>JAWWEU010000111.1:14173221-14252391 GCA_035583155.1 Acropternis orthonyx | reverse complement strand
CGGGGCCAGCGCTGGGGGCGGGGCCAGCGCTGAGGGCGGGGGGGGGGGCGGGGCCGGAGGTCCGGACACACGGACGGACAGAGGGACGGACGGACGGACACGGGCTAAGCCCGGGCCCCCGGCTGGAGAGGGGTCGCGGTGCGTGCCTCCCTCACGGCCCCGCAGCCCGTGGGGCGCAGCGGCCTCGCAAAGCGCCCCCTCGGGGGTCGCGGCCTCCTCCGGCCGGCACGGCTCCCCCCGCCCCCCGGCCACACAGCCAGCGGAGCGGCCCGGCCCGGTGTTCCCCGCCTCGGGCCCTCGGTCCCTCTGCTGCCGCTGGCCCTGGCAGGAACACTGTGGCGCCGCCGCTGCTGCGCGGGGCACACGCCGGGGGACGGCTCTGCATCAGAACAAGGTGCCCAAGGGACCAACATCCCTCCTGCTTCTGCGTCTCGCAGGAGTCCTGTGCCTCCAAACCCGAGCTGACCTTGCTGCGTCCTTTTAAGAGGCCAACTGCTCAAGCCTTCCCTGCACAAAGGTTCTTAAGTCTGTGAGGTTTCCTATCGCCAAAGGTCGCTTAAACCTTCCTTCGCAGGCAGATTGTTCGCTGCGGTCTTGTTACAACAACGCATTGTCTGATAAGTCATCGTGTGAAGTGGGCAACAGCCTTGAAAAAATCCCACCTCGCCGTGGTAATGCTCTCTGCAGAAACGACTTTTGTCAAAGTCTTGAGCTATGCTAACTTACTTCATCCTAGAGATGCAGCTTTTGAGTGACAACAATCTAAAAAAGCAAACAGAGTTCAGTTCTGCCTAAACAGAGGTGGAGGGAAAGCTCAAAAGAGATCTTCGAAGTAAAAGACAAATATCATGGCACCTGGAAGTGCTTTCCAAAGCTTGATTTCCACCTTCTGTTACTGAAATAGCACATAAGGGTTTATCCTAATATTGGGGTCCATTACACTTGCAGCTGTGATTACACTGGGCAGTCCTTGTGTCAGAAAGTTTTAACACCTAAAACTCATTCAAAAGACATTAAAATGTCTAAGAGATGCTGTAATCACAGCAAGTGAGAACTGCAGAAGGATAAAATGAGCAAACTATTATCATATATTCAACTCTAGTTCTGACACTTGGATTAATAAAATATGCAATTCTGTAAAAAAACTTTATTATGCTAGATTTACACCAGCATAAATGAAAGCAGGATTCAACCCCTTTGCACAAAATTGTTGGTATGAACACCAGAAAAAAAAAATTGCCATTGGTCTTTTGCATTTTGATACCCTCTACTTATCTGGTGAAAATGAGTGTGCCATTGCCTGTCCTTCTAACCTCATCCCAAGTCAAGGAAAACCTTTCTTTCCATCAGAAAGAAGGCAGAACACACTCTGCATGCAGAGATATACAGGCAATCAGGCAGAGCAAAACACGTTGAAGTACAACACACTGAAAGTTAGAAACACTGTTAGCTTCAGCAGTTCAATATAAAAACTAAAAAAAAAACTAGGGGGGAAAAAAACCCACAATACTAAAGAAGCTTCCTAGTTCTGTTGTTAATAGACAGCCTTATTTCTGATCAGGTCTGGAACAGTTTATGCAAAGAAGAGTTTGAAATAGTGCCTGTTCAGACAGATAGATTTCATGCAACAGGATTTGCTGCTCCTGTAATGTGAGAGCAGAAGTCAAGAACTTAGAGGTCAGAAAGTTCTACCTTAATTCAGTCATCTTATGTTTGCAGGAAGGAAGGAGACATTTTCTGAGCTAAGGATTTTGCTATCAAACATGTCACCTCCTGATTGCAAAGGTCCCCATCTCCACCATGCTCCCAGCTACATGACACTTTCCCCTGAGCCAGGCTACGCAAGACTTAGGACTGAAAGTGCTTCAGCTAGCTATGGCTTTGGCCTGAGAGGAGCTTGGGAACAACTGTGCAAGCCACAGGCAGGCTGTGGTGGGAAGGGACCACCAGAGCAGAAGGACATGTCTAACCCACAGGTGCAGATTGGGCCACTAGCCAATAAAGGGACAGTTTTGTACCACAGACAGCACCTTCTCCTGTGTTTGGCCATGCTGTTTTAAAAAACCCTGTCCCAAGCTTGCCCCAAACCCACTTTGGGCCAGTCAACATAACCAGTGTCACCTATGCCCAGTGCAGAGGCTGCTCAGACACTTTGCTTGGAGAGCCATCCCTTCCTGTGGCTGGAGGGGAAACAGAGCCACCACAAGGGCTCCTGGCCTTCAGACATCACAGCATGGCAGTTCCTGACCCATGCAGGCAGCGGCACCCCCTGGACACTAGAAAAGCCAGATCAGACTCAAGTTCTTTATGCCTTTCCATATAGAATGCTTCTCTATCAGCTAACCTGTGCAATGCAGTTGGATTTGTTTAAGGTTGCCTGTATGATGACAAATCCTTAAGCCAAACACCCACCTGAAGCATGCTGAGCGCCACTCTTGGGCTTGGGAACAGATCCATGTCCCATCTTAAAGGGCTGAGGGTCCTGGAATGAGCTGGAGACTTCTCCATTGGTGGTTCTGCACTTACCAACCTCTTTCCTCATCTGCTTCAGGCTGTAGAGTCCAAGCAAGGTGACTCTCAGTTTTCCTTCCAGACTACACAGTGCTGCAGGCAGTCAGGAGCTGAGGACAGACAGCTGTGAGATAAAGATGGTTCTTCTGGCAGCCCCCACTGTCCACAGCAATAAGGCACCTCCAACCCTTTGGCTGCAGTCACTGGAGCCACCCAGGGTTTCCCAAGGAATAAGACGGGGGAGGCAAGGAGAGGTCAGTTCTGCAGTGATGAACCTTCCCCTCTGACACCACCAAGGGAGCTGTGTCACTCAGACAAGTCTGAGATGCCCTAACAGCATCCCACTGGGAAATGCGCCTGGATCTCAGGCTTGCTCCCAGAGGCAAACATGTGCCCTCTCAGAGTTCAGAAAAGCCCTGGAAGGCACCTCCTCTTGCTTTGCTCTGAAAAACACTCAGGCTGCAACACCACAGCCCTTCTACTTATGGACTTCGTCTACTCACGATTTCCCACCTCTTCCAGCTGGAGCGCTCCTCCCCTCTGCACGGTGCCAGCAGGCACTGGAGAATGTGCTGCTCTCCGAGCCCCTGCCCACTCTGCAGATGGATCCTCCCGTTGGCTCCCTCTTCCCCTCACCCATCCCTGTGCCCTGCCCACACACTGCTCGGTCCTGCCCAGGCTGGCTGGTGTTTGCCTCACCACCTCTGTGAGATCTCAGCCCTGTAAACAGGCAGTCTCGGCTTCCTATGCGTTTTTTCCTGCTGTTTGCCATTTCCCAAGGGCATCTCTCTCAGATTCAGGGGCACCTTCATTTGTCACACAGGTGATCTAAAAGTTGCCGTGTGTCACTAGAGAGTGCTCAACACACCCCTAAGCTTGTATGTACCTATGCATTTGCACAACCTGAGACTTACCCAAGCGAAACCAAAGTGAGACATGGAACAGATTCAAGCCTGATTCTTCTGCAGAGATCTCCAAGAAAGCAGAAAGGCATTTGGAAGCAGAAAACAAGTTGGGAAGGAAGGGAAAAAAAACAGTTTACCAAATCTCCTGAACTTGAAGCTGTGCCACATGTTGAGAGGAGATGCCTTTTTAGCTGGCTGCAAGACAAACGCTCAAGAGAGAGAGGAACCCCTCCCATACCACTAATTTATAGCAATCCGAATGGGAAACACTTCTAATTCTTCCCTGTTGATGACTCAGGAGCTTCTTCTCTGGAGAGGAAAGCTGAAATAACATTGAATTTTATCAGTGAGAGCAGCTGAGAGCAAGTTGCTAGGCACCAGCTGCCAGAATTGCCCACAGGTGCTCTCGCACGAGGGGTTGGGCCGGTTCATTGGGCTCTCCCGGTGCAGCCGGAGCGCCAAATACCTTTGAAACGGGCGTAATCCGTTCTCAACCCGAAGGAGCTATTGCACAATCTTCGCAGGATTAAGGGTTTAAATCGAAGGACTGTGTCACAGCCGGGGAAAGCTCAGTGGGCAGGCTCGGAAGCTACGCTTGCCTGCATGGTTGGTACCTGTTAGGGGGGCTCTCTGGGGTTGATGGTACGCAGCCTGCCCCTGGAAGTGGCAGTTGTGCGGGTGCAAGTGGGAGCTGTCTCCCCAGCCCTGCCCGGTCTTCATCTTGATACAGTGACTGAAGTCTTCAAAGGTTTAAATGGTTAAGTGGTTTCCTTGGGCTCCTGCAAATGGAGCTCTGTACCCAGCTGAAGCTTTCATGTGCAAGCGTTTGCTCAAGTGGACTCCTGTCAAATCAGTCTGTATAAATACAGTGTGATTTCCATCTCACTGTTATTCAAGAGCACAAGAAGAGCCTGCTTTTAAAGACTGGGCTTGATACTGACTCCTGTGAAGTCTGCAGTGCTGCTTAGAGTGCCAGTATACCTGCAAACCCCAGGGCTGCCCCACTGCAGAGGTGATTCTGTCTACGTTGCTGCCAGCCTCACCTGGGGGAGAGATCTGCTTACCTACCTACCTACCTACTGCCTGGTCTGCTTCTCTAAAAATGAGAAGCACCTCTTGGGTCTGGGTCCCTTTGGTGGCATTTCTCCATGACCCCTTAGGCCACCACAGAGAAGGAGCTTTCCCACACCCCCAGACTCTAGCTACCAAACCTCGTGTCCCAGGAAAAGAGGAATTGCTTCAGCTGTCACTGTGATGCCCATCCAATGTCTTGCAGAGATAATCACACCAGCCCCTGAGGTCGTTCAGCCTACCTCCAAGGCACAGAGCTGTGTCTGTTTCTCTGTTAGGAACAGCAAGGCTCAAGAAGGGGGAGCCCCTGGTGGTGCCCATGCAATCAGTGACAAGTGTTTCAGCCCTGTACTACTAGTGCTTTTTCTGCATGGTGCAGCATGCAAAAATCAGGTTACCAGAGGCAATTTGGGATGAAAAGTACTCCAACATCACAGATACCTCAGTGACAGTTCAAAGCCTCACGAGGAAAAATGCTGTGTAGACATTTCATTCTTTAATGTAATACAATAAGACCGATTTAGCTTAGTGTGCTGCAGGTATTTACTAGGAAACTCTCCTATCGGCACTGGCGGTAGGTTTTAGAAGAGGATATTTGTCCTTGCAGCATAACTGATCTTTCATATTGCAGGCTAACTCCTCCCATATGGGGCAAAGCATCACTGTGTGATGCTGGTTTGAGGGAAGGGGTACAGCTTTACACCTGGGAAGGGCATTTGGCATGGAGCCCTGTGCAGACAGGCCTGGCTCCTGGTTGCATGGGGGGTTGACAGTGATTGCCCTGGCATACAAAGGATGCTAATTACACAGCACTGTTTATTTGCATCCTTTGCAGCTACATGACTGGCTTGCTGGGTGAGATTTACAGGTCCTCACAAGGAAGTAAGTGGCTTAACCCCAGAGTTTCACATGCTTTCTCCCTGTGCAAGTCCAGACTGGCTGCATATAGAGGAGTTGTGCTTAAAAGAGGGATTCTGCTGTGAATTCCCACAGCAGAATCTGACTTGCAGCTCTCATTGTCCTTTTCTGGAAGGCAAACCCCTCCAACACAGGGTCCCACACACACCCCTAGCTGAGTTTGCATTAGCCCATTGCTCTATCAGGGTATAATGGGTGTGGATGTAATTTAGTCACAAATCCCTGTGCCCAGTTCAGGAGAAGTTTAGGACTAGCACAGGCTGTCTCCCCAGTGACTCAGACACCTCAAAGACATAGTACTGCCAGCAGGATCTGTGTGAGATCCAGTGACAGCAGCACCCAGAAAACAGGAAGCCCTAGTGAGATGGGGACCTGAGCTTCTCCCACCAGCACCATGGGCTTATGAGAAGATACCTGGTCTAGCACATCCTTCAGGGTTGGCATTGCTACTGTGCTCCAAATCAGGCCTGCATCTGCATTGTGATCCTTAACACACCAATGAAACTGTCTGGATCCAGTCCCACGTATTGAAGCAAAGTCTGAGTCTGAGTCTAGACATGAGGGGCCAGACCAGTTCTGTGGTCTGTGTTTGTAGGTTCAGTCTGGCCTCTGGGCCAAGCTAAGGACATAAAGTAGAATGTGCCATTTAATCTGGCTGGAATAATGTGTGAATTTAATTAGATTTAATCTATTCTCAATGTTGAAGAATTGTATTTAATACATTCTTCAGGCCTTTTTGTATACATCTGAGCAGGGAACTCGCAGCATAGCTGTGGGCAAGCACAATGAAACAAGAAGCCAAGTTTTAGCAGCACCCAGAGGATGGGGCTGAGATCAGCATCCTGTCGTCTTTGGATTTGTGTCAGTCTGATTCAGAGGCTCTCTTGCCCCTAAACCTTTCTGTGTGACAGAGGAGAGCATGGGAAAGGCAGAGGAATGCAGGGAGGGCATGGTCATGGGGGCTGGTACCTGCTGGCCCCAGCCCTGCTAACAGGCTTGCTCGAAAGGTAGCAGAGGTGGTGTTGACAGGCCCCCACATTCATCTCAGTGCCCTCAGGAACTGCAGAGGGTTGTGCTCCTCAGCTGGTTCCAGGGAAGTTCAGCAACTGAACATATGCCCTTGCTGAGCTGAGAAATGCACTCCCACGGGCCAGGCAAGTACGTTGGAATAAAGGCAGCCACTCCAATGTCACCGAGGTGAAGTGGACATATCCTTTGGAAAATGCACAGTGCCAGGTTGCTGCTGGGAACTGCTTGTTGAGAATGTCTGGGTCCTCCTGGAAGACTGTACAATGGATTCAGGTGCTGTCCTGTACATTCACTCCATGTCAGCTTGCTCTGTGCACCCAGTGAGCCACAAAAAGCACGGTTACTGCACTTGCTATGATTGCATTTAGGTAGTTTGACAAAAGAAGGCTTCAGGGTCTCATCACAAGGAAAAACACAAAATTGTTGGGAAATATTAATCTGGGGAATATTGCCTGTTTTGTTCATCTCAAGTAATGTTAACTTGCAAGAAAGAGAGAAATAACGAGAGAAGGAGATGGAGACAGCAAGCTTGGCTGTAGCAGAGGGCTGGAGGGTTAGCTAGCCAAACCAGAGGCAAATTCATTTGAGATCCAGGGATTAAGATACAATCATTTGACCTCAAATTACACAGTGGATGAGCACAACAAAGGCTAGCTTAAAACATTTGGAAAGGTGTTAAGGAAAATCAAGTGGGATTAAATAACAAAATAGCTGCATTAAGCTAGAATGCCTCCCTGGATCACAGGGAGAGCCGAAGGGGCACTGAAGAGCCTGTTGGCAGGAACAGGCAAGCCATGGCCCTGCAGCCTTTGGAGGCTGAGTCACTGTATAGGAAGAGCAGGGCAGCTTGTTGTCTGGGGCAAGTGAGATGAGTGTGCGTGCAAGTGATTTGGCAGAGTCACTTTCCTTACCCCAGCCCCGCCAGTCCCATCAGGGCTCTCTGGGGATGGCACAAGGGCAGCTTGGTGAGCAGCCTCCGGGATGTCATGGGTAGAGCAGAAGGTGCTTTTCAAGCAGCATTTGGGAAGGAGAGGAGCACCAGGGCTGCTGTGGGCTGTCATGCCAGATAAGAAACAACTGGCAGGTGCACAAGACACTTCACATCATCCCAGCTCCCCAGTGCTCCCCCACCACTGCTGGCCTCTAGCTGCTGGGCCAATTCTTGACATGGCCCTGCTGCTTGTGGTACCCTGACCTCTGTGCAGGGAGATGCAGAGCAAAACTGAGAAGCCCAAAGCATCTTTTCTCCACTGCCACCATGCTGATGCCCTGCTCTGCCAGGAGAGCATTCAGAGGGGGCAAAACACAAGCGAGGGATAACTCGAGCTTCCTCAGTGCTATACAGTCGTCCGCCACTATTTCTATTTTGAAGTGGAAAACAAACTTGCCCTGCCCCACACTGGTTTGTTGCTCTTACTGAGCTGCTCTCCCTCATCCTCAGGGGAGCACAGCCGCCTGCCAAAACCCCTTATTAGGAAGAAATTATCCAGCAGAAGTAGGCTAGCTAGCTGTGAATGCATGCTCAAGGACAGGAACCCCAGGGCAGCAAGGCTCAGGCTCAGAGCGCAGTGTGGCTGCTTCCCAGCTTTGCTTTGTGAGCTTTCCCTGCCAGTGTGGTTTCCTTTCCTGGACCTGGCCTGCATTTCCTTGGACAAATCATCCATCTCTCCTGAGTGACTGCTTATTTCCAGCCAACACAGGTCATCACTAGCCATTCCCACAGGTTCCCTGATGTCCTCCAGGTTCCCCTTTTGGCTACTTTGGTTCACAGCACCTTTGAAGTCATTAATACAGTGCTGTTAAATGGGTTGTCAGTCCCAGATGGGCAGCACAACCTGAAATCAGTGCCCAGGGACTGTGGCACTGGCCCAACCCCTAAGTGCTGGTAGGCACAGCATGGGGGTCTGTGGTTCTTCCTCCACTGCAGGTTTATGAAATGCAGAGACCAGCCATGGGCTGGGGGACACAGAGCTGTGCTGGATGGATGCTGGGTCTCCACCTTGCCCAGACCCAGTGGAGAACCAGCAACCTTGTGACAGGCACAGTCCTCTGCTCACGCACTTCCATCCATAACATCCTGCAGATAAACACCAGCCTTTCCTCGCAGTGGCCAAAGCCACCTCCACACTGTGACTGTCAGGCCACTGGCTTTACAAACAGGTTGTGTCCTTGTGAGACTGATGCCTCTGTCACTGAAAAAGTACCTTGGAATGAGGGACCCCAGGCTGGGAAAGGCCTGAGTATGGGACTGTCCAAAAACATGTTACTGCTTTTCCCCTCTTCTTCTTGTCCAGTGGACAGTGATCCCACAAAGCACAGCCTGTTTTTCAGGCAGCCCCACCACCAGCTGCAGTGGCCTGGCAGGCATAGTGACCCTGAGCGATTATTTAACAGCAGATTGTATAACAGAGCTGGGCAGACATTACATTTCTGTCTCTGACCTCAGCCCTGGGAAATCTCCCACCCATAAAACTTCCAGTCTAATCTTTCAGACCTCAGAGGAGCAGCCTTGGGCATCTGACACCATCCTTCAGAGAGGAGTGACCAGTGGGGACCAAGTAGCTCTGGGCAGGAATGTGCTGCCCAGCATGTCTTAGTCCCACAGAAGGGAGGAGGGAGCATAATGCTGCACAAGAGCTCAGGTTTGGAGCCCAGACCCTGCTGAAATGTACAGAATGATGCTGCAAAGTCCCCCTGCTCCCTGGTATCCATCTAAATGAAGCACAACACTCAACTCTCCATGTCAGAGTCATCTGTGCCAGCAAGGTGCAGATGGATGACCTGGCCCTCAGGCAGGGTAAGCCAGCTCCAACAGCTCCCCTGGGTTCCAGCCACACTGCCTCTGGGATCTGCAAGCAGCTGAACCCCATGGATCTACCCCAGAAGGGGTGGGCAGTGCCCAGGAGGCAGTGGAGAGGTACCTGCTGCTCTGGAGAGCCCCACATAGTCCAGGACTCAGGATACACCAGCCTTCTGCTGGTGATGTCCCTAAACTGTGGTGCTCCCAGGAAGATGCTCCTTCACATGGCTGAGGAGACAGTTCACGGCAGTGGCCTGTAGCCCTCAGTGGTCAGAAGGGTGCTGCAGTGCTGCAAGGAGACTGGCATGGGCAGGCCTTGTTATCACTGCTGGGCACTTGCCAGCTGGCTCAGACCCATCTCATTCAGAAATCCATCAAAACCAGGTTCTCCTGAAGCCTTATTTGAGCAGCCACAAGGAGCTTATTTCTGAGCTCAGCTTCTGCATACCCTGGCTCTAAGCATTCCCTTTCAGCAGCACTTGGTGGGTGTGAACAGCCACTCCACGATGAGCATGGATCTGCTGGAAGCTGGACAGGACAGGGCCACCAGGCTGACTGAAGTAAAGGAACATTGCCTACAGGGAGAGGTGGAGACAGCTGGCTTGGTTAGTTGTGAAGGAGAGGAGATTGGGATGATTTACCAGAAGTCTACAGGGACTTGGAGGGCAGCTAAAGTGAGGATGGAGCCAGAGTCTTTCCAGCTGGTAAGACAATCTAAAAGCCTGTCCAGCTCAAGATGGGGTGTTGGGAAAAACTCCTTCCACAGAAAGGTAGTGCAGCTCTGGGACATGTACCCAGAGAGGAGGGGTTTCCATCCTTTCAAGTTTTTCAGCCTTAGCTGCTCTGACCCATCTTTGGCAAGTCCTGCTCCAAAGGCTTTCTGAATCTGAGACCTCCACAGGCCCCTTCTCACCAGGACTTTCGCTAGGTGGCAAATCTACACCAAACTGAGCTGAAATCAGCCTCCTGCCTTGAGCCACAGAGGCCAACTTACATCAAACACCACTCTTGTACAAGTTACACAGACATACCTGCTCGGGGATGCAGCAGTCCACACAGGGTTTCACAGCAGCCTTAGGAGCACACAGCTTACCAACAGCCACAGCAAAAATAGGTCCAAAGGGCAAGATCAGAAAATCCAATATTTAAAATCTGTGACTCTTTCCACTGCTGGGCCAGGGAGGCAGCTGCTGCAATTTAAGTCTAACCATTAACCAGGGGGCTGAAGAACAGGGTACTGTGTTACTGAGCAGGAGGTCTGTGTGTGCCAGCGCTGGGAGATGATGTGCAGCAAGGCGCAGGGATGTTCCTGCAGTGCCCAGCGAGAAGTGCAGAGGGATGCTGAGCCCATAAGCTGCCACCACGTCTGACCCCTCTGCACCTTGCCGCAGCAACCAGCTATCAGAGCTCACCTGAAACCATGCCTTACCAATTTCTTTGGCAGGGAAGAAAAGAATAAACAGGTGCATAAATGTATTTTTAATAGGTTACATAAACAGTTAACTTCAAAGCTGCCTTATAAACAGGTGACACAGGGTGTCAGTACTTTCACTGAGAGGTGAGCCGGGCCTTTAATGCAGAAAACATTTTGGCTGTTTCAAAGGCAAACTGCCCTCAAGACCAATCCCATCCGGAGGCACCAGCTTCCGCCTGCTAGGAGTATTTTGATTTTGCAAAGCTAGTCTACTTCATTTACAGGCAATGGGGAATTGGATTGGAGCTGGTCCTTGGATCTTAAAAGCCTACTGTGCATGCCTGGTGCTTTGCAGCACAAAGGCTTGGGCTGTACCCTGGTGTGCTGCTGGAGGCTGCTCAGCCTTCCTGGGCTGGTGTCTGGCTTGGGTCAGCTTCTGAAAGAGCCACACTAAGCCAGGGCACAGGTTGAATACAGTAATGCTACAGGAATGCACTCACTGTGGCTGAAGCTGCCGTGGCTATGCCTGGGCTCCCTGCAGGCGAGCGAGCCAGAGCCACAGCACCCAGTGCTGGCTGCTGGCAGGGACAGGCCTGCCTGGCCCTCAACCCTCTGTCGTGATGCAAGAGGTGCCTTTGCACTTTGCCTCAGCAGGAAACCCGAGCTGGCAGCTCCGGGTAGTGCAGCAGTGCGGGGTGAGGTGCCAGAGCTCCTCACCCTACATATGGCAGGGTGGTTACCAGCTCTGGGCAAAGGGTCTGCCCAAGGAGCGTGTCTGGGTGCAAGTGCTCCCTTATCACACATTCACGTGGCCATGTTTACCAGCCTGCTCCTCCAGCTGTCTGTGAGCTGGAGTTTCTACCCTGCTCAAAGGGCAGGAGCTTGCAGTTGCTTTTTGCCATCTGATCACGCTGATCCAGCAGCGCTGTAACGCGGAAGGACAACCTGCCACACTGCATGGGAGGCGTGTTCACCAGGTCACAAGTGTCTCAGATGTCCTGGCATAGAACAGGTTGAGACCCCAGGCCTCACCCATGCCAGTGGGGCATGCCTGACACAGCGGTGGGAATGGGAATGCCGGCAGCTGCCCGGCCCTTTCAGTTTACTCCTGTCCCCAGCAGGACAGCAGGGACAGCACAGTGAGGGGCCCCAAGCACTCGGGCAGCTTGTGCAAAACACACAGAGCGAGGGGCTCTCCCAGATGAGAGACAGAGGGCTGCTAAAAATACCAAACTGAGGCTGGTTCTTCTTTTCCCCGAAGAGTTACAAAATTCATGGCTAAGTTTAAACACCAACAAGACTGTGACCCCTGGCTCTAGGCTGACCCTTGGAAAACACGTGTTCCAGCCTGAAAGAAGGGCACACAAACATCAGGAAAACACAAAAGGAACAAATTCAGAAGGAAAGTAGAGCAGGAACAAGCCCAGCTGAAGCCAGGAACAGAGGGCAAAGGAAGAGCTTTCCAACAGGCACTACACAGCTGCTGTACAACTGTGGCACCATTCCTGTTCTGAAACCCTGTTTAAAGCCAACTTCTGTTACACGTAATGAGGACAGAAAACAAAAAGAAGGCAGAAAATTCCCAAAATTACCAACATGGTTAACGTGGTATGAAAACAACTCCTTTGTTTTGGGCATTAGTGATCTGTCTCCATGTTTGAAGCTGGCCCCATTTTCTCCTGGGGTGAAAATAACACTTGGGAGTCCAGAGAACAGCCAGAGCTTGACAGCACATGGCTGGCAGGATCAAACCTTTGCCAGGCTCCTGCTTTGGCCCAAGGCAGTCTCTACCTGTGTGTTAATGCTTCTCCTTTGCCTGTGTCGTCCTTCTGCAGCCCATCATTATGGGAAAATGCACCTACAGCCTCTCCCTGCCATCCCAGTCTCCCTTTTGAATCTCTCACTTGTTTTTCCAACGTGTCAGTGGCAGAAAAGTCCCTGAAGATCTCCCCTCCCCCTCTCCAGTCTCAGCATCCCTCCAACCAACCTCTCATCTTCTGCTTTGTGTGTGGTGAGTGGGGGTGTCTGTCCCTCGTGACTATCTGAAAACAGGCTCCTCCTTGAAAAAAGCCACCAGAGAGCTCATCAAGCTGGCAGGGCTGGCTGCTGCCTGTGTGGAGGCGAGCTCCAGACAGAGCCCACAGGGCATGGCTCAGGAGAGGCACCATCCAACAGCCAGGGAGGAGCCAGGGAGACAGACACAGCTCCACCTCTGCCATTACTTCCCCACTGCCCCCACCCTGAGAAGTGGGACAAGAAGAGCCTGAAGGAAAACAAGGAGGAAAGGGAATGGGACCCAGTCCCACGCTCTCCAGGTAAACGTGCAGGCTCCCTGCATCCCTTTTGTGAGCCCTTTGCGGCAGATGTCTTGCCCCACGGGGGACCCTCATCTCTTCTGAGCTCCACCTGGGCCACTGTGGCAGTTTGTCATGTCTCTCATCACCTCACTGCATTTATTTAACTAATACTTCTCAGGGCTCCTGGGCCATTTTAGGCATTGCTCATCTGTCCCCAGTGGTAGCAATCACACTTGTCTTGCAGTATCTGTTCTTCCTAAGCCAGGCTGCCATTTATCCATTATTATTGAAGTATCAAAGGCATTTGCACATGTTAAGAAGCACAACAGCTCCCTCAAGGAAGAGGGATGAAATATCACCTCTTGCCTGGTAGATTAAATTGCTTATACAAGTGGAATCAAATCCAGGCTTCTGGTGATCCAGTGGGGCTCTTTTGCAATGCTGCTCTTAGGAACAGGGTTGCAGAGATATCTTAGCTCACACCCCAGAGCTGGCAAGACTGCAGGAGAGATTCAGACATGGAGTTTTCCACCTTGGACACTTCTGGGTAACGCAAAGAAAATTCCCAAGGCAAGGATGGGTTTCTGCAGAAAAAATCTTACACACTCCCCTCTCCAAAGTGTAGCTGTGTTCAGCAACACAGGTGCTTGCTGCCCTTGGCTGTGGCCTAAACAATCTTTGTCCTCGCTCACATGTCTCAGCAAATTCTCCTCTATGAGCTGGAGTGGCCATTTGGGTGAGTAAGAGTCCCAACTCAAGCACATGGGAGTCCTTCTGCACATCTGGATTTGCAGGTCCTTGCTGGTGACACAGTGCAAACTCTGCAAGACAGCATCGCATGAACTCAAACAGCCCACGAGCACAAACCAAAAGCAGCGTCAAATCTACTGAAGAGAGTTTGTGTAATATTTCACTGTCCCTAGTCCAGCAGCCTTAGGCTACAGAAGGCAACACCGGCAGTCCCTGGCACTGAACTCAGATCCAAGGGACCTCAATTTCTTGCTGCCACCTGCTGTCCCCTGCCAGCAGGGCAGCCCTGCTCCCTGCCCTGCTCTGTGCCAGGGGAGGAAACAGTAGGACCCACTGTCCCTGCTCCCCAGCCCCTGCCCCCCATGAAGCACCAGACAGCCTGAATACTAACAGAGAAACAAAAAAAGTGGCTTCTGTGTCCTACTTCTCCTGGTTACAAGCTCCAAAAGTACCGTTGCACCTGATTTCCTGCGTGGAGGGAGGAAGCTGCTGACACCCAGTTGCTGCAAGCTGGGGCTGTTGCTCCCACTGGCAAACCCACAGGTTGCTTTGTGGTTCTTCCATCCACAGCCCAAGAGGGGCTCAAGCACAAGCTAAGAAACATCCCAGGGTGCAACTAGTGCAGTAAATAGCTCCAAGGACAAGTGGGAAAGGCCATGTAAGCCCCAGAGCACTGCAGCATGAGCCAAGGTGAGATTGGCACAAAAGCAGCAGGAGCCAAAAGAGGCATTTTATTTGCAATTTCCTGAGCAAGAGAGGTTGAGGATATGCAGCACGTCCATGGTTGGAAGAGATGAGGAGCAGATAACACAGACGGATCCACAAGAGCAGTCTGAGCAGTGCAGGCAGAGCTTTATTACTAGGCTAAAGTCCTTCTGATTTCCCAGGGCACTAAGACAGCACTTGCTCATATTTTGCTCTGCAGCTTTTTCTAGGAGAAAACTTAGTTTTTTACATCAGCAGTAGGATACTCAGTGACATTCAAGGAAGATAAACTCAGTTCAGGATTTTAAGGGGATTTGCCAATGAGCATGGCATCCCACTCACACACAGGGCTCAAGTGGCCTGTATTTGACTTCGCTTGTTTCACTCTGGAATTGTGCCCACAGAAGGGTTTCATGCAGTTTCACCAGTTCACTTTATAGCAGTGCTTCAATGTAATTCAGATTAACCCCATGGTACCCCCTGTGCAGAAAAGGTCCTGTTTTACACTAGTCTAAGTTGTGGCTAGGCCAGGGCAGTGGAGGATCACGCTGCAGGCAGACAGGGAAGACAAACATATCCAATTAATTTGCCAGGCCTCAGAGGATGCTGGAGATGGGAAGTAATTCAGAGGCAGTATCCAGATACGCACGCAGGTGGACGCTTACCAAGGACCAATCCTTGCAGGGTGCTGTCATTGTTTAAGGTTTGCCTGACAATCTCCAGGTCAAGCTGTCTTCATTTCAGTGAATTCCATCCCAACACCAGTCACTGCCAAAGCTCAATCCCATGCCAAGCACTTGTGGATGGAATGTTCTCCTTGCTCTAGCAGTGTCCTTGCATATCCCTCATTGCCACGTGAACACACGAGCAAGATGACAGTGTCAGCCACTCATCTTGCAGCAAGTGACACTCAGCCCTGGGGAACAGTGTCCCACCTTTGGTGCCAGGACAGGCCCACAGGGGAGTTTCCTCCCTGCTAACTCTGCCCATCACAGGGAGAGGGAAGGCGAGAGCTGCAGGCATAGAGGAAATTATAATTAAAACAAAATAGAAATCTATGCCTGCTACTTTGAGATAGTAAATTTCCTGCTTCGATTGACAGAAAAGTAAGTTGAGTGGGTACCAGGAAGCATTTCAGATCATCAGCTATCTAGACCAGAGATGCAAATCAGGTAAAATCCTGCAGAAGCCTGACAACAGTAGAGCTGCAGGTGCTTGGTCCTGAAGAGGACTCCGCTCAAGACCCTGCCCATTCCTCCATGGCAGCCTTCTGTATTTCACATAAACAGGGCAACCCAGGATTGTGTCATGTGGGCTGTGCCTGGCACAAAGGGAATTTGGGACTACACACCATCTAAAGCAATTTTTTCATCCTCTTTATTAAAAATTGTATTATTTATCTATAGGCAGAACCATAGGCCCTGAAAGGAACCAGAAGAGGGAGGAGCAGCAGAATTCTGTTGTGAAAGGTCTGCAGAGAAGTAGTTGATACATGTCTTTGTGGTAGTAGCTGCCCTATACTTCACTGTCCCCATCTCCTCCCTCTCACCAGGTTCCTGGCAGAAACTAGTACCTTCTGGCCCCACAAATCTCAGCAGGCAAAACCCCATCACAGGCAGGTTATTCACAAGCTCTGGGCTCCACACAATGCAACAACCAGTCCAGCAACATTCCCCTTCAAAGTGTGGACTTGTGGGAGCACAAGGACTGGCAGGCTGGCTGTGCCTGTGAGGACCAATGCAATCCCAAGGTCAAGCAAACTGCAGGGCCAAGCTGCTCCATTTCATAGTAAACCAGGAAGAACTGGCAAGAAAACAGGGCCTCATATATTCATCATGTGCAAGCCAGATGCACAAGAGCTACCTTGTACCAGGCGCAAAGCTATCTAAATAGCATAAATAGAACCCATTTTACAACAGTCAACCAGACACATGTCTGTAATCACTCAACCAGCCTGGCTCTGAATGTTTCTCTGCTTTACAGGCCAGCAGCACAGGTATTTGTGTCTGTTCTGCGCTGCTCCTACAACCAGGGGCCAAAGGTGTGCTCATGTTTCCTTTGCTCCCTTGGTCAGCTCCCCAGTAACAGAGCAGATAAGAACAGTATCTCTCAGGTGAACACAACATCAGCCTCTCCACCCTCCTCTCCTCAGATCTCAGCAGTGAAACTTGGTCTGTACTTGGAAAGGACACAAAGCAAAAGGCAGCGGTTATCAGCTTTGCCTCTGTGTTGCACAGCCCTAGGTACAAAGCTGATTCAGGGTTACTGGCAGGGTGTTTTGCAAAAGGTAGATAGATAGACTCCTGGCCAAGCTGCAGGACAGGTGTGGACAAGTTTCTGAGCTACCAGTGAAACTAGGAGCACTGGGCTCGTTTCTGTCAGGGCAGACTCCCACCCTCCTTGGCTCAGGAGCTAACATCATGGCTGGCAGGCCTAAGCTCAAACCACCTACACAACTCAAAGCAGGCACTTAAGTGGATGACACTGTTGGGAACACTGATCTTTGTGGTCTTTAGCAGGGACCAGGCCAATACAAGGTACAGGTGGCCACACAGTGACTGGGGAAATAGGGAATATCAGCACTTCAAGAGGACTAAAAGATAGAAGCAGCTTAAGTGCTCACAAAATGGCTTAAGAGCAGCTTCACATGGAAAGTGACTGCTGCTTAAGCAGTTTAAAGACTAGCCCCTCTCAAACATTGGCCAGCTATGAGCAGCTTAGTGGAGGCAGGTCTCCTGCCAAGGCTGTCAGGATGGCAGCACGCCACAGGGAAGAAACAACTGTCCCCTTGGAACAGAAAGCCTCACCCCACACACATATCACAGATGAGCACGTGCCATCACAGTCTCTGAGCTGCTCTGTCCACCCTGTGAAAGGAGGTTTATCCTTGGCCGGATGTTCTCCGGAAAGGTCCACAAAGCAGAGTTCCTGGAAAGCTGAGTCTGCTTTCAGCAGGACCAAAATGGAGGTTGTACTGGCAGGCTCAGGGCAGGAGCTACAGCTCCTTCTTTCCTGCCACTCTCAAAGAGCAAGATTAGCTTCTGTTGTCCCTGTATCCCTGAATATCCCTGCTCTATTTCTTAGGAAGTTTCAAAACGTGCAGCAGACAGACAGATGAACAAGCTTTGTTTGGAAGCTCTGGGAGATAAAAAGGGAAAGTTCCCTTTCTTTTTTTGCAATATCAGTGCCATCAAGGGTGTGGACACTGGAGGTAATGACAGGGGCAGATGGAAGCAGCACTCAGACATAAATTATGTGTTACTGCCTGTGATAAAGAAACCAACAAAAGCAGGGTTGCACTGGGTTGTGAAATTGGTCCATATCCTTAAAGACATGGTGAAGTATTATCACTTTTTTTCTCTTCGTGGAAAGAAACCTGTCCTTTAGACCACTTAGGTTAGGGTTGTTTTTATTACTAACAGATAAAAGTTGTATTTGAAAAAAGCAAGACTAGAGAGCACTCTGAGATGCTTTGAAATAAGTCAGTAGCTCAGTCCTGGTCTGAAATCCTGTGGTCCGTTCTCATTGCTTCATGTTAAAAGGACACAAAAAGGAAGAGTTAGAGGCATATAAAGGATCTTTAAAAAGGCACATAGAAGTCTTTGCCTGTATAGCAACAAAAAGATGAAAAATCTGCACAGAAGTCTTGGGCAAGAGGAATATACTTCAGTGTAACTAAAATATTCCAGTTTGAGCTCCAGTTTGAAACTCAGGAGTTTGTTTCAGATTTAAAGAGACTTCAAGAAGAAAAGTTCAGTAAGTGGGATTCCCACCTTAAACTACTGAAGTTTTAGGTTACCATGGTTCAGAGAGAAGCCACGCAGTAATTTCAAAAAACAGATTAGCCAGGTCACTGTTTGACCAGACTGTTTCTTAGACATTCCTGAAGCCTTTTGACAGGATGCTTATCTAAAGCCCACTGATTTAATCTGATTTAGCAGTTACAGTGCTGTGGTTAACAGAAGAGAAAACAGAAGCATAATCTATATTACATGCAAATCCCTGCATGCATGCCATTAAATCTAAAATGGCCGAAGTTTACACTTTGATGAAAGCATTGACTAATACCAATTGTGCATCCTGAAGTATCCAAAGTCTGTTGTATTAACAGCCTAAGAGAAGAAAAAATTTAGAAGGTGCAGTAAGAAGCACTCCAACTAATAACTTCTAGGGGCTTATTTGACTACTACCTAGTTGAATTTGAGTGGAGCACAAGCACTTTAATTTAGCTTGAAGAAGGATGAGACCACAAATGGAAAGAAGAAAAGGTGGCAAGAGAAAATAAACAGACAGGGAATGCCTTATATGAAATTGAGTAATTTTATTCTGCTGCAACTGCCAACCTGAGCCATCCCCCATGCTACAAGCCATTTCAGTGTTTCACTCTCAATACTGCTATACTGCCCCTGCCAGGGCTGATTTGTTTTCCTGGATTCCAGATGCTTTGGAAAAGAGGGTTAATTATCTTGCCATAGCTACTGGCTCCCTGGCACACTCCTGCAGGACTCGTTCCCTTGCATGAAGACCCAGTCAGCCTGCAGCTGCTCCATGAATGCCAGAGAAGGAAAAGTTAAAAGAACTGGGCCAAAAACAAAGGCCATGCATCAGCAGCTGCAACAGTCAGAAGAGCAGGGAACCTGCCTGAATTAATGCATGGCTCTGGCCCAGGGAGCTGGTTGGGAAAGTCCAGGACAGGAAGGCTTGGCACAAGACAGATAACAAAGCCTTCTCAACACAAGAAAAAGGACTGCGGTTACTTCCTTTAGAGAGGCATGGTCAAAAGCACAGCGCAAGTAATCTGGCTGCATTAGGCTCCTCCACATCCTGTGGGAATTACAATCCCTGGAGAAAGAAAACTTCTATTTTTAACAGGGAAAGAGCATTAAGAATTAAGAGACTTAACAGTACACAAATATTTTGCTCTTTTAACTTGATAATACAACTGTCTAGAAATGGAAGCTCTTCACCCTTTATCAAATCAGATGTATTAGCAGTAGAACTTGGGGGCCTCATCATCCCAAACCCTGAACTTGTTTCAGGGTATTTTTATCTCAGACTATGGTTTTAAGGAACCCAAATGGCATGCTAGAAACATCACATTATCACATGAGCCCTTCTGACCACCCCTCTCCACAAGTGTCAGTATTAGTGGTGCAACTAAGAAGACACTGCCTTGCTACTCACTCAGCATGCATGAAGTTTAACAGCTGAGGAAAACCCCTTGTTTTACAGATAAAGAATGATGTCAAGTATTTCTCAACTCAGAGTTCCCTTAACATTTATCACATCTCAGTTCACTGCCAGACTATTCTGCAGAGAAGCAACGGTTGGCTGGGAAGAGCCTGGATTAATTTAAAACATGTGGTCTTAAAAATTAGGAACAAAAATGGCATCGAGCTAGAAATGAAGCAAGTAAAACACACCTCACTCCTTGGGTGAGATTCTGTGTATCAGATCACTTCATCTGGCTGCAGTTTAATGTGCATCTCTCACCCCTGTCAGCCCCACAGTCTGGGAAAGAGAAACACAGGTCTAGTGAACTCTCTGCTTCTTTTGTGACTTCCTTCCAGCACCACTTGCCCCTTGCTTAGATAGGATTCTCCATTCACCTTTGAATTTCAAAACAAATCAATCACACAGCATATTTTTCTCTGTTGTTATCCTAACCAACAGACTCATTAGACATAAAAGAGACATAAAATACACATGAAACCCTGGAATGGATAAAAAACCCACTGGTAGTTACAGATGTGAGAATGCAAGGTATTTTTAAAAAAGGACACACAAAAAAAATCCCACTGACATTTAAAGGCATCGCTGAAGTGAAAAAATAGTAATTGAGCATGTTCATCTTCCCAGACTTCCATGTATTATTTAACAGAAGAGACTGAATGTCTCCTGCTAAGCCACCATCATATTCAGACAAGTTCAAGCACTGTTCACAAGAAAACACACAGCAGGAAAAGGAGCAAGTTGCATTTAATTACAACAAAAGGGTTTCAGCCAGTAACAAGCCAGCCTACCCCAAACATTATCCCTTTCTAAAAGACAGACTTAGTGACACCACATTAAGTTGTAACATTCCTTTCATAAAGCAGGACAATCAAACACCTTTTCCATGGTTTCTTTAAAATCTTCTCTTCTATCACCCTAGCAATACACACTATCTTACTGTGGTGGTATAGAAAGTCAAAAAACAACTCTTCCCACTTCTCCCATATAAGGAAAAATAAATATAAACAAGGAAAAGAGTACTGTAAGAGAAGAGAAACAGATCTCCACCTCAATATATCATTTACCTCCAATAGAAGGTGATCCATGAGAAAAACAAACAAACAAATCTTCACAAACAAAACTCAAGGAAACAAACAGTAGGACAGACATTAAGATATTACAGTTTGAATGCCAGCTGCTTACAAGCAGGGAATGTGCATAGCAATGTTCAGTGTTTTGCTTGTATGGCTTATGTAAAAGAGACAGGGAAAAACTGCATTAAGAGACCTTTAAAGTTTAATTTTAATCTAACTAGTATAGTAATACTGCTGCCAAAAGAGACAAACTTCGCTCCCCTTGGAGCAACGAACTCTGCATGTGTCCCTCTGTTTTGGCTCTGTTCTAAAGGGCAAGATTAAAAGTGAACACAGACCTCATGCGTGGAAGGAGACCAACCTCATTCCTTCCTGAGAACAAGCATCCAACCTTGCAGGCCCAAGAGAAGACATTATTTTCTTTTAACAGTAAAACACCAACAAGGAATCTTTCCTGTTCTCATCAATACATGAACAAGATGATTATTTTATGGAGAAAGAAGCTTGCACAACTTTTCAGTCTCCTCTCTTTTCTGCCCCACATGGCACAGGCTACTCATTTTGCATATGGGACTCCCAGTTGCTATCAAGTCCTCCAAGATATACCTGGAACCATGCTCCATTTGATCTGGGAAGCCACAGGAAAGATGCCTTTCACCTGAATATCTTAGGCACTGAATGCTGTGATCCACTGAGGACACCAAAACATTAAAGTGCATTTCTTTTTTCTTTTTTTAATAAAACCTGAATGCTTTAAGGGTCACTCATCCCACACTGCAAACTGGACCAACAGAAAACATGCTACTTTTAATGCTCAACTACAAACAACTTGACTTCTGAAATTACATTAATACAAATAGCAGTGCAAGTTATGACAGAAGTAACAGGTTTCCACAGAACATTCAAGTTGATGGAAGAGAAATGAAAGATTGGGAGACACCTTTAGCAGCTGAAACACTAAGCAGCACAGAGCATTTCAATAGTACCCAGCATTTTTGTGGCAAGTAGCAACATATGGTACACAGACTTCTGCACTGGAGCTGTCTGGAAGCAATTTCTGGGAGAAGAGCACTAAGGCTGAAAGAGTATTAGCAGTGCCCCTAAAATGCAAGTCAATTTACCACCTCCCTGAGAGGAGGCTAATACTACTCCAAACCCTACGCTGAAAGAGCTGCCAAAGAGCAGCTGTCCTTCAGTTCCCAGGTCAGACCTATCAGAAACCTGATTTGAATACCTGAAATACTCATTACCTGAAGCATGAACAAAATGGAGGTAGACAGGACAAAAATGAATCATTGTTGATGAGAAAACCTGAAGAGCATCTGACACATTCTCCCTTGCATGATAAGGAGTGTTTGCCTTGAAATTAAGAATGGGGAAAATCCAGTCCATATTGAAAGATGTGAAATGCCCACAGTAACATAACCTGTTCAAGGACAAGCACACAGCACAAATCATCTTGCATAAAGGATGGATATAGGTAAAATCTGTAAAGATAAAACAAAGAATTTGTAAGATAAAGTGTAAAATAGCTGATAAACTAACTTCTCTCTGATGGCTAAGAGCAGAACTGAAAGAAGCCCTGAACACTTTGCTGCAAATTCAGGAAAGGGAACACACACAGAGCCTAGGACAACAGCTCCCAGGCTTCCCTGCTTGGATTCCCATTTCTGGGGTTTTAGCCCAAATAAGACACAATTCCAGTTCCAGACGAGATGTTTCAAAGTACTGGGACAAAACAAATCATCTTCCCCAAAGTGAAAGATTTCTTGCCTCATTAATTTTACATCACGTAATCAGTCACATTACCTGAATCCCACAGAGACTACCTCAGTTTAAGTTGCAACCTAGCCAAGACTATTTACCCCATGAATTCTTTCATGGTCATATAATAGATGTTTAAGATAAAACAGACAAAAGAAAAACCTGAATTAACTGTCCAGGTATGAAAGAGTATGGTGGGGCTTGCTTTTTTTTTGAACTATTTTTACCACCTTGGTTTCCATTGCAATCGATCTTGTCACACACCCAACTTTTACCATTTAGTGTGTCATAAACACCGCTTTAAAAAAAAAACAAAAAAAGAGTCAAAAAGATATGTTAAACACCAAAGATTCAAGTTTAAATTATGGAAAATGAGGATGAACACATTGATACAGGCTTGTAACTTTAATTTTTAAAAGGCCCCCATGGTGGGACTAGAGATAGATGGCATCATGCTAATGCAAATGGAAAATAGTTTTAAAAAAAAAACAAAACCACTTTAAATAAGTATGAATCATACCATATACGTGTACATACTTGTTAATTTTCTATGTTAGCTTTGTTTGAACTATAAATCAAGTCTATACTACTAAAAGGTCAGTATGTGCAACATTAAACCGATCAAAGCATTTTATAAATACAAGCTTTTAGTATTGCAACATACTTCACTACTTAACATACTGAAAAACAAGTCCTACATTTAAAATTCTGATGTAATAGTTCTGCCAATTAAGACTACAAATGGAAAAATACTTGCTAATCTTTAACATTTTGAAAATGCAAATATATTTTATTTTTTAAAAGAAACAATCTTGTTTATACTACTGGTGCTTCTTTAGACATTTGAAGATACTACACTAACAAAATACAAACTTTGTAGTAATCTTACAACATGTACTTCTCAGAGGCAAAAAGAAAAAATTCTGGTTTGTATTTATGAAGGAACATCCATTTATTATAAAACAAGATAAAAGATATTAGAATTATGTTGAAACAAGGCAACATTAGAACAACCACTTTAGAGCTTTGTGAACGAAGTGTAGTTTTAAACTTGCAAATTGAGGTGAACGTAGCTCTTAACATGCTGTCCTCTTCTCTACAAATGGGATGAAGTAGAGAAGCAAAGCTTCAAGGTATATGGGTTGGAGCCATCTGTGAGGAGACAACACAGAACAGACTATGGGCATCTTGCTGAGCACAGCTCTCCTGCTGATCAACATCACCTTCCACGACCTGACAGGTTCACCAATTCTGTATATTTAAGATTCACACTTCCCTGCCTACTCCCACCAGAGTCCCACAGATACCAGGTGATCTGTTAGTAGGTGTTACTGATACCCTACCAGCATTTTTAGACATAAAAACAAAGTGATGGATCTGGTCACAAGGCAACATAGATCAAACTCCAAATGCTGTACTTTAAAGAAAGACTTCA
The DNA here is from genome assembly GCA_035583155.1 of Acropternis orthonyx. Classification (NCBI taxonomy): domain Eukaryota; kingdom Metazoa; phylum Chordata; class Aves; order Passeriformes; family Rhinocryptidae; genus Acropternis; species Acropternis orthonyx. The sequence continues at coordinate 14,228,484 of JAWWEU010000111.1, read as the reverse complement.
CCATTATCACTGCCCCTCTTCATGGCTGAATTATTTACAGAAGTAGTATTTTATGGGCAATCTCAAACACAAAAGGCATAGGTATTTAGGGAAGTCAAGACTTAGAATGAGGCATTTCTATCAGAGACAGAGTGGCACTGGACAGTATTTGCATGTGCTTGATGGAGAAAAGAACAGCAGGATGTCCAGCACACCCTTCAGGCCTCTCCAGAAAGCAAAGCATAAACGAACCCCCCCTCTATTTGGAAAAGCTGGTAAGAGCCACAGATGGCAGTACACATCTGCCTCTCAGGTAATGGAAGACAAGCCCTCCTGGTTCAGACAGCCTCAGACCATCTTATTACAGCAGGTCTGAACCAGCAGTCCTTGGTTTAAAATACTGGTTTCCCTCGTGACAGCTGTATATTGGATTATGCATTATGCCTTTTGCACATTGAAAGAGAAAGCTCTTGCTGCTGTTACCACCTCTCCAAACTGAGATAAAACTGAAATTGCAAACAGTATGTTATCAATAGTATCTTCAAAAATATTCTGCCCCTGAAGTAATCTCAGTCCATTACTGATAAGGTGAACCAAAGGTGTGGGGGAATAGGAAAGATTTAAACTTTTAACGCTTCACAGGGAGACAAACTCATAGCAGTCTGGAGAAGGTAGTTTAAAATAATATTAGGCACGGGCTGGATTCAAAGTTATGTCTGTGAACACCTGGAAAAATTCTATTTTTATCCAGTAAACTATCTGAATGGTCCAATGCAAACCTGGCCTATTGTGTACTTGTTCAGCAGGTGAACTCCCCCTGCTTTATTCTTACTAGTTTGGAGCTAAATTCAGCTTGGCCTCACAATTTCTGGTTTCAAAGAGAACTCGGTACAGGAGCAGTAAACTCAGAGCAGTAAGCTGAATAACTTAAAGAGTCTCCTGCCTAAGACATTGCGGATTTCTCTGCATTTATTGTGAAATAATTGGGTTGAAGGAGACCTTAAAGATCATCTAGTTCCAACTCCCTGACATGGGCAGGGATGCCACACACTAGATTAGGTTGCTCAGAGCCCCATCCAACCTGGCCTTGAACACTGCCAGGGATGGGGCACCCACAACTTCTCCACTGCCTCACCACCCTCACAGTAAAGAGCATCTTCCTAGCATGTAAAATCTAAATCTCTCCTCTGTCAGTTTAAAACCATTAGTTCTTTTCCTATCACTATTTGCCCATGTCAAAAGTCGCTCTCCCTCTTTTTCATAGGCGCCCTTTAAAGTACTGAAAGGCCACAATAAGGGCACCCCAGAGCCTTCTCTTCCCCAGGCTGAACAGTCCCAATTCTCTCACTCTTTCCTCACAGGAGAGGTGCCTCAGTCCTCTAATCATCTTTGTGGCTCTCCTCTGGATCTGCTCCAACAGGTGCCTGCCCTCCTGTGAAAGGACTCCAGAGCTAGATGCAGCCCTCCAGGTGGGATGTCACAAGAGCAGAGCAGGGGGTCAGAATCCCCTCCCTCGCCCTGCTGGACACACTGCTTTTGATGCAGCCCATGGTGTGGTTGGTTCTCTGGGCTGTGAGTGCACATTCCTGGGTCATGTCCAGCTTTTCATTCACCAGAACCCCCAAGTACTTCTCCACAGAAAAACATTTCTAGCAGTAAGATTAGGAAAATTTACTTACTTGGGACTCTTATCTGGTAGTGATTAAGTACAGTGAGAGCTTCCACTGCATCTGTCTTACATTCCCATTCCAACAGACCAGACAATGTTTTGGCAGAAGCTGTCAAAATGAGAAATAAAAAAGGGAAGGAGAGGATCAGTAATGTCTCCTGACAGCATATGCTCTGACCAAAACTGGAATTGAAATAATTTCCCAAACAGGTCAAATTTTACTTACGTTTTGGATCAAACACTTTGTATTTAATAAAGCTGAGAACTTCATGATCCTCACATAACTGTCACAAAAATAAAATAAGATGTAAAACTCCATTAAAAATGCATATAAACACATCAGCAAAAATTCCAATTTCCTAGAAGAGACACACAGAAACAAAAAATGACTCTTCAAGAGAGTCTGCAAGAATTTATGGCAAATTATTTTAAAACATGTTTAGATTGCTATTACAGAGTTACCATTCTTTAGTATGCAAAACAAGGCTCTTAAATGTAATATCACTATCATCTCAAAGAACATATTTAAATAGTAAGTTCTACTTTTTGACATTCCTACTTCAGTACAGTAGCTCAGAAGCTGTACATACAAGGACACCACTTGTGACCCAGAGTTAACTTTCAGAGAGGATTTGAAAAAATACATTTTTATTGAACTGAAAAAGAACTCACTGAACTGTCAGCAATTTTACCACTGCCTCCAGCTAAGAGGCCCAGTATTGCACGTTTTAAGCATCCAGAGTTCATTTATGACTCAACTGTGCAAAGTGTTTAGGTGTATGCTTCTATCCATTCCAAAACATCCTAGCAGTCGTTACAGTAACCACCTCAGGGAATCAGTAAATCTTCTGTGAATTGTAGTCCTAACTTCCATGCATGTGGCTTTGTGTGTCTTTCCCCTTTCCTTCACAAATAATCTCCCACATTAAGCTCCTCAACTTTATTTCCAAGATTTTGTTTCTCACATTAAAAAAACCCTAATTTAAAAAAAAGAATTTAAATAATACCTCCAGAATTGTGAAAATACAGCATCTTCTATGAAGAGGGGGTATAAATGCATTTTAAACAATAGCCCTCTTCCAGTACCTCTTCTACAACCATACCAGTTATTTCTTTTTAAAAGTAGTACTGTGTAAAGCTGAGACAGAGCCCAAAAGTGCTGTGTGTCAGTCATTCCAACTGCCTACCTTTACAAATGTTTCTTCAGTTACACACAGGGGAACATTATAATAATGCAGCACACAGGAGGGTGGTTGGATGATGTTCTTAGATGCTTGGCCAGCACTGGTGAAACGATTGTTCTTACTCATTGCAAAATCCTTGTAACTACTCGTGCCATCCTCCAGTTCAAATATCTGGCTTGGAACTACTGAATGTTGCTTGGAAACACTGGAATTTAAGGATAGATAGATATAGACAGATAAAGTTTCTTAAAGAATAAAGACTAACATATTTTGCAGGTTATTGATCTAACCAGAACAGAGTTGACGTTTCTTTATAGTAATTTGAAATACAGTAAGAATAAGATGGCTTGTATTTGACACCTTCCTTAAAAAAATGCAGAAAAAATGGATAAGACACATTAGGGAATACAATTTACTAAGGGCCAATCCATGTAATGCCAATATGCTTTACAAATGTAAATAAAGAAAACTATAAATAGTAATAAATCAGCCTTACAATGGTTGGGGTTGGAAGGGACCCTAAAGACAGTCTAGTTCCAACTCCCCTGCCATGGACAGGGACACTTTTCACTACACCAGGTTACTCAAAGCCCCATCCAACGTGGCCTTGAACTCTTTCAGGGATGGGGCAGCCACAGCTGCTCTGGGTAACCTGTGCCAGTGCCTCACCATCCTCACAGGGAAGAATTTCTTCCTAATATCTTACCTAAATCCACGCTCCTTCAGCTGAAAGCCGAAATAAACAGCTGTGAATTGGAAATCCTAACTCCAACAGTGACAACAGAATAATGGGATATTATCTGCTTGAAACATCATTCCATCTGCCCACTGGTAGACTATTAATCTGATAAAACATATTTACCAGACGTTAAGTCTCTTTCCAAATAACTTGACGTTATTGAGATGCGTGACTGCTCTTTCTACAGCATACTCATCACCCATTTCCACCAGTGCTGTCCCTGGAATAGTCTTCATAAATTTCACCTGAGATAGATAAGGTAAAAAAAAAAATCATATTGCAACAAACAGCCCAACACATAGTTTTATAAATTATTAGGAAATATTTTTAGACCATCTCAGACAGGCTTTTTCCAAAGCATTTAAAAGTAGTAGTTTCCAAGTTTCTAATAAATTATGCCTTACCTTCTCAATGTTCCCATACAAGCAGAACAAGTTGAATACCCTTGAACAGTTCATCTTGAGCTGATGCAACCCACTAACCATGACAACAGACCCAGAAGGATTTCCACCATGCATGTAGGAAGAGGATGCCTGGGGCAATGGATAAGCAACAAGTTCTGGAGTGTCCCGAGATCCCATTCGGTACCGGCTTGGCAAGGGCAGCAATGGACCATGTGATCCTAAGGAGATGAAAGACCAGGTTTTCACACTGTTTGAAATAAGTTTCACTATTTGATCATGCATCAAAGCCCGCATACATAATGTGTCTTTAAAGGAGGGGTAGAAGGTTACAGCAGCTTCCATTAATTCTTTTTCTCATTTAAAGAAAACAAACCAAAGCAAAAACAGTAACAAAAAAAACCCAAACCACCAAACAAAGAAACTCTCCTCTATTCCATTTTATCTTCCAAGTTTCTTCTGACACTACCGGGTAAGATATATGCAAGTGAAAACAGGTATTTCGGTAATTACAAAAATACTATCTTCCCCGCACCATAGAAAATATTTGAATATAAACATATCAGAAAAAATATTTTAAATCAACATTCAGAAATATTCTCATGTCTGCTTATAGAACTACACAGACACCCAGAAAGAACATTACAATGTAGGGAAAACAAACCAAAAGGAGTGAACTTTTAGCCAGAGGTCAGGAGAGGAGATGACACAGCTCTTTTTTCCAGAGACATGAGATTAAGTCAGAAGACTGCCTTTCTACAAAATGCTCACTTGGAAGAAACAGGAATACTTAGACCCCTGCACTAATGCAAAATGAAGCAGTCCTATTTTCCACTCCAGGTAAAGTGACAAGTTTCACTGAAACAGACAATTTCTTTTTGTTTTTCTTTAATGATAAGACACTACTAGTAAGAAATACCTCTATTTATAGAAGACATCAAGGGCAGGATCTCTGTTTTTCTGAGACGAAAATAATGTGAAATTCACAAAAGCTAAGTATAAAAGGAACCTTTTGTCCTTTTTTCCTCATGAAAAAGAGGAATGACAGGGAGACAGTGGTATAGGAGGAGACAGACACATTACTTAAGGTAGAAGGATATATCAGAAGAATGAAAAAAGAACATCAGTGAATCAAGCTGGAACTTGGAGATTTGAAGAACCTTTTAGAAAGAGTAGGTAGGATGTCAACCTACATTGTAAAAACGTTATAAATACTTTTGCAAAGAAAGAGGCAAGACACATCACATTTCATCTAACAACTGAGAGAGAAAACAACCAGAAAATTTATGTCTAAGTGGGGACATTTTTTTCTCAACCCTGAGGTCTTGGTCCAGCACATAAAAGTGAGAGATCTTCATTTACAGAGAGTGCTGGTAACAACTGCAGCACTCATTCCAAAACACCATTCCTATACAGTCACACAGCTACGCCTTTTCAGAATTAGCTAAATTAGAAGTAACGCAAGGGTCACAATTCATAGCTTTGCATGCAAGAACATCAGACCTCTGTGTTGCACCGAACCACTGATCGAGCTATGTTGCTGTTTTCTACAAGACAACTGCTCTCCTAGTACAGATGTCATTTTCCATCCATTGCTAGGCTCATGACAACTGAAAGGAAATATTCTTCCAAGCAATAAATATGTAGAGCTGGATGCTCTCCGTGAAATGAAGAGGTAAGGCAATGAATGCACATGGATTTCAGTGAACCAACAGTGTTTTCAGGACATATGACTAACAGCACTGCAGATGAACTGCTCATGCTGATGATGCTGACAGTCAAGCATTGATTGAATACGCAGAATTCCATATAACATGTAAAGAAATCATAACCACCTGTCATCCTATGTTACTTACCATAACCATCATGTCTAAACGATGATGGGTGCTCTCCCAAAATAGCTTGCCTCTGCCGGCCCTTCCCTCTGTCTAACATGTGGGAAGGGAAAGAAAACAGTTTAGTATGCACAACCATGCACTTAACTTCTCCAGTTAAGACACAAAGCTTCTAGTTAAGAAGCAAAAAAGTAATTTGAGTCCTTGTTAATTTTATAAATGATTTCTCATTCACTGTATGTCTAAAACCACAAGCTGTAGCCCTGGGACACCAAAATTAAGAGACTGCCATCTGTATAACAAATTGCACTTAAGTTGATTGGGGGCAGTAGCCAATGAGGAAATGCAGACATTTAAAGTTTATGGAAATACCCAACAGTTTTCCTAAACAGACACCACACATTAGTATAGAAAACACCATACAGCAGGATTTACCTATGTGTCTCTTAAAACAAATTTGAAATGCAGTACTTTTGAAAGACAGTACCTGAATCATAATATTAGCTTCAACAGCAACACATTTTCAAAGTGGGCTTCTTTCAAGAAGTTTCAGCATAAGCCAACAACAACCTGTATTACATGGTTTCATAATCAGTAAACAGAGAGCATTACATATGTGTACATAAACATTTACAGAACACCTACTGATTTATGGGCATGCTGAAAGGATTGTACATTATGGCATTATCAGCAGCACATAGCAATTCAAATGAAGAAAAATATAACTGAATAATGCACTTAAACAACAGTCAATCCTTTAAGAAAACCCAGTTCTCTAGGATATAAAGTTAAGCAAGGGATCTACATTAATGGAGGAAAGCAATGCATCACAGCCAAAGCTGTATTTTCTAATCAGATCCATGTTGCACGACAAAGAAAATCTAAACTTCCAGATTTCTTTGTGGTTAGCAACAATTGTTTTCTTACAATTAAAAAAGCCACATTGAAAAGATGGGGCAAGACATTTATCAGTTTACACCACTTCCTAGGAAATTTAAGTATGACTGCTGAAAATAGCAACTCCAGCCCAAAGCAGTGGGAGGTATTTCCCCTGAAAAACAGGAACTATTCACATTACACAACAGTGGGAGATGAAAACACATGTGCACTTTCTGCTCAGGATTTTGAGGACAGGTTCCAAGTCAGATATTTACTTTGGCAATTAAGTCTGAAGAGAGAACAGTCCTGAACACCTTCAAGTATCTAGAAGATTGCTGTTGTCAAGTTTTGCTTTTCCACTCCCTGTTCAGGGTAACAGCTCTGGATCTTGGCTCTAGAAAGCAAACGGGCATCATATCAAGTATTTTGAGCATTTAAACTGTATGCAGTAATCACCTTTCAGAAAAATCCGTTTGGTAATTCCAGTCTGTGGAGCTCAATCCTTTGAAACTGCCCACAGTAAAATACAGTGAAGGATCACATTCTTCAAATAAATAATTCTGGGAGAACAGTTTGACAAGTATTTTCTCCTTGTGTAGCCCACTGCTCTCTCCTTGCCCTGTACTTGGCTCCTTTCCTTGAACAAAGTCCCTTGATTGTGCCAGTACAAATACTTGTGTAAACAAGCATTGAAACATAAGAACTGATTCGGTGTTGAAAATAATTCTGAAGGGAAAGGTTCTTTGTAATCTCATTTAAGTTTGGTTTTGTTGACTTTTGGGGTTGTTTTTAAATCAGATCCTTGACTGAATGAGCATGCTGGTATTACCACCAAAAGAAATGCTCCAAACTACAGCCTGAACATTTTGGCTAAAGGCAAGTAGAATACTAAGTCAGGTGTGGTTTTGGTTCAATCTAATGCAATATGAGTTCATAGCAGCAGGCACTTGTTAGGAAGCTTACTTTCATGGAGAAATACTATTGGCAAGACTGTAATTTGTTACCATAAAGAACTAAAACTAGGTCTTAGAAAAATGTCATTAGCAAAACACATTTCCTTCCTAACATTTGCGGGGGTGGTGTGAAATTCTGAAAGGATTTACCAGCATGGCTGTTCTCAGAATGAAATGCCTTTGGGCTAAGATCTTAACTGCAGCAAGAGCCCTACAGTTCGGGTCACATGAAGTTCAAAACCCAAACAACGATGTTGCAAGAGTAAGTTGGAGCACAAGTACAAAAACGCTCTCTATCTCTCTCAAAGAAAACCCCAACTCCTGAATTACTTTATGGGCAAAATTGCTCTAGACGCCTGCCTTCTCAAGTACATTTCAGTGTTCATTCAATAATTTATATTCCCATTTTCTAGATAAATGGCTGTGAACCACAGTAAATGAAAAATCATGCTATATACAATATACAAGGATATATACACGTGTCTCATTTCTTTCCTCCTATGTGTAGTAGGGTGATTATGTATAGAGAATAGACAGTAACAAAAGGAAAACAAAAGAGTATTCTTGAGAGAAAGCAACCCATTCCTACCCTAAGGTTTTCATTTTCCACTGTTTGCTCTAGTTTGGGGAACCTTTAGTTCATACAGCCATACCTATCTGCAGACCAATTAGATAATGTATTAGATGTGCAGTGTTACAAGTCAGCCTCCAAACACTGCAATGATCAAAAGGTATGACAGTCAAATTAATCCTTCCATTTTTTCACATTTTTCAGATTTTCTTGCCCCTGAATTTTGAGTTTCTTCAGAATCCAGTTTTTTTAAGTCAAGAATTTGAGAGAAAAAAATTGAATCCCAATACAAGTAGACATAATCTACAAGCTGTAACCAATACTGTAGCTCCCTTGTTAACTTTTTACAAGAACTTCATTTTGAATATCCAAGCCCTAAGTTTTTAGTTGTACAACAGTTTTACAAGCCCAGCGTCTCTGCAGAATTACTCTGAAAGTGCATATCTCTTGAGACAGCCAAAGCCCTGGTTCTCATATAACCTTTGGTAAGTAAATACTCTATCTTGGTCACATTATCTTCACCTTTCTAACTTTACATTGAACACATTATTGTACATAGGTTACTGAACACTGCACTCAGTAGTTACAGATTTTTGGTTTTAGTTAAATAAACACTTTACAGGAGTCAGGCTACACAGCAGTTTGACTGTACATATATAATCATAGTTTCCACTGACATGAGTTAAGTTCTGCTAGTTTTTACAGCTGAGTACTTAAGAGACAGTATGCCTGTACCAGTTATGAATCTCCCTGCTTTATGTATAGCTGAGGGGGCCTGTTGATATTGCACTGCTCAGTTCCAACTATCTACATATAAGGATTAAATTTCCCTACTACTAAACAATATTTACACTGTTAAGTCTGAATGCAACTCTGACATACAGAAAGTAATAAAATGATTACAACGTCAATGATATCAACAAGAGATTCTTAATTTTGGAGGTTCTTGATTTTTCAGTGGTAATTTTAAGGGAAATAAGACCAGCATACATACAAACTTGAACAGAATGGGTACAGTCTATCATGTTATTCATCCCATACAAATCTGAAGTACTGAAAATGTCCTCCTTTAAAAACTTGTGGTGGTGGTGCATGCAGTATGCAGACAAGGTGAACTGCAAGTCTGAGGTTTTTTTCAGAGGGTTTTTTTGTTTGTTTGGGGTTTTTTTTGCTGATGCCGATGTGGTGCATGATGAAGTGTAGAGTCAGCCTGCTGAAGTCCTCTATCCTTCTTAATGCCTTGTCCAACATAGGGGAAAAGAGTCCTTTCGAAGGAGAAGCAGTGTGCAAGTTTGTAGTTTATAAGGAATAGTCTGTGCCAGGTTTCCTCTCCTCCAAAGAGAGAGAGCTGCTTGGAGAAATGCAAGTCCTTGAGAACTGCGAAGGTGCTTGCAGGTGTGGGCTCCTTGTTGAACTAAGTGGCTCAAGCACACGGCAGTAGGGGGCACTAGGGCTCAGGGTTAACTCCCTGGCTGGTGACACAGCCTTCAGCAGCACTGGCCTGCTTTGGAATGACTATTGCCATACAGCCTGACCACGTGTGAAGGATTGTCATTAGCACAGTCAAACATCTACAGCGATAAGGTATGAAAACCTACCTCGTCGGCCCAGATATGGCTTAGTGTAGTCCCAACTATCATTGTCGTTTCTAATGACATTAAGTCGAGTTGGCTGTTCAAATAAAGTAAAAGTGAAAATGGTTAAGCCTTGACTGTGCATATTTTCCTAGTAAAATTAAAAGAGAAGGTCCAAGCATTACCCTTGCATATTCAATTTTCAGAGTGCAGCAACCTGCATAGATATCTGCTCCATTGAGTGCAGCCTTCGCCTTCTGGGCACAAAACACTGATTCAAACATACACATCATGTTAAGGAGTTTTTTTTCAGGTGTCTTTTCCATGTCCCTTTTATCTGATGAGGCTTTATTTTTGTAACCTGCAGATATTCTGCTATTGTATATACTACAGGAGTTCCATACAGACTTATAAAAAATGATCAACAAGTTCATCTGGGTTTGACTTCTGTTAAAGAGATGTGTGCAGCACATGATGAGACCATTCATAAATTAGTAAATTCCTCAGTGGATTATATGGATGCAAGACTTCTTTATGCTCTGATCTTATGCCATTTGGAAGGGGATTCTGGTGCAGTTAGCAGTTTTCATTACAGGACATGGAGTGTTACCAGCAAATCTAGAGAATATTTGAAGGGAAATTTCAAGCTACATAATTTGGGAAGGGGTCAGAGTTCAGGTGTGAGAAGGTGTGATTTAAAACAATGCTTCCCTGTGAGAATATGAACTCAGAGTAGTTACTTTACAGTGAAAAGAACTAAGAAAGTGTAACCCTTTTAGCTTGTTAGCAAAATAAAATCACTTAACTAAGAGAACTTTGAATGAACAAACAATCATTCTGCATCAAAAAAAACCCAACAGGTAGATGCATGTACCAGGCTCCAACACATAACTTATTTCATATGCTCTGCTACTCTACTCCAAGATTAGTTCTATGATTAGCAGAAAAACATACCTGAGACTTGGCACATCACAACCCATGATCTCATACACACTCAATAACATATGGTGTCAGAAAGCCTGAACTTTGCAGCAGAACAGACCTTTTGCACCATGCTTTGATACCATTTAGTGAAATTTTGGAAGTGGTCTGTAACAATAGCATATGCCTTGAGTATTACCACATTCCTTGCAGCTCAACGTCTTTCTAGGTGATACAGACTCACTGTGGAATTTAAAAGTGAGAAAAGTTAAGCTTCCCAGACCTATAAGAAACTACACTGGCTAGAACTGTGGGAGCACATCTGCAAAAGTAATGGGTACTGCAATTCGCATTTGAGTAAATTTCTTAACTTCTCAGATAAGGCTTGTCTTGAAGCTCAGTTTTCTTCTCCCCTCCCCAACTGTTTACCTATGCTGCCGCATTACTTCACTTGTATTTATGAGTTTTCTTGCAATTGCTGGTTGTTTTTCATTTTTAATAAAAGGCATGATATGGAATTTAATTCAAAGGACATAAGTATAGTAGTTTCAGAGTGTGTGCAGGATCCTCTCCACAACTTTCCTAATCTTTCAAAAGATACTGAATAACCCCCAACTGTACAAGTCATCTTGTACAGACAACACTGCTTACCACAAACTCAACAAATATACTAAGTCAAACTACTATCTGTTAGGACACACAGTTTGTTGAAGTATTCTACATAGTTAAACAGCAATTAGTTTGCTTTTATGGAAGTTAGGCTAGGTCTCTTCGCCTGGGAAAACACCAATGCAGCCACTGGTTAAGTCCTGTTTTACAGAAGGGACCCACTAATAAACCTTGTTGAATTAGTAGCACCTGAAATCACAAAAGAATGCCTGAGATTTTGGTAAATTTTGACCAGATAACAGCTCAAAAACGGAGGGTAATCAGCCTTTAGAAAGCTGGCTATCAGAGTTGTATAAGTGAAGGCATAATCATATCAGACTTTGGACTTTGCAAATGGCAGTAACACACAACTCTGAACATTCAACCCATGTACAACTTAATGCCACAGAGTAAACAGTAGGATAACAGAGCAGGGAATTTCCTCAAGACATGATGAACAGGCCAAGGAGGCCTAAGTTGGTATTGTGCTTTAATGAAGTCAGAACAGTACAACAAGCAGTATGTGCTGTAACTATTTTAGAAGAGCCTGAAGTCAAAGTGCATCTCTGCAACCCCTCACCCATTTCCTGAGCATCAACACAGGTAGAAACCATGAAACTTTTGTACGCAAGGGGTTGTCAAATCTGTGACATATTTCATGTCTGCAATGATTAGCCTTAGGGTTTATAAATAGGGCTATCAAGACCACTATTGACAACACCATTTTCCTATAAAGATGAAATGTGTAAGCGCTACTCTTTCTTACAGACATAGAGAAATTAGAAATTACCATGTCTTAGACAGAAATTAAAAAATAATTTGGTCTCAAAATTACACAGTATTTTTCTGACATTCTCATGTCAAACCCATGTGGAATCAAGAACCTACAGAAAAAAAAAAGGTAGCACTCAAAAAGGATATTCAACCATGGCTTGTATTCCATTTCTCTTGAATATAACAATGCGCTGAACCTTTCCAACAGGGTTGCACACTGTATACAAAACATCCTAAGGAAGAAAAAAGAAATATTTTAGTCAGATGTGAAATTCCAAACAGTTTTGGTCCACAGAACATTTTCTTGCATTGGCATTTACATGCCAAAGAGCATATAAAAGGCTTGTTAACTTTTCATTTCTCGTTTTCGCCAGTACAGTTTATACATTTATGATGAGCATTTTTACAGATTAATATAGGACAGGCAATCTAATCTGAAAACCAAGAAAAACTTCTGTATGAAGTACTCCTGCAAACATTAGTTTAACCAGTATTTTCAACTGCAGTAAAACCCAGTAACTGCATCCATGTCTCAGGCTCTGCTACCTTTGAAGCATGCACTGCTGTAGTTCTACCAAAGCAAAGGGAGACAGAGTGACACTGTAGTTATAGCACATTTCATTTCATGAGACTCTGGCAGATGAGTTCATGTTCATTGTCAGAGAGTAACCGGGGACAGGTCAAGACATAAACTTGGGTAGCTTATCAAAAAGAGAATTTCAATCATTTTCACTTCAATCAAAGACATTCCAAGTGGGTGCTATGCTTCTTCACTTTAGGCAGAGAAAACTTCTGACAGCAAACACTGGATTCATGCAAACCCTTTGTTAACACTCTGCTTTCAGATGCATTTGTCTGTATTACACAGCACCAATAAAATTCAAGACCATCCTCAGTGCTGCAGGGGAACCAAACAGTAAGGGGTAAAGCTCGCCCTACTGCACATCAGGCCAGCTCAGGATGTGGTGTTGGGAGTAACTCAAACAACAGCCAATTACACATAACAATTCAGACATCATGGTACCAGAAACGACTCTCTAGCACAACTCTGGCCAAGAAAAATAAGTTTATTTTAGAGTGATTGTACACCCATACTCAGAATTCCCAGGACTCAGGCTTGAGAACCCAAACAAACAGGAACTGTGATTTCTAAAAACAATTAACCCATTAGATCATATTCAAACAGCTGAAAGAACATAAGCTTTACTGGACAGCCAGTTTCATAGCTATATCTAGCAGGCAAAGGCACTGACACCTTGGTGAAACACTCTACTACAATCCTTTTTTACTTTCCTTTCTTTATACCTAAACCAAATACATCTAAAGTGCTCATTCCAAGATCTTGGTGTACATCCTTGGTTTTATTTGGGGAACAAGAGGGAGAAGGAGGAAAGGAAGCAGGTATAGTATTTACTATTATGTTTTGCAGAATTGAGGAGCAACTGGGAGGCCCAGGGGCATGCTCGATTTCATAAAACTAAAGCAAACACAGCCCACATAACCCCCACCCAAACACAAGAAGAAACCAGAAAAAGAGTAGGTATTACTGGTGGCTACGTCTGCAGTGGTGTAACTTCTGGCTCATATGAAGTACCATAAGCCTTAATATATAGGCCTATTACTTGTAAGTAAAAACAAACAAAACCCGCACTCACACAACAAACCAAAAGCACTGGCCATGCTGAGAGACCTTGCCCCAGATGCTCTGCTGGGGGTTTTTCCTAGCTAAATGAAGCACACAGAGGAGGTTGTCAACCTTAAGATTTTTAGAAGATGAACAGACAGTTTTAGAAAGGTTTCAAGCAGCCTGAACCCATAAAAAATAAGATCTATTGGATCATATATGGATACATTTTCAGTGCATGCTCCACAGCACAAAAAGCTACCACCCGTCTCCTCTTGTTTGGGAGAACAGATTCCTAGAAACTTTCCAGCTCTGGGTGGCACTCATTTTCAGGCATATGACTTTCTTTCACAATTTGTCTCAAAAAATTTCTTCATAGCCACTTAATTAAAACAAAAAATATTGTCCTTCAAAACGTTAGCTCTACTCAAAATGCCATCAGTGCCATTTGCCAGCAGCCACACACACAGCTTGATTATTATATTATTTTTTTTTAATTTAGCTACTTTGTATTACCAAATCAATCACGTGATTCACAAGACACAGAACATGGGATATTTATAAAAAATTACGCACTGGCATTATATACATACTAGAATATCATAAAAAGGTGCAGCAACTTAATCTCAGAATACATTGATAGTTAGGTTTAATGTATTTCAATTGCCAAGGCATATCATACCTTCCTGGTGCATGTACAGACGGCTTAGAATGTGAGAACTAAGAGAGAACAGCAGAGGTAAGGCTGAAAAGACAGCAATGACTGCAGCAGCGGGAGTCACTTTGAGAAGGTCTGTTTGAATAGAGAAATCCCTGACAAAGTTCTGCCCACAGATAAGGAAAATGGGAAAAAGAACTTCAAAGACATCTTAGGCAAAACTTTTTCAAAACATCAACCCTCCGTGACATAGGGGTGAAAAGCAATTAGGAATCAAATACAGGTAATTTGTCCTTTGCTGTCACACCCTTAAAACAAATTGGCTGGAGAGAGAAGCTGGTCACAATTTTAATGCAGGAAATAACCTGCAGCAAAATTTTAAAACAATTTTGCTTCTGCCACAAGGTGCCCTTGAACAGACCAATTTCTTCTTAAAAGCTCCTTCTTTTTTTAAAATAAAAGCTCTTAAAAACGATGAAACAGTTACTGCAGTTATTCACACTTGGCACTTAAAACTGGTTGCAATTTTTCATCTGTTTTGTCTAACAGTAGTTCAAATTTAGGAAGAGAAAAGTGTTGAAGAGGAAGAGGTGGTGTTGGGCTTTGTGTCTTTTTTTTTTTTTTTTTTTTCTGAGGGCGAGGATTGTTGGGTTGATTTTTGTCTTCTTTTGACAGGGGTGTGGGTTTTTTTTGATAATGCCGATTTTGCCTGAGGCATTCCTAAGTTAACTGTTTCTTTAACCCACTGGCCAAGTGAAAAATTTGTATTTTTCTCATCACATTCGTAGCTGTTACAGGTACAGCTGCTCTTCCCAGCTGCTGTGACTCTACTGGACTGCACTGTCTTCAGTGAGCTCTGATGTTTGCTAGTAATTCTGGAAATCTGCCTGCTGCTAGCACCGGTTGGTATATGCTAAACAAACAGCTGGGTGCAGTGGGAAGGAAGAGGCTGGGAGGCAGTGTTTGTTTTTAAAAAGCAGCTACTATGCTTGAGGCTTCATCCTCAGAATTTCCACGGAAAGTCTCCCAGCCCAGAACCGTGCTTCTATTACCAGTGTCTTCGAGCATCTACATTCAACTCAGCTGCTCACACAAGCCAAATTTAAAACATGTGAATGAAACAGTTTCCAAAATTTGATCGCAGTCACATGCAAAGGGTAACTTAAGTCAATGGATTTGTTCGCACAGCTCAGAGCAGGTTCGTTTTTAAACACTAAAAAGCAGCTCATACCTTGACATGCTTTTCTATAAAAACAGACAGGAGAAAGAAAATTCATCATCCACTAACGAATGAATAGGCAAAAACCTATCAATACTCAAAAAAGAGTGAAGCAGAAAGCACAATATGGAACTTACTACTTGAGGTAATTTCAGGAGCATTAAGTTGCAATCAATTTGCTAGCATAATATACAGCACAATATACAAAACTTAATACTTGCATTAAGTTACAGGGTTCCAAACAACCCAAACACTTTGATTGATCCATACCATCTACATATTCTCCTAAGAACAGGTAATTCATGCTTGTATCGTAGCACACAATTTTTAATTTTTTCCTGAAATATTTCTGTGCAATTCAACATTGTACTATAAAATCTCTATGAAAAATATAAGCACTCAATGCATGATATAATATACATTCTTAAATACTAGGGGAAAAAAAAATCTATATTTTTAAAAAAATACGTACATGTGCCATAAACAAATGGCAATAAATTAGGATGCAACTGTATATATGGTATGACTTGAAATACTGAAAAGGAAAATGTATCGGCCCAAATAAAAGTGAAGAAGATTCCATCAAACTGGAGTTGATCATCAGCAGATGAAAGTTTCAACTTTCCATAAAGGAAATATTTAAGAAGGACTGCAATTAAATAACCGTTCCTACTGGAAAAATTACTTGCTCTTTAAACATACACCACTCAGAGCCTAAAGGCTAAAGAACAAACTTGATGTTGTGGCAACACATTTGGAAGTATTTCAGAAGCATGCAGCAACTTAAACATTTCAAAATCTTGACCTCTGAAGTCTTCAAATGTATTGTGAAATATCTGTACAAGACCGAATCATCTTAAAAAACCTTCCCTTCAAAACACTCGTGTTACCTATGTGAAGATGGTGTAAATCTTTGATAGGTGAATTTAACTTTTGACTCAAATTAACCGATATTACACAATGGAAATAATGTAACAGAGATTGCTGCTCCCTGCTTTACATTATTTTATTTTTTAAAAACTCCAAAAATTAAAGGAGGAACATACCACTGTAATTGGGTAGAGGGGATTCTGAATTGACAACAGGAGAACTTTATTTCCACCAGATGGGTCATCAGTGTTCCCTGGCCGAGTAATCCTCTTACTTGTGGAGTAGTTGAAGAAGGCTTGCTGCCCAGCGATATACACAGGCTCGTCTGCTGCAAATGTTACACATTTCTTTGCACTTTCTACGTTTTCAAATTCCACCAGAGCCTGGCGCTTAAACGGCATCATCATGACATAGCTGGTGAGATAAAACGTCACAGTAAAGTTTTCCTAAACGCTTACTCAAAACAACTCCCAAGTCCCGTAACGGTCATATATGACACGGCTTTTTCTAAACAATTCCTATCAAAGACATACCATATGGTTCCAAACTTTTCTAGAGCTTCCACGAGATCTGCTTCCACAACTGATTCACACAGCCCTCGGACATGGACGACAGGAGAAACAGACACTTTGTGATGACTTCCCCCGGCATCCTAGCAACAAAATGACATTTTAAAATTCAACACAGAAGAAGGAATACTGCTATCATTGACTAAAATTAAGTATTTGGTAGACACTACACTAGGTCCAGAAGCAGCCATCTAAATGCACAGTCTAAACATGTGTTAAATAATTCAACTTTTCTTTCCAAACAGATTGCCAAGTTCAGTTGCTGAAGTCTACTTAAAATAAAAAGCTTTTCAGATTTAATTAATCTGTTTGCACACACAGGTTTTTCTAATATAAAAAAAAGCAGCCTATTTAGCACTGGTTGAATTGCAGGAGGTCTTATGCTCTATTCATTAAAAGAATAAAAAAAAAATAGGACATGCCCAACAGCTAAAATATTTCTGATACTCTTCCTGTCTCTTGCTGCCAGTATTTGTTTGAAACAGGCTGGGGGAATAAAAAAGCAAGAACAAACAAGGGCCATCAGTAAACTGAATGAAAACTGAGTATTTTTCCAATGTGTGTATGCTGTGCTGCACAATGCAAGAAAATGCCAGCTCTGGGCTATACTTGAAATAAACCCAACCTTCCTTCTAATTTTGAACACTGTTCATACATGTTTTAAAAACTCATGATTTCTGTATATATGGGTATGTTCTCTCTTTTCACCCTGAGTCTGAATACCATGATTAGATATAGATATTGTACATTAGCACAGAAATTCCCACCATGAACATATTTCAGAGCTACTGTCACGACTTTAGACACTCTCAGTTCTGTGTGACTGAAAAATTTGGGTTGGAAGTAAGGCTGAAATTTACCTTACATATTCTAAGACACAGAGAGTAAAAAAAAAAATTATGTAAGCTAATAATGAGAGATAATAAAAAGAGCTTAGAGATAATAAAGGGCACACTAAAATATCGCAAACACCCACCACCCAAATTTCATATGTGTAACAGCAATGTAAAGTTGATGTATTCAAATTTAGCAACTACATCAATGTGTTCAATCTAGCAGATCAGGTCCCACTGAATTTTCACTTTCTCATAAACAGTACCATAGCATCTTTTGGAACTAGAGAGAGATTCTCATCTGTAGCACAAAGGAGCATTCAGCTCCAGTAATTAAGTAACCACAATGACTGCTACTGCTACTAGACATTCCTCTCTTCCTTGTCCATTTGAACTACAGAGTCAAGGAAAAAAAAACACATTCCAGATAATTACAAATTGAGTCATGTGTGTTTAGCTCCTGTGTTCCATACACAGTTCTCACTAAACAATTACATATTTTTTTCTTTAAATCAAGGATTTGACCATTCTGTTTGAGCCAAAAGACAGCATTTCAGATTTCCTCAGATGTCAGAACAATCTGCTGTGTAATTTTTTAAGCTTACCTTATTTATTTTTTTTTTGCAGTATGAAAGCGTTTTAAGAGGCAACACATTTCTCTGAATAAGAACTCTGACAATGCTGGTAAAACACCACTAGTGATATTTGCATAAGAGACTTTATATCCTGAATCAATCAGCTCAGGTCTACGGCAGCAGCAGCGATCAAAGTAGTCATAAAAGGTTAATACTTTGAACTGCAAATGCTGAGGCAATTGCAGAAGGAACAGAACTACAGAAAGGTTTTATTTTCATAATAAAGTTTTATAATTCTTAATCCACATACACACTTTTCAAAGCTGAAAGAAGCACCTGAGCAAACCTTCAAATGAAAACTAACAATAAATACCACCTTTTCCTGCAAAGCCTATTGCTCTAAGGTGTTAAGATAGCAGGCACCTTTATTTACAGTCTATGGAACAATCAAAAATTATGAAACTGATTATTCATTGCCCTGCATACTTTCTACTATATTAAGATCCCAGTCAGTGCTAGCGGTATGCATTTGCTTTTAGGTTTCTTTAATACATTCAAGAAATCTCACTTAATATTTCTGTCTAATCAGATGGTAAATATAAGCAACGATTTGCTCATTGAAGTAAAGATTCACTACAAAGAGCGCAGCTACTAGCAACTCAGTACTTGCTACTCACTACCTTACTGAACTAGTACCTCCATAAATCAAGTCAAGCTTTTCAGAAAATGGAGCGTAACAGAGTGGTATTTTGCTCTCCCTGCCCTTCCCAAATCAAGTTTCTGTTACAGTTTCAGTGCCTGTTTCTTTGTCATGCATATCCCTTTGTATTTTTCTCTATTAGCAGATATTAGTTGATACCAATCTTTGTAATAGTACAAACTCTCTCAAAAGTTAAGACTTTCATACTTGCATCTTCAAATCCATTATACAGGATTTATATGCACACATACAGGTGTCTCCACTTCTGCAAGTGGAATTATTCTCAGAAGCATCAACGAATACAAATTTTGCTTTCTTTTGTGGTTAAAGCAACATTTGGCTTTCCACACCGAACTCCTCTCTCCCATAACATTCTTCTAGCAAGGTTTAGCAAGAGATTTAGCAGGAATCAAAAACTGCTGCCACTACAGTAACCTGTGCAGAAGCTCAAGAAGCACAGAATAAAAATACCCCAAAACCCCCTAGCCAAACAACAACAAAAAAACAACTCCCTCCCCCAAAAAAACTAAACACAGAACACTGAAATCTCACCACGAACTTAAGGACTTACCTACATAGCATTTCAGAACCTCATTTATATAGATAAAACCACTGAGGTGGCCAAATCAGAGAGTCTCTGCTTTACTTAAAATAGTCTCTAGCCAGCAGCAGCAAAAAGCAGCACAAGAACTGAGCATAAGTCAGCCTTGAGCCAGGAAGCCTCAAACTAACATTCACAGAGCATACTGGCTGGTGAAGGACAGGAACACTTGCCACAGGCATACGTTTGAGGGCAAAAAAGTCTTCACAAAGGGCATACATATTATTGTCAAACAGGTTTTGTAGCCACAAAGCAGACCTAGAAAGACCCTTGATTTCCTCTAGAAGGAAAAATAAAACCAGTAGACCGCATGAAAAATCAAACATGTGCATCTACAGCTAAGGTCAGAACCTGTACGGCTCATCCAACTGCTGCTGTAATTTCTTCCCAGAGATGAAAAAGACAGGATTTTGTCCAAGATCTCACAGTCACTGTACCTTGAAAACTACATGTGCTGCAGCTGGCACACAGACAAAGGTCACATCAAAGCATCTGCTCCCATACAGACTAACCACGACCAGTACTTCTCTGCCTATAAAGGAGTCTTTCAGTAACTCAACTCCCACGATGGCACAAAAGCCCCATGCAGAACTCCAACATGACCCCTGCACTCCACCGAAGCCAGGAGAACAGAGCAGCTGATGTTATTGCTGCAGTATTAATATATATAGCTTAGGGGGTTTTGAAAGCTCAATAATGATTTCTTGAAGAATCATTAGCTGGACAGAAACTGCAATTATTTAAATAGATAGCGGAAACAGGCTTCCTTTCTATGTGCTCAAGACCAGTAACAAGGACAGAAAAGGTCTTCCTTAAGAAAAGCTAAGAACATAAAAATGCTTAACACTGAAACAGATCTGAGGCACAAAGGGAAGCACTGACACAACCAAGCAGATGAAGTACAAACAAGTGACTTCACATGGGTAAGACTGCAACAGAAGCAGCTTCAAAGAACAGCTGTAGCAGTTTAACATCCATTTTTTGGTGACCTACATAGCTCTAGACAACATTTGAAATATATCGATGGTTTCTTGACAACTAATTATGATTTACCATTCCAAAAAAGGAAGAAAGTCATCATGGGCTCTAGGATGTGTCTCTCTTGCTCACCAATTCCAGATTAGAATTTTTTCACCAATTGTTTGCACAAAAATGTGTCCTGTATCCTTTCTGCAGACATTTTCCAGTCAGTATACTCACACTAGTCCTATGAATTTGTAATACCCTTTTCTGAGCATCTGCTTCTTTACTTTGCACTGCTTACCCCCTCCATCTCTTTTTTTCTTACTGCAAAAGGATGGCGGTCCTCTCTCATATTCTCTCCACCAGGTACCTAAACATACTGTTATTTAATTTCTTGACATTCAGATTATATTATTCACTGTCAACTTTTTCCTCTTTCTGCATCCCTCTTAATTGCTCTGAAATTTCTTTTATAAATATGACAGAACTGGTGGTCAAGGGGGAAACCCTTAAAGGTTGCTTAATAAGTATGCAAGTGCCCAAAATTTCATTAATACCTAACTGTGGACTGATCTGCACCCAACTGCCTTGCAGAATGTCACAGGTAGCTAAAATTATTGCACTAAAAAGGTGAAGATACACAACACATTTCCCAATAATCTCAGCACTGCCCACAGGGGATGGTCTGATGAACAAAGGCTTTCATAAGCAGATATGCAGCACCTCATGCACACTCTTCAACTGCTACTCATACTGCATCATGATGATATTACTTAAAGCTATTTGCCCTGACAGACATCATCCCTGTTGATCACACCTGCCTGACTTGAGCAGTTCTGTTTCTTCCCTGCAGAGGTACAGGAGACAGTTCTCTCCATGACACCTGGAATTCCTGTAGTGCTGCAGTGACAACAGTATTTCCAGTAAACAGCGAAGTAAGACAGCATCTCAGAAGAACCAAGCAACAAGACAAAGTTAAAGTTCCATGGCAGTAGAGGAATATATCAGTTTTGTATATCCTGGATTTGTGGAGTTTTTTACTGTAGTTGGTTTGGGTGCTGGGGGGAAAGGCTACACCAGGAGAAGGGCATTAAGATCAATCACACCCCATACTCTGGAAGACTACATGGCAGTTTTGTTTTGGATGAGCAGTGTGGGTATCATTTCTCTTGTTTAATGCCTACCTCTTCCTAGCATTCTACCCTTTCAGTGATTTCAATTGCTACAGAACAGAATACCTGCACTCTGACTCCTTCTGCTAATTCTGAATTTGACCTGAACTGGTAAGGTAGTTGCACTAGATGACTGTTGCAGGTCCCTTCCAGATGAAACAGTGTATTCTATTTCCCTCTCTGCTCAGCACAATCTCAATATCCTTAACAAAACCAAACCCAATACCAAGCAAACACTACCCTAAAACAAAACCTCACACAACACAGCATCATCAGGAGATTCACCCTGAGCTACTGGAAGAAGAACTGTACTGAAAGTAATGGTTACTTTCTTTGAGAGAGAGGACAAAGGAGGGAAGATGATTTACACTTACTCCAAAACCAATTTCTAGGATGTACTTTATTTAAGAACTGGATACATGAACAAGTCACTGCAAAATAGGTCAAGATGTGAACTCATTTCAACTAGCTGATGTTACCACACTGCCTGTGAGAGACACCAAGTAACTGAGTTGCAAAGCGAGCTGCCTTTCATTTACCACCAAGCAAGAACACTGCCCAGGAAGTTTCAACAGACTGGCTGAGAAGCTGCACGTTACATCCCTATTGTATCTTGCGGTAGTTTATAGTTATCTTTGTGCATTTGGACACCACATCTCAGTTCCCCAATTGTAAGAACAGGGATAATAGACCTTCAGTACTTACAAAAATATTTAAGAATAGGTATGTCAGAGACAAAGTGAGTGCTACAGGTTGCATAGATACAGCATTAATCAGTAAAACTGAAATTTAAGGGAAGGGGAGGGAATGGTACTGAAAGGCCCCCTCAGCTTCCTTAAATGCAGCTCTTAGCCCACATTCTCTCAGTATCCTGACCCTCTGCTACACTGCAATTCTGATTCCTCTGCCAAAGCCTCACCACCACTCAACACTGCCTCTGTAAAGGTCATTGTTCCAAATCATACTCTCCCACACTGAGTATTTCTGCAAGAACACATCCTGCTCTTTCCCTGGTCAACATTCTAGTCTGTTCCTGGGTCTCCATGCTCCTCAGCCTGGAGATGAGCCATGAAGAACAGGATACACCTCTGGGTTATGAGAAGTGTCCTCATGAAAGGCTTATTCAGCCAAATAAAACAATCCCAGAACAGGAAACTGTCACAACAATAAATATAGCCCAGGAAGGAGACCCCACCAACCTGTTTAGCAGGGTCCTATCAGAAAAGAGCTTTTATAGAACAAGATCATATAATCCAGGAGTGTACACTTCACTGATATTCCAGAGCATATGTCAGGGAAAAATAAAACAAAACAAATGGTGAGGCTACCAGACTCCTACCATTCTTTTTACTCTGGTCATCCATTTTCCCATTTCTCCTAATTCCCCATTCTCTATAGTTCCTCCTACTTATTCTTTTTCTGCTCTGTTCTGAGCAATTGAGGGTAATTCCACTTCTTCCCTCCTCTCAGCCTACTTCATCTTGTATATCTGAACCACATACAATTTTTATGAGAACATTTTCCTGCAGAAAAATGAAAAGATACGTCCCAGAATAAGTTTCCTGTACATCTTTGTATCTATTAGAGAAAAAAGCCACAAAAATTCATATTAACTAACTACTTGATAGATGTTGGCATTTTGCTATTAAAAGCTTCACATAAAATTACTAAGAAAAGCACCCACTCATTCATTTTTCATATATCCACTTGATGTTTACACCTTAATCTTAAAAAACTAGTTTGATCTCTACTATCAAGACAACTTCTGCCTCTCCAACAGTGAATCAGGGAATACAGCTCTGACAATAAATTGTCAGTGACCACCCACCTCCTTGAGGTACACTGCAACTGACACAACAAGTTGCCTAAAAACCCTGGTGGACTTGACCTGCTACACATTTCCTTCAGTTTCTTTACTCACAGGATTCAGAACATGCCATTCTTGAGATCCTGAATGTAAAGTTACATACTCCATGCTCTCATTACCTAAAGGGGCAGGGCAGCCTTACTGCACATTAACTCGGATAAACTGAGATACTGACACATCACGAAGATGCTCTGAGCCAGAAAGAAGGAAAAAAGAGAAAGGTAAGAACTAGCTGATTTCAAACAAATTACTGCAGAAAAGAAGAAAGGGAAGAGCAGAATCTTGTCCCTACTTGAAACACTCACTGCATGACGTCCAGCTCTTCCACATGACAAAATTTCAAGACAGCTTAAGCAAGTATATGGATTTCATTCAGAACTGGCCTTTAAGACAAAGCACATTGCTAAGTCTTGACTGCAACAGAAACAATGCTCTGTCACAAGAAACTAGAGAACTAAAATAGTTCTCTCCAGAGATATATTTTGTTGCAGTTTATCAGGGAACCTTTGTAAAAATGTGTTAGTTTTGCCTGGGGCAAAGTTAATTTTCTCCATAGCAGTTGGGCTATATTTTGGATTTGTGCTGAAAACAGTGTTGACAATACAGACATGTGTTCACAGTACTTACTACTCAGAATCAAGACTTTCTCGGCTTCTTCTATAGCTCCACTAGCGAGCACAGCCAGGACAGGTGACCCCTGCTGACCTAAGGGATATCCCAGACCACATGACATCATGCCCAGCATATAAAGTCAGGGAAGAAGGAGGAGGGGGACATTCTGAGTTTTCTCACTTGTACCCTTCTGATTCCTTTCCCCATCAGACCAGGGTGGAGTGGGGGAGTGAGCACCCATGTGGTGCCTGGTTGCAAGCAAGGGTTAAACCACAACAACAAATTTAGCAGGTACTTTCCTCTCCATCAACAGATTTAACTGATGGAGAAATGGTAACAGCAAATGCTCTCTCATCAACTTATCTCAATGCTGAGCAAGTTCATTCTAACAAACCAGGAAACAGGTATTCTAAATATCAAGGTCTGCTGGAAAAATAATGTTTTCTCGATCTGATTTGTTCAAGTCAAAAAAAGAAAGAGCCATCAAGAAGAAAAGTGGTTACAATCAGACGGACAATTAGTTAAGGGATTAAACAGTACAGTGTTGTTAGCCCAAATTTATGGGTCAAGGACTATCTTGATACTTAGATGCAAATTCACGAAGAAGAAAAGGTATATCCAAAAAAAAGTGAACTAGCGTGCTTAGAGCAGTGGGGGAGAGATAAAGTAGAAATACAAATGAATTTGAAAAGGAGGCAATCGTTTACGCTCAGCGTTATAGCCGTATGCTGCCAGACACAAAGGTAAAGCGGAACGATGCAAGGAAACCTCTTGTCTCGGCTTCAACGCCCCCCCATGTTTCTATAGTTACGCTCAGCAACAGGGCAGGCACAAAACTTGCCACGGCCATACCCCCGGAGAGGCAACCCAGCTGCCCACGGGACCAGCGGCCACCCCTGAGCCGCACAGCCCAAATCCCTCCCATCCATCCATCCATCCATCCACCCGGCTGCGGGCTCAGTCCCTTCCCGCGGGCAGCTCCGGTGCGTAGCTCGGGACGCGGCCCGGCGCCCCCCCGCCATTCCCGGCCCGGCAGCGCCTCCATACCCCGGGAGGCCGCGACCCCGGGAAGGCCTCGGGAAGCCCCCCTCCGGGCCTCCCCTCGCACGGCGCCCCCGCCGGGGCAGCAGCGCCGGGGGCGGGCACGGCCTCGCCCGCGGGAGAGGCGGGACGGGCCCCCTCCCCCCGCCCGCAGCCTGAGGGGAGCCGCCCCCCGCCCGCCGGCCCCGCGCCCCTCACCCCGCCCGAGAAGCCGCCGCCGCCGCGCTGCGCGGGGGGCTTGTCCCGCCGGCCCTCGCTGTCCTCCGCGCCGCTGTACTCGATCTCGCCTTCCTCGGCAGCCGCGCTCGGCTTCAGCCGCTTGGCCTGGCTCTCGTAGGCGCCGTCCTCTTCCTCTTCTTCCTCCTCGTACCGCTCGCCGGACGACGGCGACGACATGGCCGCGGGGCGGGAGGGAAGGGAAGGGGCGGCGGGCGCTGAGGGAGACGCGGGAGCGCGGGCAGAGCCGGCGGCGGCGCCGAGCCCGAGCGATGCTCTGCGCCCCGGCCCCCGCACTCCGCCCGCGCCCGCCCCCGCCGCCGCCGCCGGGCCCCGCCCCCCGTGCCCGCCCCGGCGCCGCCATTGGCTTCCAGCCCGGGAGGGAGCGAGCGCCCCGCGCCGATTGGGCAGCCGGCGTGTCCATCAAGCGCCAGCGGGGCGGCGATTGGACGGCCAGCGCGCCCGTCCGCGCGGTGAGGCGGCTGCGGCCCCTCCCCGCCCGCGGCTGTGCCTGAGGGGTCGGCGGGTGGCGGCGGCAGGGACGGGCCGGGGGATTCGGGAGCCCGCACCGCGCCTCGGGCCGGCGGCCTTCGCCGTGCCCGCCGCCGCCCCCCGCAGCCTTTGTCTCCTCCGCGGAGCCGCCGGCCGAGCGCCCCGGCCGGCGTGTCCCGGCTGCGAGGGCCACGGCGGCCGTGAGTTGCCAAGGTCACGCAGGGGCTTCGCGGGGTACACCTGGGCCCCCGGCCCGAAGTTGGCGTGCTCGTTCCCCGGGGCCGGCGGGGTCCGGTGTGCAGCGGCGAGAAACAGCAGCGCTCTTTCTTTGTGCGGTCCCTGCGAGCCCGGGCGGCTGGCGCTGTGTTGCGTGCAGGTCTGTTTGCTGGCACATGGTGGGTCTGCCTCAGGTTTCTCCTTCGGGGCGATGTTGCCCAAGGTGGCTCTAGGAGCCTGACTGCAGAGAATCACAGAGCCATCCAACAGCCCAGGCTGGAAGGGAGCTGGAGAGATCAGGGGTCCAACTTTTATGGGAGGGAGCCTGGATGAGATGATCTAGCACCCTGTCCAGTAGCAGCATGAAAATACCTCCCGTGACAGGGACTCTGCCATCATATCCCTGGGTTCCAGTCATTGTTTGTTCTCACTCTAAAAAAATCCATGGTGTCCCTTATCTTCTCCATGTGGCTCTCTGTGTAGAGAGTCTCTGTCCTCTTTGTAGCCACTCTTTAAGAGCTGGTATATTGAGATTAGCCCTCTGTCTCCAAGCCTTCTCTCCTCCACGGAGGTAGAATCTAGCTCCTTCAAGTCTTTCCTAATGGAGCAGATTGTTCTCACCACCCAGTTTAGTATCATCAGCAAACATGGTGAAGGTGCTTTCAATCCCCATAATCCAAATCATTGTGAACATGGACAGCCCGGAGCCCAGTGTTGGTCCCTGGGGTGGCCCACTTGTGACAGGCAGACAAACCCAGTTAAAAACATTGATCAACCACCATCTGAGTGCAGCCTGCTAGCCAATTTTCTACCCATTTTGCAGACCACCTCTCCAGTCTGTAACTTGCCAGTTTGTCCAGGAGAAGGCTTCCTCGTGGGTGGAAGCATGGAAAGAAGACTTCCAGTGTTATATATGGTTTACAGGACTTACTAGCTGAATTAGTTTCTGCAGCTGTGGCTGCCAAACCCAGATGGATGTGGAGTGAAACTCAGCTGGAAGTAGATCACTGGAGAATGGATACAGGATTGCTTTCTCAGTTGAGCAGCCAAATAGGAGGGAGGGAAATAAGTCAGAAGACAGCCAGAATGAATGTTATTGTTTTCTTCTTCTTTTTGGTGGTGTGTGGGGAAAAACCCAAACCCCCACACCTATCAAATAAAACATGTTGTTCAAACTGAAATGGTACTTGGAGGCTTTGAAAGCTAGAAAAAAAAAGCAAATAGTTGCAAATAGTGCATTTTCTGTTACCCTGAAACCCAGTAGTAAAGATGCTCCTCCAAGAAGTAGGAAGAGGTTCAGTTTTCCCATTCTGCCTGGCATGATTTGAATCTGCATCTCTCAGATAGCTCATGTAATCATCTTATCTACAAGCACATGCACTTGATTTAACTTAACCTGCTGTGCTTCTCATGTTCTTGTTTTCTCTTTGGTCTTTGTTGCTTAGTTTGTGTTTTCCTTTGAGTATTTCTTATACTTGTATCTATTTTTTTTTTTTTAAACAAATAACTTTGAGAGCATACAGTCCACAGGGCTGAAGCTGTGCATACATCTGTTGTAGGTTGAAACAGTCAATGAGGAACATGCCATCTGTGAACATAAAGCTTTCTTTTCTTGGCACTCCTTTCCAAATACACTACTCATATTTCTGCTATGGACATAAATGCTGACATGCCAGATGATGTTTCTAGTAAATTAGTTTTATGTGATAGAGCTCTGGGATTTTAGCAGACATTCACAGCATAACATTGCAAAAAATAACAGCCTGAGAAATCACAGAATGTACCAGAGTCAGAAAATGGCATTGAAATGCTGCAATAATTAGTTTTTTTTTTTAATAATTACATTTCTGTTCCTCCATGTATTTAAAATTTTTCTTTCGGAAAATGAGGAAATGACATACTGTTTAACCAAATTCTTATTTACTGAGTGTTCTGAGAAACCGAAAAGTTTCAGCATGCTTCTGTGCAGCATATGGGCTCCAATGTCACTGGGTAGCAGACTCTGCTTTGCTGACTTAGTAGAGTATTTAACTATTCCACTGTGGAGATGTTAAGGTATTTTACATATTTAACTTGTGACATGGAGGCTTCCTCACTAAACTACTGCAAGCAGCCTTGGAGCAGTTGTTCACTGTGCCTTGTGCATAGGAAAGGAGGAAGGGAATATGGAAATACATCCCAATTATGTAAGTTTGTAACTGAGTATCTGACTCGGAAGAGGGATTTCACTGTTAGGTTGCTAGTCAGCCCTGCTTCTTTTGTATAAAAGAGAGAGAGGGTGAAGAAAGATGCTAATACTGCCTGAAAGAGTTCTTTTCATACAATTTTTATTACCTGGAGCTGATAAACAGAAGTCATTGTTTCAGTCCACTACCCTTCAATAAGAATAGCAATTACTGTGATTTGCTTACCACTGTGCAGTCAAGTATAACCACATAATTACATAAAGACCAGAACAATGACATGAAGAAAAATCCCCAAACCCAGAAGAAATTTAAATCACATAATCACATAGTTTGGAATTACATGCTGTTACCAGTACAATTTTCTCTCCTCTTCCTTTTGTGCCTTGTCTTTCTTACATCCTTTACTGCAATTTTTATTACATTAAGCTATTAGCTCACTGTAGCAAGGAAAGTGTCTTGCAATGCTAAAGCATTACACTTGTAGGGTTTTTGTTCCTTCTTTGAAATTTAGTCTCAGCAGTTTAAGAAATTAGTACTCTGACCACTCTCCTGTTGGAAGTTTCCTCTACCTCAGTTGCAGGGGGATGGTGAAAACACCAACATACCTGGACAAACCGAACTGGAAAATTTTTCTCTGGTTTTTATCCTTTTATTATTTTTGATTTATCCATGCTCTCCTCTGGGCTGGACAGCACTTACTGCTTCTTGTTACTTGTTGCTCTTTTCAATCCACCTGTAGCAACCCTGTGTCTGGGTACTCATTGCAAGACTTCTGAAGCCAAAACTCAGTAGTACTAAGCATGTGATACACTAGTTGTTGTCAAGAGAAACTATGACTGCTCAGCATGTTTGACACTGGCCTGAATACCTAAATTGGTGTGTGCCTGGGTCGATAAACAGCTGTGGTAGAGGTCAGATCCACTGACCAGTAAGGACTTACATTGCCTTACATGGCAGAATCACCAGGCCTTGCACTATTACCAGCACATCCAAAAGGATCACAAATACCAGGATATTTATTGTTTCTTACAGCATCAGACTCCAAATAACTCTAAGTTTAATTCTCTAAGTAAAACCTAGAGAAGTTTGCCTCTGTCTAGTGAGCACCTCTGGAAAAAAAAACCCTAATTCCTTTGATTGCAATTGAAAAGCATGATTCTTAAATGCTCCCATGCCAGGGGCAAACCAGCTGTAGTCAGTTCAAGTACACAATCCATAAAATCACAAAAGTAGATCTCAGGTTTTCTTTTGGATCACCTGACACAAAGTTTTCAAACATTTTTGTTCATTGCTGTTTCTGTATATATATAGAGTCAGTGCACACAGATGCACACATACACAAGGAGTTTAAAAGTGATGACACTGCTTGCTTTCTCTGCAGACAACATAATATAGGCAAGTTATTTAAACCAGTTGCTTACAACCAGTCACTGTTTTTTTTCTCATTTTCTTACACATGAGCTGGCAACCTCAGAGTTGATTTTCAGAACAGACTGCAAAATAAAATTGCATTATTTGTCAAATCAGGCCTTAGGCATTTCAAATGGTCCCTTGAAAAGTGTATGGCCAGAACACATCTGGCCAAAAGCTGCCTACACATCAGTCTTCTAACCCTGCAGCAGAACACAGCAGCTGCTTACCTCACATGGCAGTGATGCACTTCCCTACGGCAGTGAAAAATACCCAGAAGAAAACAAGTCAATTTTACCAGCAGAAGAGCTGAGGAGCTCTGGGCACGGCCTGAGCTCCCTGTCTGAGTGGGAGGAAAGCAAAGACTGAGCTACCTGGGCACAGCCTTCTCAGTACATCAAATGAGGCTGTGGCCCCATGAGCAAATTAATCAATGGCTGTAAAATAAAAGTCCTTATCACAAAAAGTTAGGCATAAGGGGACAAAATCAGCCTGCATCTGCAACTTTCATTCTGGCATTTTGCATTATGTATATTTTTGACTTTGCATGCTTTATTCTTTTTCTTTGTTATATACAGCATATGTAATTACCCTCTGTTAAAAGGATAAAAAGACAGCCTGATAGGTCACCCTGTGTGATTTTTCACACTTCAATACAACAGAGATACACCAGCAGACAAGAGCCATGACACTTGTTTGCACTGGTGCAGCCACAGCGAAGATAAAAGTCCCCGTATCACAGCTCTTACCCCAGGTATGGGGCCTCTACATGGGCAATGGTTTTTTACCTCTCTGGTTTGGTTACCAGATTTGGACAGTGTAATGTATCTGTCTAGTCAATACTTCCTCTCTCTGGTTTAGATCACTTTTTTCTGCATAAATACTAGACACCATTTCTTGTTCAAGAAACTGTAATGGCATTTTCACATCCCCATCCAGGAATGGGTTTGCTTCTCCAGGGCTGTAGCATTAAATAACGGCAGTTCCAAAATTTCTTCCTTTTGCTGGCAGGTTGCTCGATTGTCCAGAAGACATGGATGGCTCCAGGGACAAATGGATGTGCTAAACACATTGGCTGTGCCCTGTGCGTAATCAAGTGCTCTGAAAGAAACCTAGGCGGCTTCTTTGTCCTGCCTGGCTAAGAAAATGTGGACAGAAACTCATGAGTGAGCAGGATGTTGGGGTGTGCAGAGAGAGAAGAGAGCTGACCAACATGGCCTGCAAAGGTAAGAGGCCCTGGCTACCTGTCACTGTAACAATCTCAGGGCTGTCACACAAAATAATCCTGGGGCAGCCTGTCCTGCTGAGGAGGCCGTAAGTTTCCTGTGCCACGGACACAAATTATGCCCTAAGCCAGCTCTGACCTGTGCTTACTACCTGAACTGCCATCTGTGGGGAAAGTTGTATCCAGATACCAAGACTGTCCTCTCTGTGTTAAAATAGCTGCTCCATTTTTAAAGGCAGAGATCTTGGAAGCATTTTTTTGCTCCTGAGCATTGCATCCCTGAATGAAGAATTGGTCACAATTCTGGATTTGTATTAGGCAACAGTTCCTAAAAATGTTCAGTGCTCAATTTGTGAAGCAGGGGTTGCTTCTCAGAATCACTACTTTTTAAGCACCTGTGAAGAAGAACCACCAGAGCTACCAGAAGGGATATGATTTGCTAAAATAGTAACTTAATTGATGTCATGTGGTTTGCATTTTGCTCTTTGATGATGAAAACTTAACTTGAGCATAAGGTTCAGTATTTAGGTAAGAGAACGTCTGAGAGCCAGGTGCTTTCCTGTGCGTTACTGTGTTCTATTTCTAACCTTGATATCCTTCGTCTCTTTATATTCAGGATGGAGCAGTGCTGCTGAACTACTTTGCTTGCTGTGCCAGGAATGCAAACTGGTGATGGATTTTGATCTGACTGGTAAGCAAGAATGTCTACAGGGTGAGAATGGGTGCAGCACAGAGGTTTCCCCCAGCCTCGTGCTGGCTGCAGATGCTACCACCCCAGAGCACAAACTAGCCTCCTACGTATCTTTGGGCTCCCAGAGTGGTTTAATGCACATTATACAGCACAGATACTTTTTAAGATCAAAGCAGTTCTGCTTATTAATGTCCTTGTGCTGTATGTGGTACATCAGGATTAGTTTTGTTGATTGTCATTAAAATGTTGTCTACACCTATTTTTGACCATTCCAAAGAAGGTTCTGCTGGCTAAAGCTGTACAAAACATTTTGTACCATTTCACCTGGTTAGCTGCAATAAACTTGATGTAAATCCCTTGTGATTTCCCTATAGCATTACTTTTGCCACCTTCCTGGACTCCACTAGCACAAGGATTTTGACTGTAACAAAGGAGGTGAGTTCACCAAGTATTGCTTCATAAGGAGGAAAAATTAAATTAAATTAAATGATTCCCACTTGCACTTTGCCCTAATTGACAGCATCTAAGCCTATGATAATGACATGGCTGCTGCTGCTGCTGGCAGCCGCAGATGACAATACTGTGTGGGGGTGGAGGAATCAGGCTCAGTGAATTCATGGTAGGTATCTACTTGCAGTCAGCTTTCTCTTATGCAATTGCAATGCAATTCACCACCTGAGCTACTCCATGACTATTCATTTGTCTGGCACAACCTCCTTGCCTGAGGAAATGCTGCTTATACAGATAAGGTCTGTGGAGTGTCTTTGCTACCCCTTTAGAGCTCCTGACTTGACTAGGAGGTTGCTCTTGATGAAGCATGTCCTTAGGGTGCCATTGACATGCTCTCTTGGGTGACACACTTCAGCCTTTCACACTTCACAGGAGCATCTATGCGTTGTCCAGCTGTTGCCACACATTTAGACAGACTACCTACCCTACAGTGATGTCAGATAAGTAATTTTAATGACAAGTGAGAGCAAACTTTTCAGATTCTTTTTCATCTTACGATGTCTTTGCCGGAGAAGAGTTGCTGCTGAGAAGAAATCATTGTTATGCCAGCAAGAATACTTACCTGGCACAAACTATTTTTCCAGTACAGAAAAGGTTTTTGCAGCCTCCCCAGATTTTTAATGTAGCTGCAGCTTTTGCTTTTAATATAACAAGTGGATGTTCTGAGTCAGTAGAGCTCATTACAAATGTCAGATTTGTATCAATATCAAATAATTAATAACAAAATTGAATACCAAATTAACCCAAAGAAAAATCTGGTGGTTCAGAAGTACCTTCAGTAATCATTCTGTAGACCAATACTGCCAATCCTAGAAATCAAGTAATGAATTACCCCTGTCCTGCTCCCCACCTAAACCACAGCTTAAAAATCAGAAGTCACATTTTTGTGGTTAAATCAGTCTGAATTATTTTTTTTGCCTTGTGGTAACTTGCAACTTTATCTCATGCTTGGATCGTGTTTTTAATTATGATTTAAAGTCCCCATAACAACTGCAGGTTTCCTGTTTAAGGAAAGCCACGATTCTCCCACACCTGACTCCATTGTGGGTAAAGAAACAAATTTTGTTACTTTGCTAAAACTGCAGGTGTTTGCCACCCTGAATATGGGTGTTTGCATTTAGGATTTTTGTATCTTAAATACTGCTTTTACTGGTGGGATTCAGGGACAATTTTAAGTTTTTGTATGCCACAATCCACCAGGACTAAAATTTTCTGATATAAAAGCAGAAAACTTAGCCCAAGAACTTCATAAAAAGGCCATAGGAAATTCTCAAGAAAAAAAAAAAAGGAAACATAACCACAAATTTAATATAGAACAAACTACTTGTTCTCATAGTTGAAGCCTAAACAATGAGACAGCTGTGAATTAAAGGTTTGGTTCGCTAATCATAAAAAGAAATTAAAAAAGACAGTAGAGAGCCATGAACCTTGCAATGAAGCATTTCCAGATTTCCCGTATCATTTTTTTCAGGGATTTCCTTGTCAAAGTCTATCATCCTGTCTTACCCTGGGATTTCCATGATCTTTAAGCACTATCCTTAGAGGTGCTACGCAAGTAATCTTGGCTACATCCACACTGTGAGGGGAAGATGGCTTGGGAACACCAAAACCACATCCTCTTGCCTTCCAACCAGCTTAGTGTCAGTAGAAGGCAGGGCACAACAAGCCTGTCCCAGGCTCGAGGGACATGCAGGCAAGGCAGGCTGAGCCCCCCATACCCAGCATCCATAGAGTCTCCCTGCCTCCATGAGGCTCCGGAGCATCAGAGCAGTCCTGGTTTGTCGTTCACTGCAATGACAGCATCACCCTGGGCTTTCCAGGCTTAACCCTCCATAAAAAAATGTCACCTAGCTTTACTGTACCAGTGCTGTTAAATAGAAGCCTCAGGGCGCTTTATCCAGCATTGCCTGGGGAGAATGGGGATGCTCATTAAACTCCCTGCTGCTTTAGCTCTGCTGGTAGAGCACTGTGCTTCAGCAGTCAGGCTGTGTAGACACAAAACCTGTGTGTATGCTATGCCTAAATTGAGAGGTGGGGGACAGGGGGTTGGATCTGCACATCTACATGTGTGAAGCAAGTTCTTATCACCGGCTGTCTGCAAGCCAAGCACATCCCCCTCACACATGAAGGCTCAGTTTTGCCCTGTGGTTTCCCCAAACAACCTCACTCCCTGCAATTCTCTATGTTGCTGTTGCTCAAACAGGAACTGCTTTTTGTTCACAACCTTTAGTAGATGATGGTCTAATCTCCCCTTGGCATCTCCCTGCCATTTGCCAGTGCAGCCATGTGGACATCTGAGAGCAAATTTTCTAGGACAGCACCATGAGGCAAAATGCTTTCCCTATTTGTTTTCTCTGTCCTTTCATCCTAGCTCCTCCTGCCCCCTTCTCTGAGCCCCTTTTTATATCCTCCTCTCCTTTTGCTATCCTCTGACTGCAAAACCAAACTGGTACTTGTTGCTGTTACTGGGACCCTTATGTAGGTCAACCCTTGTGAGTCATGAGTGTGGTCTGCAGTTGACCTTCAGCTGCGTCATGATGCAGGAGGGTAATCAGGCTTATCACTTCTTGTGCCACTTGCCCTTGTCTTTCTTCTTCTCCTTCCTTGGCAGATCCAGAAGTGCCATGCTGTGCCAGCCCACCTGGCTGTGATCTGCACAGAAATCCCTGTTTTGTTCACCCAGGATCCCAAAGCAGTTTACAAAGCCCAAAGCCTTCCCATTCAGTGCGTCCTATACAACCATGCAGACCCCTCTCCAGACATGCAGATCCATACGGTAGTTGTTTCACCAGTGGAAAAAAATGTTGAATGAAGCAGGGCTGTCTTACTTGTCACGTTCCTGCTTGACTGGCTTAGGCATTTTTGAAACTCCTCTGAGCCCACTGCCCACTGTTTTGTAGGGTCCTCAGCACTGCAGATCAGTCTCAGCATGAGCCTCAGTTCCCCTCCTACCAGCTTTCAGTAACAGAAATGGAAAGCAAATCCAAGTCTTCACCCCATGAGAAACCGCAGCTGCAAAGCTGTCCTACTGTTTCATAAGCTGCTTTTATTTTTGAACCTTTAGACCTGTAGCACATCCTCTGCAAAGGTTAAATTCAAAATTAGCTGCAAGAGCATAGAAAGGAAAGTCTGTATCTCAGCATACATTACAGTCCCCAGCCCCCCTCCAAAGCAAAATGGAAGTGTCTCTGGTACAAGGCAGCCTACACAACAGCGAGCTGCAGGAGCTGTAAGCTATTATTTTAGTTCCCAAGGAAAGTAATTACTATAGCAACCAACACATCCAAATGGCTCTTTGGCTGCTACTGAGACACAAACAACTCGCGCACAAAGGCACATCAGAAACGTGCTGTGTAAAACGTTCTCGGGGAGCTCTGTTTTTTGAAGAGCTTTACAAAACGTGCGTAACAGGCTTCTGAGAAATGACTGCCAGAATAACAGCAAGCAATTGTACCATGTCGTGATCCCAAAATAACCTAATCAATGGCTCAGTGTATTTGCCCCTGAAGA
Organism: Acropternis orthonyx; assembly: GCA_035583155.1. Classification (NCBI taxonomy): domain Eukaryota; kingdom Metazoa; phylum Chordata; class Aves; order Passeriformes; family Rhinocryptidae; genus Acropternis; species Acropternis orthonyx. The sequence continues at coordinate 14,192,597 of JAWWEU010000111.1, read as the reverse complement.
GATGAAGCAAAAAAAGTGCAGGCTCCATTTTAAGCCTGTGTGCCGGCAAGTACCCAGCAGAGCTGAAGATACATTCAATAAACAGACAATAAAATGGTGGGGAAACGTCTCCCCTTTTGTTCTGTGTACTGATGCAAAGTCCCTGCAAGCTTCAAGTGCCAGCTCATCCCCTAGGGCTTATACAGAGTTTGTCATAAAAAGGGATTTAATTACAGTCTTGTAATGCTGGAGGGTGTAAGAAGTCGTCTGGCGTTCTTTTCCGTGGCTGTGCAGGAACCAACCCCCACAGACCCCATCTCCAGCTGCAGTTCTGGGTACATCACTGTTGCTATTACTGAATAAGGAAGCTTCTTGAGCAACAGCAAACTGCAAACACTGGCCATTGCTTAAGTATTACAGCGTTTGGAGTGTCTCTGTCACCTGCAAATCAAAATGCCACTGGTGTAATAACAGCTCGTTAGTTTCTGGTGTCTGCCTGCAAAGCTGCGGCACTTCATGGTGCCGAGACAAACAGCTTATATCCCCAAAATAAGATATCTGGTCCAGGCAACCTGGCCTAGGAGTAGTGCCCAAAGTTTCCCCACAGGACACAAACACACGTCACCTGTCTCAAGAATGGTTAGTAGCATTAACATTACATTCCTGCTCCATTTCATAAGGCAGCTCTTATGAAAATGAAGGTTATGGATCTGGGTAACTCAGAACAGAGTTGGATCCTATAAGGGAGCACAACATGTCCCTTCCCAAATCTGAACTGCCTTTTAAAATTATTTTTTAATCAATTGAGTCCTAAAGTCTTGCTCTGAGCCCAGAATAAACTGAAAATCACAGCTGGATTTAACATAAAGACAAAATTAAGGAAGGAAATGTAGTGATGTAATTTATTACAGAAGTGCCTTACAAACAAATAAAAAGGGATCTTGTCACAGCAGGTTCTGCACAACTGTGTTTTGGTTGACTGTAGCCTTTTAAGCAAAGTTGCTTTATTTTGGATTAAAGAAAAACATCCAAAAAAAGCACAAAAATGAAGTATTCATAAGAAAATAGCCCAAGCATATATAAAATCCAAGGCCTCACTTCTGTCTTGCAAAATGGTAGTTGCCCTGTAGGCACTGGGAATTTCCAAACTGCTTATCCCAGGGAAATAAATTCTCCTCTGTAATTTTTCTCATAACAAGTTTATTTTCTGATAGTAGTTGACTGTGCATTATTTAGGTCCCTCTCAAAAACAAAACAAAACACCCTCAATGAAATAGTTATTTTTCATTGTGTGCCTTTTTACTAGCTCTTTGGTGGGGAAAAGACAGGACCACTCACTCACAGGCTGACTTCCCAGTTTGCCTTTGTTACGAAACAGGAATATCTTGCCTGGTTTAGAGGAGCTGGGACCAATGGGACCAGGCTTCTGGATAGCACATAACCTGCTTTCATGCTATACCTGGACAGTCACTGGCTGCAATAGTGCAGGTAGATTGTTTCTATCAAACATTTTGCCTTTTGGGTTGGAAAAGGCTGCTGCAGTGCCTTTTCAGTGAGGGCAAGGGGAGATACAGAGTAGAGAGCTAGTGCACTGCCCGGCTGCTCGTGCAGAGCTGCGAGGCAGAGAAGCGAAACCAAAGTCTCAGAGGTGAACAGCAAGCTCTTTTGAAGACTCACCAGCTGTGGAAGTGCCCTTCTGCCAATGCCAGGTATGTTCAGGCCCAGAACTGCAGTTTTCTTCTGGGAAGAAAGAACAGAGAAATGCAAGTGAATAAGGCCCAAAACAAATGCTTTCTTAAACACAGGAATGATCAAAAACAAAATCTGGTGTGGTGAGATGCTGAACATAATTCACTTGTACCCTGCCCCCTCCCCTCATCTACTTCCCCTATCCAACAGAAGCAGATGGGCAGGATGCATATGAATATGAACCATGAGAAATCCTCAAGGTCACGAAGCAGGACTCTTGGAATACCTTGCTCAAAACCTGAAGCTGACATTGCTCCTTACTGCTTCCTGCAAGATTCAGGCTTGTGCAAGCTGGTTTCTCTTATAATTTATCTGCCAGCTTCAAAATCAGGTGAACAGATTTGTATGTGGTATTGCTTTTGCACTTGCACAGCCTTAGATGTCACTGGGGCTTCAGTGGTCTTGCATCTGTGAAGGTAGATGTGAAAATCAGGGTGTTGATGGCTATTACACCAAACTGCTGGACCTGGACCTTCTCTGGTGCAAATCAGAGAAGTAAATCAAAATGGCATCCCCTGTTGTGTTAAAAAACCCACATAGCCAATGAAATCCTGCCTTTCCAAAGCAGAAATGCTTCCTGTGTCTGGAGAAGCACATTAAGAGAGAGGTGTTGTGGGAGCCAAGGTGCTAAGGAGTCAGCTTCTGGGAACTCTCTGCATGTGAAAACACATCATAAATTGGTTATAAATAAGACTGTCCTCTCTTCCATCCATCAGGAGCCTTCCTTGCTCCAAGGTTTGTGCTGCTCCCTGTCCTGTCTCAAATGGAAGGGGGTATGGATGAGCAGGAAAAAACATGTTTACTTGCAATGTCGTTTTTGGATAAAGAGCACTGGTTGTGAAGGTGCAGAAGGAAACACAGGAACCGCCCTTCGTGTTATACAGCAAACATGAGGCCATCGCTAACAAAGAAGCGCAAGTTCCCAAACCATCTCTGCTCAGGGTAGGAGGTTTTGCTTCTCTGTTGGCTTGGAATTTGTAGTTTGTCTTGTCAAAATACTATGGCTGTGTTGGAAATTAATATTTAGCAACCACTGGTTGTTTGATTGAGGCTTTTTGCTGGCAGTTCTTGGAATTATTGGTTCTTTGAACAAATTCTGAAAATGGGCCCTCATAGAAATAAAACCATATCAAATTGTCCTGAGGCTCTCTTGTCTTGCACTTGAGCCTTGCCAAGAGAGGTCAAAAATATGCACACACATTACTTAAATGTTGCCAGGGTCTTCCCTGCAAACTGAAATTGCCTGCAAAGACCTGAGACAGGTAGAGGTCGATATTTCAAAAGACGGTGATTTTTAATGGATCCGGGTCAGAGCCCTGACTTTGAGAATAACACCACCTGGGCCAGCAAATGCCCTGAGCTTGATTTACAGCTCCACCAGCGGCGCTGCTTTGTGCTTCTTGTGGAGGGGCTAAGTGGGGAGAGGGGGGGGGGGGGGCACAAAGGGAGAAAGCAGCATTTTGCCATGCCACGCCGTGACAGCCGTGCCGGTGTGATTGGCAGCGGGGCAGAGCAGCCGGTGGCGGCGATGCTCTGTCCCCGGAACGTGCGGGCCGGGGGCTGCGCTGCCCGGCCCGGCTCCGCATCCTCGCTGCATCCCCTCGGCATCCCGCCCGCTCCCGGCGGCTGCTGCCCCGCGGTCCCAAGCCCCGCGGATGCCGGCGCTGCCTCCGCCGGGCTCGGCGCGGCTCCTCCCCGCCGGGCGGGAGCTCCGGCCGCCCTTTGGAGCCCTCTGTGCTCCCATCCCCGCCGCCATTGCTCCCTGCTAACGGCCGTGCTTCCCGGGTAAGGGCTGCGGCGGCCGGGATCGGGGCAGCGATGACAGCCGTGCGGAGAGAGGCGTTCGGGCGGATGCCCCCGCAGGAGGGAGGCGGGGAGGTGGAGAAGTTCGTCTTACAGTCGGACAGCGTGAAAGTGGAGATCTTGTCCTTCGGGTGCATCATCGCCACTCTGGAGACAAAAGACAGGGATGGGAAGTTTTCAGATGTTGTCCTAGGATTTGACACTTTGGAAGGTGGGTCTGAATCTGTTTCTTAAAAAAACAAAAGAACCACGATCAGGCAGTTTAGCAATTTAGCCAGCGTTTACGGGTTTATTGCCACACACTGTGTGATCTGCTTCTAAGGGTCCCCTCCAGTCGTGGGCTGAACAGATACAGTTCCTGCTGCCTGTCCTGGGCTCAGTGGTGGATGTGGAACAGGGGCGCTGGTGGCTGCAGCTTGCAGCGTGCCACCCTGATGGGGCAGCTTTGAGTCACTCTTTGCAAGAGGCCTTTTCTGCAAATCTGTGAAGAATGCAAGATCCCATCAGGCTGTTTTAATCAAAGATGTGCACCACTAGCGAGCTGTGTGTCCTGTGAGACACTGGGACTGCAATCACCCATTTAGTACTGCAGGGAAGCAGAGAGAGACACCTCTGAGTCCGTAAGCACACTTCGAGACCACCCATCCTGTCCCAACCTTCTGTTTAACCATGTGCTCTTTTTCTGTACAGGTTACACAAGGAAGCACCCCTTCTTCGGTGCTGTTGTAGGGCGTGTTGCCAACAGGATTGCGAAGGGGAGGTTCACCGTGGACGGGAAGGAGTATCAGCTGTTCCTCAACAATGGGCCCAACAGCCTGCACGGAGGAGCCAGGGGATTTGACAAGGTGAAAATCAGGCTGGTGGTCCCAGTGTCATCCCAGCACACAGCCTGTGAGGTTGTGGCAAGAGGGTATGATGTCTTTGCTCCAAACCCTGTAGCATTTTCTGGTGGTTACTGAGTTGAATCAGCTCAGAAAGTACTGTGAGTGCAGGAATGGGGGGAAGTGAGACAGGTCTTGTGAGCTGCTGGCTCACCCTTTGCCTGAGTTTGCAGGGCTCACTGAAATCATCCTTGGATGCTGTGCAGAGGGGTGCTGTGCTTTCTCTGTGTGACTGCAGCCCTGAGGCCTCACGAACCCAGTTCTGACAGGGTTGTCCTGGGCAAGGTGCTGCTCTAGCAGAGCCTGGGTTGGGACACAGCAGTGAGGACCCAGCCTCAAGTGTAGTGGAGACTCCCCAGGTGCCATCAGTACCACCCTAGAGTGAGTACTGTGGCTGTGCCAGTGCCCAAAGAAAAGTTTCCTGGGGAAACCTGCAGTTTCAAGGCTGTTACCTGCCAATAGCGGCCCCCAGCACCAGAAGGACCTGAGTTTGCAGAAACTAAGTATCATTGCTGCTTGCTTGTGACAGCACTCCCAAGTAAGGGGAGAGAGAGGAGGGTGGTGCTGCAGGTTTGGTGCAGTCATTGCATTGCCCCCTTCCGTGCTGGCTGGTGACAGCATCTCCCAGGCTCTCACTCTGACTCACAGCAGTGGGGAACTAGATCAGGCCTGCAAAATGCCCCAGGATCCAGGATCGCTGTGTCTTCTTCCCAGCGCCTGCTGCTGTGACCTCCTGAGATAAAATTACCTCTCCCTGGCCCCAGGGCACTCAACCTTTTCCATCTTCTCCCAAGAGCTTCTGCTGAAGTCAGATACTGTCTCTGCACTACAGATGGTAAGAGCAACAGACCATTTCCTCTCTTGAAAGCCTTGCTGACTGCTTGATGGCAGAGCAGGCTCTGAAGTCTCTGCTTCCCTGAAGCCCTGGGCTTTGTCAGATCAAATGTATTTGTAACCAGCATGTATCTAGCTGATCCACCATTTCCCCAGAGGAACACATGTGAATGTGCTGGTGCAGCTGCGTTCCTGGGTTAATGTTTTATTTTGTGAAAGGCCATCCAGGCTGATGGGACAAAAGTCAGAGCCTCTTGAAAAAAAATCACTTTGAGGCAGTGCAGTGTGGACTGGCATCAGGTTGGCATGAAATGCTCCTCAGCAGCCTCTGAAAAAAAGGAGTACTGGGGTGGCTTGGCTGTTGTACCCCAAAGAAGACAATCTGGTTTAAGATTTCTTTATACACCCTCACCCCTGTGAGCTGGAGCTGAAAACATGCACTCCTGTGCACCTGGGGCTTCCAGGCTCTCTTCTGCAGCTGGGGAACATGATCTCTTCTCCTGCCTGTTCCCCTTACTTGCTGAAGGCACAACCAGCTTGGTGGGAACAAGGCAGTGACACCTCCCAGTCAGAACTTTGTGTCCTCTGGCCCACAGGGCACATGTGGGCACGTGCTCAAGACCTCCTCCAGCCAGGAAATGATGGCTGTTCAGAGACAGCCCCAACACAAGCAAGACACGCCAGCATTTGGCTGTGATTATCTTGACCTTCTTGTCAGTTTTTTCCTGATCTTGCAGGTCCCAGCGCTGCGGTCAGTGCGTGGTCTGATGAGCGTCTTGCAGCTGTGCTTACATGGCAGTAGTACATGACCACACTGCTGGGGGACTTTAAAAAAGAACCCTCTTATCTTAAAAAAAAAAAAATAGTGATACCTGTATGCTTCCTGGAGTTTACTAGCTTTTTCTTCAAACAACTTAAATTGAAACTCGTATTTAAAACCGCAGCATCCGTACAGCAGTGGGAGCTGCAGTTGAACTGCACTCTGTGCAGGAGGACCTGCTGTGCAACCTGGTGTATTTGGCATCCTCAATTCCCATGTTTGGTGAAAATGCTGGCTTTTGACAGTTCCCCATGTTTGTGATCTCTGTGCAGGACATGAGAGGGATCATTTCAAAAGCGTTATCTGGCCCCTGTTCCTGAATCTGTCCTCTTTGACCAGACAGTAACTATTCCTCAGGTAGATGCAAAGCTCCAGAGCCCTGACACCTCATCTCTTATCACACATCCATCCTTAACACCAGGCCCATGGCCAGGGTCAGACAGGCTGTCTGGGCAGCTGTGGATGGCATGCTGCCTTGCTTCACTTGCTGGCATGTTTGGCTCCAAGCAGAGCCCTGGGCTGTGGCAGGGGCAAGAATGGAAGAGGTGCCAGCTCTCTGGAGAGAGACCTATAGATGTGTCTGGCAATACATGTGGTATTATTTAACCCAACCCCAGCCCCTGAGCAGGAGCTCGCAGTATGTACTTACATTGTCCTAGAAGCCAGAGCCTAGTGAGCAAAGGCAAGGATGGCAACTTGTTGAAGTGATGTTACATATCAGGAGATCCATGGAAAGGGGAATAAGTCCAGCTGCAGGGCAAAAATCAAGCATATGGACTCTCTTAGGCATGGAGTAGCACAGGCTGGAACAGACCCCCATCAGAGCACCAAACCACCTCATTTGTTTGGCTACTCATTGGAAAACTTGCTCCCTGCTGCTTGTCCAGGCTGACCAAGAGCAGGCAGTATTTCTTCTCTTTTTTTTTTCCAGCACAGGGATCTTAGTTCTATTTCTTCACAGGGAGAAAAAGATTGATTGGGCTCTTTTTTTTTTTTCCCCCTTCTAGAAGTAAGGGCAGGAAAGATGAATGAAAAAGCCTTTCTTTCAGTGCAGCGTCCCTTAAGTGCCTTCTCTCCCTGGGTTTAGCCCAGACTGGGGCAGGAGAGAAGGATGCCATGTCTGCCATTACTGTCCCACTAACAACATGCTCCTTGCAGGTTCTCTGGAGCCCCCAGGTACTCCCAGATGGCGTCCGCTTCTTCCGGCTCAGCCCCGACGGTGAGGAAGGGTACCCTGGAGACCTGAAAGTCTGGGTGACCTACACCCTTAATGGCAGGCAGCTGTCCATCAACTATCGGGCCCAGACCAGCAAGACAACACCCATCAGCCTGACAAACCACGCGTACTTCAACCTCGCAGGGCAGGTAAGCATGGGGAGATGAACCCTCTGGAGAGACACCATGCAAAGGAGGGAAGCCTGAGGACCCATGGGATGATCCATGAGCTTCCCATTGGATTGTTGGGACCAATGTGCTGGTCTGGGGACGCAGCATGTTTTGGGGGCACAGCAGTGAGGGTTGTCTCTATGCATTGTGGGCTGCAGGGACAGGACCGAATCACATGAACTTCAACTGAGAACATTTTGTCTCTGTCCTTCTTGAGCAGAGACATCCCCTCATGAATGTTAGCTCTCCTTTCATGTGCAACTGGGGGGTTTCAGTCTCTCCTGGTCCCCTGGGAAGATTACAGAGGAGGTGCAGAGCTGGTGTGCCTTAGTGGTGGGGCTGACATTTCTTAGCTGTATTCTGTTGGCACTTCAGAGACCACGTGCTGAACACTTGCATGGGTGGTGCAGTTGAGATTGGGACTTGTAGTGCCAGCACTGAAATACCCACATCAAAATGGGAAGGAGAAACATCATAAAAGGGGATGTGAGATGGCCAAAGTTGCAAAATAGCAAAGTCACAGTAGCTGGGTGCAGAGGGCTCCCACACACTCTACAGGGTCTTGTAGTGTCAGATGGGCACTTAATTGCAGCAGTGTTTTAATCTCACTCTCTTTATAACTGAGGAGGAAAAGGAGCTGAGAAATAAAATGTTGCTGGGTGGAGCAATAGGATAGTACAGTGCAGTCTAGCCCCTCTGTGCAGGAACTCTGCTCAGGCTGCTGCTGCTAATGGCTGTGCAGTTATTGGTGTACCTTCTGCTGGTACTCCCAGAGATGCAGTAATATGAACACCTGCAGCGTGCAACTCAAGTGTATTCTAGAGGAACAGGAGACCTTTGGGCATGAAATTGTTCCTTAGATTAGATAGTGACCTGAGGGCTCAGCTGTGATCCTGTTCCACTTCCAGCCCAGCAGGTTCCCTACCAGCATTCCATGAGGCTGTGGAGGAGGAGGAGGAGGAGCAGCACACTCCCACTGCAGTGCAGGAAATGAACCAGGAGGACAGATTGCATTTCCCCCTGCCTGCTTCCTTCTCCCTTTGCCCACTGCTGAGTGCTCAGCACCCAGCTTGTTTTGGATAGTCAGCCTGCAGGGTGGTACTGCTTGGTGAGGTGCAAGTACAGACTGATGGTCTCAGCCCTGTAGGATTTACAGGTCTTAAGACCCATGCAGGTTTTTGCCTGTGCCAGTACCTTTGTCCTGTGCACAGGGTCAAGGCAGGATGATGGCCAGGAGATTCCCCAGGCACTACCAGATCAGCTGTAGCATCCCTGTGGACAGTCACTTCCCAAGTGTACTTAGGGCTGCTTGAACAGTGGAAGGGCTGCAGCAGGAATGTTAGCATTTCCCATCCTCCTGCAGGGCTCACGGGACGTCTATGACCATGAGATCTCTATTGAAGCAGATTCCTACCTGCCTGTGGACGACACCAAGATCCCTACCGGTGGGTGGTGCGGCGCTCACGGCACGTGGTGGGAGTGGTTTTACAGAGGAGTTGCTTGTGGGTGTTGGGAGCAGCACTGCCCAGCAAGGGGACACACCAGCACCCAGGGGACCCCAGACACAGCAGGGCCCTCATCCATGGGCACAGAGTGGGCAGAGCCAGGTGCTGGAAACAGGGTCCATCACCAGCCCCAAACCTGGAGACCAGGGTCTGCCTAGAGGGTGCAGGCAGGAGCAGCAGAAAATGGAGTCAGAAGCATGTGTGATGTTCATCCAGAAGACAAGCTACCTGTGAAACCTGGAGGAGTGTATTGCCTGGTTCAGGTGGCTTTTGCTGAGCTTGGTGTGTCTTGCCTGTGCACAAGAAGGGGAAGAGCTTAAGACCACACCAAAACCATTGCCCTTCTAGAAGCTTTCACTGTGGAGCTGTTTCACATCTTAGTTGTGGCCAGCTTGCTACCCCTGCTTTTTGCAGTTCCCTCTTTTGTGTGTAGTCTTAGTTCTGGGGTGAAGACAAGATTTGTGCAACTATTAGACTGTTGTACTTTATGTAAGTAACTGAATCAGAACGGTTTCATGTTTTTTCCAAGGTGTTTTTCCACCCCACAACTGAATTGAGTAAATGTGTTCCTTATAGACAGGATCAAGAGCCACAGAAAAGTGGTGTTTGTCAGGTGTAGACTGATGCTTCCCAAGGTTTGCAGAGCACACCTAGTGCAGAGCTGCAGACAAGCTGGATGCGTGGCTGCAGTGAGCAGAGGACAGCTCATGGGGCCAGCAAAAGGGCTGAGATGTCCCCACACCACCATCCCCAGTGCTGGCAGATGCCTGCTGGCCTTTGGAAACCTCTCCTTTTACAGAGGGGTAGAAAAAAATGTGCCTTTAGGAAAATATCCCTCCCCTTCCCTTCTCTCCCCTCTCCCATGTCAAACTCCTCACCTTTGTGTTAGGGTGACTGTTTTGCACTGTGTTTGGTATGTCTTACTGTTGTTCTTGCTGCTTTATCACAGGACTGCATTCCCAGAGCAGGCCTTAAAAAAGATGAGATAAAATGTTGGGTTTATGGTTTTGAACCATTTTCCTGAAACAATGCCCTGAGACAGAGGGGGACTGGTCCCACTATACAGCCTATATTCACCGTTCCATAGGGGGATGACCTTCATGGCCATCTCACAGGTGTTTATTCCAAGATTTGGGAGGATTAATTTACTTATCTAGAGATAGACAGTATATGTATGTAAATATTATGCATACACAAACATTAATAGCTAAGAAGTTTTGGGTTTATATTAATTAGCATATATAGTTACATATACAAACCTCCCTTGTGTTTTCTTGCTCCTTGTCTGTGCTTTGTCCCTGCCAAGAACAGCAGCATCCCCAGGGGCTGCCAGCTGTGCTGGGGGACAAGTGATGTTCCAGCCCAAGTCAGAGTGGCCACAAGGAGAGCTTGCTTGAAGCAGGACACTGCAGTGAGACAAGGATCACTAATGGCTAAAACTCCTCAGCTCACCAAACCAACAGACCTCAGCCCTGCCCAGGGTCAGCCCCACAGGGGTTTGCTGGTGTGTGGGTGAGTGGCTGATGCTGCTGTTCTCCTTGTTTAGGGGAGGTGGCTGCCGTGCAGGGCACTGCATTTGACCTCCGGCAGCCCCTGGAGCTGGGCAAGCACTTGCAGAAGTTTCACCTGGATGGCTTCGACCACAACTTTTGCCTGCAGCAGGTGCAGTCTCCACACCTTGTAGCCAGGTAGGCAGGGACCTTGGCAGGGATGCCCCACCCCTGGAGCTGTGGGGGCCCGTTCAGCCAGTCCCTTGGCATCTTCCACTGGCATCTCCCCAGGGTTTGCCACCCACCCACTGGCAGGACCATGGAGGTTCACACCACCCAGCCTGGCATCCAGTTTTACACCGGGAACAACCTTGATGGCTCCTTGAAGGGCAAAGGTGGCATCACATACCCCAAGCACTCAGCTTTCTGCCTGGAAACCCAGAATTGGCCTGACGCCGTCAACAAGGTGAGCTGTTTGTTGCCTCCACAGGAGATACTTGGGTACTGTGGCAGGGGACCATACTCCCACTGCCCTCCATGTGTCTGGGGCATTAAATATGTAAACAGAGCCTGCTTGTCAAGGAGATGCTTTGCAGACACCAGAACAGAGGCAGGCACAGGCCACATGCTTCCCAAAAGCAAGGGGTCTAGAGTAGAAGACCTCACTGGGGCCTTGCCACATCCTCATAAATTATTCCTCATGGCCTGAATTCAACCAGCAGGAGGACTCACCCACTCAGCCAGCTGGCAGGTTGACAGGTGGTTACACACTGCTGCTGGAAATGGCTGGTGGGAGCTGTGGGATGATGCCCTGGGAAGGCCAAAGAGATGCAGCTGTGCTGTTATGACCCTTTGTGATCCTGTGGAATTCACTCACAGTCACTGATGTGCTGCTGCCTCTCCCCAGCCCCACTTCCCCAATGTCCTTCTCCAGCCGGGTGAGGAATACAACCACACCACATGGCTCGTGTTCAACACTGCCTGAGGAGAAGGGCTGCTGACTCCTACCAGCGAGAGGGGTAAGTGCCTCCAACAGCTTAGCCAGAAACCCTGCCAGGTGTTGAACAGAACTTTCCAACTACCCTGGGTGATACACCCCACTTGGGAGCATTTTTCCTCCTCTGTGGTTTTCACCTGTGATTCCTGCTGGCTTTAATTCCTGTCACCACCTCTGCTGCTATCTGATCTGTGCAAAGCTCTCACACTCTGTCCAACCTCACCCTGGGCACTGGGTTTTGTTTCACAGTAAAAATGCACTGAAAACACCTTGTTTAGGGACATGGCATGTCACAGCCCCAACTACAGCAGGGGAGTATCTGGTAACACTCATGCAGAGCATGTGGGAAGGCTGATGCAGTTGTGGTTGTTCATTATCTGCTATTCCCAGCAAAGTGCTCTGAGCTGCTCTGGCTGCTGCTCTCTTTACACGGCACACAGCGCTCATGCAGAATAGCTTTGTGGAGGATGGTGTGCTGGGATTATCCCAGCTGGCTGCCCTGGATCCTCTGGTTTAAATCCTATTTTAGAGTCAGCAAGAGCTGCACAAGACCGTCTTCCATGCTATGCCTTGGCTGCCGAAGTGAAGTGGGCACATCATTTAGACCTGAATATGCTCCTGCAGGAGGAAAACCATCATCTTAATGTTTCCACATGAAACATGTCATCTCAAAAACCCTGTAACAGGGGCCTGTCTGATGAAACCTCCACGTTTCTGAGGTTTTGTAAAAAATTGGCACAAGCCGGGGGGGGGGGCAGTACCATCACATTAGGGAGCTGATAGCCCTCTTCCTAGGGAAACAGCCAGTTCTTGGGCCAGGCACCCTGTGCAAGGCACTGCAGCCTGACTGCCACCTTCTCCTGCCTTGCTGCTGCTGAAGGGCATGGCAGGCAGATTGCAGCCAGGGCGTGCAGCACTTCAGCTTGCTTCCCTGGCTGCAGAGCTGCAGGAATGCTCTTGATCCCAGTGGAAGCGCCATGCCATTGGGCTTGCAAAAGTGGCAGACCCTGTCACAGTCAGTTCTGCCCCCTGACACCAAAAGAAGCACCCTGCTACTCTCCTGTCATCCCTGGAGTCCACAGACATGCACAGGGAATGGTCACACTATGCAGCTGCAGTTCATACTGTCTGAAGGCTGGTATCCCTTGGAGAGCAAAGCCCAGTAGCAGGGAATGGCAGGCAGCAAACTAGGGGAACCCCGTTATGAGAGTGGGGTTTGCCCACTGCACCAGAGACCTTGGATGCATGTCCCCTTGCTACCCCACTCCGAGCCAGGCTGTGTGGGGTGTGCACACCCTGCCCAGAGGTGCAAGGCCCAGGGTCACAGCAGCACCTGTCAGGGACTCTTTTCCAATTGCTCACTGTATGGAATTTGTGGTTAAATCCTACCAAACTCAGGTGAGAGCTGGAGCTGCACAGCCTCCAGGGATGAGCTGAGGGAGGCACCCTCAATTTTGGACACCACAGCTGCACAGAAGCACGGATGCCAGCTCTGCCACTGCTCCCTCTCTGCACATGCGCTGGCTGCCCTTCATAGTGGCCTGTCCCTGCCAGCACATCCCTGTTTCCTTGCTCGGGTTCTTGCTGCTATGCCTGGGTTTAGAGGAACCCCAGCCCTCTACAGACCCCCCAGGCTCCTCTGCTCAGTCTTCCACAGTGTCTCTGGGTACTGAAAAACAGGTACCAGCATAGCTGTCGTGTCAGTCTGCAGGTTTATTGTGGAGTAGGTTTGCTTTATGAGTACAGAAAAGGTGATCAAATTCCAGAGCGGTGACGTACCTGTGCCTCTCACCAGGCACATCATAAACCGGGCAGGCAATGCACAACCAGCAAACATTCCAAACACGTATCACAGGCTTTGGGCATTTGGGATAAATCACTGCAGGGCAACATGTCATGCCACCTCCTGCTCTCCCCTTGTGGCAACGGTGGAATTTAATGGGTATTGCCAGATCATCGCACCTGGGAACACCAACGCCCATCGTGGGCACCAGGGGAGGATCCAGGTAGAGGAAGCACTACAGCTGTGAGGACCAGGCATAAGGGCCAGATGATGCTGCAGCAGGACAGCTGGACTGTTGACTCATACACTGGAAAAGCTTCCTTCATGGTTACAGTAAACCTGGTTCTTGAAAACCATGGATTACCCAAGGTATGACCAAAGTTCATCTTGTAACTTGTTTTCCATTTGAACTGTGGTTTACACACTGGAAGCAAACTGTCATGAGATTTCATTAGAAGCCCAAACAGGGGTTGCTTTCCATTTCAGTGCTTATTTACTGCTGAAACTGGCCTTTATTTCTGCTAGAGTTCCCATCCCAGCAAAAAAAAAAAAAAAAGTTTGCTTTTCTCCCCTTTGCTTACCAGTGTTTGTTCAGTCTAACATTGTTTCCAGTCTGTTGCTGTGATCTGTGTCAACAAAGTGCCTTATCATACAATTCTTTCACATAGAATGAGGACAGAATTTGACACACCTGTACACAAATAATTAGTCCTGCAAATTGCACATTTGCTGTAAGGAATTAGCATAGTTTAACAAAACCATCCCCAGGATATGGAGTTTTTTTTAAAACCACACCAGTTTCTGTGAAGCACGTTAGAACTGAGGGCAGCTGGGATAATGTTTAAGGGGGAGAGTTTGAGTGAGCTGCAGGACTGGTAACAGCTTTCTTTTGCCTCTCAGACACATTTTCATAAGGTCCTTCAGAAAGTAGAGCAGAAGACCTTATGTCTTCCCTCAGAAAAGGAAAACCTGCCTTGAGATATTTTAAGAAGTTTTCTTTGTATTAATAGCCTAAGGAACTAAAAAATGGAACACTTGACAGTAGCAGTTGTCAAGTTATTAATAATTTCTATTAACTTTAGAGGCTTCTGCAGATTTTGTTTGCTTAAAAGACGAGTTTTGGAAAAAAGTTTATCCTTAAATTTTCAGGCATCTGGTATCACTAGTCAAACACCAGGGAATAAGCTTTGCAGAACAAGCAGATCAGGGAGGAAAATGAATGCCCACTAAATATCACCAAGGAATGAAAAGGGCACATGCCAATTTTTATCCATCTGCAAACAGAGATGGATTTTAAATTCCACTTCAAAGAAAGCAGGAACCAATCCTTTCACCAAAGACCATTCAACAGTAGATGTGAAAAGTGGCTCCCTTGAGAAGACACTGACCAGTGTTAAGCCATTCCCATTTTAGACATTTTTCATCCACGTTACATGGCACACAGCTAAAATTACCCAAATGTTAACAGAAGCAGCAGGGTTACTACAGAGAAGTTTTAGTTAAAAATACACATTTTATTTCAATGTGCCAATAAAAAAGTCCCACAATTTTCATATCACAGGAAGTTATTTCATACAATAAAAAGAGACCTGTGCTAGTCTATTGGTGTGACTAACTCAGACGACCCAGATCATGCCAAATTTTAGATCATATACTCTTCTATCTACATTCTTACATTTACAAAGACACCACAAAATCCCTTATAATAATGTAAGCAAAATAACTTTCTTCCTAAAAGATTAACATCATAACTTTAATCCATTCTTTCAGGACTTGCACTTCTTTGTGGGCTTCCTGATGGTGAACGGCTGAAAGGAAAAGAATCCACAATTAACATTTCACAGCAGTCGTTTGGGATTCACAAATACAGGAAAAAGCAACACAGGAGAATACCTATGGCACCCTTTAAGCACTGTTTTTTTAATAAAATAACCAATCACTAATAACAAAAATTAATAGGTAGGAAATAATACTTTATTTTTATAATACAGTTTAATGTGATTACTGTAAGGCCATCTAATTAGTAATAGCGACCCTCAGAGAGGTAGGACACCTCTTCACTGCTCTGATACAGCAGTTTGTCAAAACCTATTGTGGTGATCATTCAGCATTTGCGAGCACTTATCCATGCCCTTCTGATTGTTTCACACTGAAGCTGTAAAAATGAACTATTAAAGAATTTAAATAAGGGGGGGAAAGCGCTGCTGATTCTGTCACTACACATATCTGCAGACACATGGGAGAGAAAACTATTTGCTGACTTATTGGAATAGAGAAAAGTAATCTGTGTAACAGCAGCAAAAGTCACAGGTTTGATATTCCACTCCTGACTGCTGTGCCAGGTTATTCCACTCTACCTTCCCCAACCTCCACGTAGCTTTTAATGAGACTGAAAGCTGATTGACACATTTATTCTGTGCTTCAGGCTCATCAGTCTCTGTGCAATAAAACTGTCAGTGAACTGAAAGGAAGAGGGGAGCAGACAAAGACGAGACTTAAAGACTGCTACGTAACCAGTACCCCGAGGAATTATTACCACATATACGTGTTACCATATATAAAGCGACAATCACAACATTATTTCTGTCAGAGATCTCAGCAAAATACCTTTCCAGTATTTTCCTACAAGCAGGAGTCAAACTCCTCAGCAGAGATCACTGCAGATACTAAAATGCCAGCTCTATGGAGTCTATGTTATTAGTAGGGAGATCAACATACCTTCTCTTTGGAGATGGTGATCGGGACTTTGACCGACTGTCAAAAGAGAGTATCATCAATGCAGCTTGAAGGTCAAGTACTTTTATATTCAAAACTTTTATATTAAAAAAAAGCAATGGAATGGGAATCTAGCCAGAAGGTCTTTCCAACAGCAATGTTTTCAAATCAACTTTCACTCTGACAGGGACTCTCAATTAATTTAGCATGGAGATGTATTCTCAACACCTGTCTTCAGCAGACAGAACAGAAAAACAAGTGGCAGTACTGAGGTGAGGCTTTGAGAAGAGCAACATCACCAGACTGCTGCTTTTTTATCAACAACATTCAAAAATGTCAAGCCCTTTTTCTGATGGATAGAAAAATTTAACAGAACTGAGCACAAAGGCACAAAAAATTAGTACTATATTGGAAACTACAAAGAATTAAACAAAGGGACAGGTAAGGAACATATTCCAAAGAGCTGCAGAGGAAATTTTATAATCTCTGTCATATAGCAAACAGATTAGCTGGCGACCCATGTTTAGGAGATTTTTTTTTTCTAAAGGATCAGGCTTGTTAATCATGCAAATCTAACAGTGAATTTGAGACACTACTGCAGGCTTTATCTGTGCATGCTTACCTCTTAGCCGGCGAGCCAGATTTTGATCTGCCATGAGACCTAGACCTACAGCAAGGAGAAAAACCACAGCTCAGCAAGGAAGCTGACAGCATGCATGTTCCCACATCTGAGACAGCAGGAGCCACACTCAGCGTGTGAGAACTGTCATGCTGAACACACAGAATCCTCCAAGTTTCCAGGGCTTTGCCTGATATGTTTCAGAAGAAAGCATTTTACATGGATGGTGCACATGTTGCTCTGCACTTCGGTCCCTGGCTAATGACAGCATTTGCTCTTGCAGGTGGCAGGAACACACAAACAACCCAAATCCTGACCAGTGTGTTCACAGAGCTAATAAAAAGCTATTCTCTAAACTTGCAAGCTTTATTAGGTTTGAGTGACACCTACCACTACAGCTGAAACTGGCTGCAAACAGCACATTCCTACAAGTATCTTCTCCGTGAAGTTCATCTTATATATGCACTTGCTTGAAGAATTTTTTTAAATGTCTGAACTTAATCCTTGTAAAAAAAACTGTCCCAAATGTCAGTCTTTGAGACAAGACTGCTGAACCATAAAAACAGTAATACTGCCTGAAAGCTTAACTGAAACTGTTAGATCCCCAAAGGAAGTGTTCTACATTCCACATCCGTGGCTCTCCACAACAACTTCCAGATGTATGTTGTGATGCTGTCAAACCAGCAAACGTCATGCAGTACTTATTCAGTCTGTCTTCATCATGAATCCAGAGCCTGTCTCTGGGTGTGATGCATTCCTTGGACTTTTCTATAAAGAAACCATCCTTCAATTGCCTCATGTGAAGTTTAGCAGTGACTTCACTGGAGTTAAGCAGAATTACTTTGCCACTTTTTTATACTTGTGTATCTTTAACTTCCTCTGGTTCAGTCACCTAATTTCTACTTACAATGAAAGGTGTCACGTAATAGTCTAGAAATGTCACTAAAGGTACCCTTTACCCAGCAGAAAACCACCGTGGTACTAAACAAAGAGATAACAATGGTGGTAAAATCAAGATGTTTTTCTCTTTGAGAATCTGCTCCCTGGAGTTGTTTTCTGCTCATCACTGACAGTCAACAGTGATGAGCCATGATTAAGTCATGTTGAAACAAATGGTATTAAGATTCAACAGGTAGAGAAGTGTACCTGATCTACTGCCTTGAGGAACTTCCTTCTGTCTTTACTAGCTTCTGCACTATGACTAGTGTGAGTTTCTGCTCTTAATTAAGCCATCCTCCATCCAGTCTTTGTCTCTCCTTTCCCAATGCTGTTCCATTCTTGGAAAATGCCACCTCCAGCTTTAGGCTTTTCCACTTGCTCCCTTCAGCTAAAAACTTCCCTTTATTTTTCTGTGTTTCTTCATGATTGAGCATTATGTTCCCTGTTTGAAAGAGCAGCCACCAAACCAGGACAAGGAGGCACATGGATGCGCTGGGGCACAAGCAGCACCATCTCCAGAGCAGAACTTCAATTTACTGTTGTTCTCCTGACAGTCTGTTGAGCACATCCTGTTGACCACGCTGCCTGGACAAGGCCCCATGAAGCACCAGTGGCATTTACTTACTATGAACTAGAATTTAAGAGAACAGGTGAAATCCTGTGTTCCTTTAAAATTTCATCATTACTTTTATGAGACATTAACTGGTACAAAGTAATTCTGGCAGGCGTTTATCTCAAATTAAAATCAGCTCCCGCAGACAGACACTTTGATATTTAAGAGAGCTGGAATTACAGCTGTAGCACTCAGGGCACTAGTAAGCCCTTCAGGACTTGTCTGGCTGCTTACATTGATGCATTAACACATTACCAGAAGGACATCCTAAATTCTCTGAAAAATAATGGGAAGAATCCACAAAATCTTGTGTGTGCTACACAAGGAAACTTTTGGGATTAATTCTAAATTTGTGTGCTATGTTAGCTGTTAATGCAACCCCATCAAACCAGTACTTATGACTATGGGGACCTGGATATTAGTGGCATGAAAAAGAATAAAAAGAAGACCAATCTTCTGCACTGCTTTTTAAAACTACAAACCTCTAAGTTAGTGGAGAGAAAACACAGCCTTTTCTGAAAATGTTAACAGTTGTTAGAGAGCCTAAACAGACTTAAGCAACTTTCACCAAATATCTGTAGTCACAGAAGAGATCTTACCTGCTTCGGGGCCACGTAACAGATCTGGATCTAGATCTGGATCTTGATCTAGACCTAAAATAAAAAATTAAGATGTCAATTCAACCAGAAGTGATGACAACTACACCACTACAAAAATTAAGGTCTGCATGTTGAACTTAAAACCTACATGATCATTAGACATTTTAGACTTAGGAATTCATCATGGGAGATGCTGCTGTGTAAGGTCTCATAACTCACTGAATTACCACGCTGGTCAATTTAACTGGGGTTATCAGAAACTTTTTAAAGCATACTGACTTCTCGAGATCAACACCCTTTGAAGTCTGCTATCCAATACCCTTGGGGAATCTCCTAACTAAAAAAAAAAACTCTTCACAAAAAAAAAGCACACAGCCTTTTTAAAACTGCTACTAATTACCTTGATCTCTTCAAGGAACCCGACCGGGACCGGCGGGGAGACACGGACCTAGACCTACGAGGAGACATGGACCGGGACCTACGATAGGAAGCTGACCTGGACCTGCAAAGAAATCAGGTAAAGAGTTTTACAAGTGCATCTTTTTCTAAGCACAAGGAAAGA
This sequence comes from Acropternis orthonyx, assembly GCA_035583155.1. Classification (NCBI taxonomy): domain Eukaryota; kingdom Metazoa; phylum Chordata; class Aves; order Passeriformes; family Rhinocryptidae; genus Acropternis; species Acropternis orthonyx. Next base: position 14,173,323 of record JAWWEU010000111.1, on the reverse strand, counting down.
GAAATAAAAGACAAAACTGCAGCACACCTCCTACCACGGCTCCGACTGCGTGACCGAGAATACCTTCTTCCTCGGGACCTTGAGCGGGATCTAGACCGGGAC
>JAWWEU010000111.1:14044322-14163963 GCA_035583155.1 Acropternis orthonyx | reverse complement strand
TTTTAACATTTTTCTAGGTAGTAAAAATGCTCAAGACAAGTAGGCCCAGAGAGTTTTTCCAACTGACAGATGCTAGTGGTGTGTTTTTGTTGTTTTGTTTTGTTTCATTTGTTTCTTGGTTTTGTTTTTTTTATTGCTCTCTTTTTAGTTGTCTGAAATAAGTTTTTGACTTCAGCAGGGCCTCACACGCACTGGTTGCTGCCTCTGTTTGCTGATACCTGTTTTCTCTAACCTAAACCCAGGTCCCGGTCTAGATCCCGCTCAAGGTCCCGAGGAAGAAGGTATTCTCGGTCACGCAGTCGGAGCCGTGGTAGGAGGTAGGGTTTTAGCTGATGTCTTATGTTTCTTTTTTCTTTCTTCTGTCTCTGCCCCCCCTTCCTCCCCCCCTTTTTTGTAGGACCCCTGAAAAGGATCTTGCAATGATTTAGTTGGGTTTTCACCTTGTTTTGTAGATCAAGGTCAGCTTCCTACCGCAGGTCCAGGTCAATCTCTCCTCGCAGATATAGATCATTTTCACCTCGCAGATCCCGGTCTGGGTCTCTAAGAAGGTCAAGGTGTGTGTTTTTTTCTGAAACCCACAACATTGTTGAAGGGAGCAAATTTGGGAGTTGGAGCATAAAGTGCTTATGTATATATTTTATGATCTCTGTGTTTGTAGGAATCTTTATGCTGTTGGGTGCCTCAGAACTAGTCTGAATGTTATATCTAACTATAATCTTTATGTTAAAGAAATCTTTAGCATATAATTTTGGAACTGCTGTTTCTAAGGGCTTTTTTTGTTAATGTTGTACCAAAGTTAGAGCCTTGATCTGTGGCTAAGGTTTCTTAATTCAGCTTCAAGGGGTACAAGGTGTAACTGGTTAGTCAATTAGGACAGTAGGAGTCTTCTTTTTTCACATGGATGACAGTATTAACTAAATGTACTACAGCTTTGTAATAATTAAATTTATTTCTGCAAAGCCCACAGTGCAACAAAATTCTTAGTATTGCGTGACTTTATCAATAACTGATCTGTCTCCTCTGGATGAGTCATGCAGTATTAGAGCTTCCACTGCTTTTTTTTTTTTTCCTAGATCTCGGTCCAGGTCACGCTCACGGTCCCGATCTGTTGTGTGGCCTCGAAGCAGGTGAGATACTTGTTTTAGTTCAGACCAATAGTAGTTCTGATGTATTTGATTGTAGTTTTGTTAGGTTTTTTTCTGCCTTCCGGTGAGAAATTTGTCTGGCAGGAGTTAGAGGGCTGTACAGCATAGCAATATCTGCCCTTAATAATTTATGCCTTTTCACAGGCTAAAGCAGTGGTCAGATTTCTTTTAATAAACCTGAGTTTGTTTTAGTATGTGGCTACTATATATAGTCTATGGATACATAGCCATAAGAAAGCATATGTATGATTTGAGGTTTCTGGAGAGAATTTTTGACTACTAGTTTATGCTTATGTATGTAGTAAAATGATGGTGGTGTGTGCTGCTTTACTGTTCCGTAGCAACAGAAGTCATTCTTGTGTTACGAAGTACCAGTTCTGGGTGGCTGAGCAACCCCATTCTCTTAACTGTGATCCAGTGAAAGTTACTGGTTATAGTGGTAGAAACTGGGAAAGATAGTGGCTTGGCACAGTAACCTGGGAAGTTTCAAAGCAGTGGCATGTAACATTTTGTTTCACTTAAGCCAACAGTGTCCACATATTATTTCTGGACCCAGTAAAGGTGAATCTTGATTATCCTTTAAAAACAGTTCTGAGCAGAAATAGAATAAAAATTTGCTACTTTTTTGCTCAAGTCTGTTGAACTGTGTGTTCGGATGTTGAGTGATAGCATGTGCCTGAATTCTGTCACTCTCAGAAGACAAATATTTTCTAAATGACAGCAGATGCTTGAGTTGATAAAGTAACATGATAAATGTGGGAGGAAAGTCACTGAGTAGATTTTTATTTCACAAGATGAACTGGGAATAGTTTACACATTAGTAGCCAGATATTGAAGAGAAAACTGAAATGCTGTTTTCATTTGGATAACTAAGATGACACTTGAAATTATTATTCCCTTTATAGAAGGGATACTTGCAGGTAGGAAGGAAGTCTGTTGAGTCTGGTCTTCTGTTTTGTGAAAGTGGTAGCTGAAGCTTTGCTGGGGAGCTTCATGTGCTTGCACTCCTGTCTTCTGATAAGTGGGGTCTCTGCAATAAGAGCTAAAGGATTGTCCTGAAATGTCACAAGGAAAGCCTGCAGCACCAGAGCCTTCCTCCTCTCTGAGTCATGATGCTACATAGTAGGAATTTGCTATTGCTGTAGCTAACTGTCATTGTATATGCATGCCACTGTCTGCTTTGCTGAGCTTTATTTTTCTCCTGTTGTAGGTCTGAGTCTCATGGTAGATCTAAATCTGGCTTACCTGCTAAAAGGTGAGCATTTAAATACAAATAGCACTCAGTTGGTTTTTGTTTTGATTGGTGGTTTTTGTGGTTTGTTGTTTTTTTTCCCCTCATGATTCAAAATCTGTCTGGACCAGTATTCTAGTTGCATGGGGACAAGGGTTTTCTGTTGTTTTGGGGGGTTTTTTTGATGTTACTCTTTTAATAGCTGGTTTCAAAAACATTTTTCATGCATAGTTTTCATGGATTTTTTTTTTAATCACTGATTTCTGTGGAACAGTAGGCAATTTTCTTCCAGAAGGATTTTGTATACAGGTTTTTGTTTCACTCACCATTTTGACAAAAAAGTATTTTTGACAGGCTTTGGGGCATATCTTTTCCTGCCTTTGTTCTTAACTGTCCGTAGTTCTCCCTCTTCCTAGCTCTCCTCCATTCACTGCTCCTGCTCTGCAGGGTTACCATGATGACTTCACAGCTGCTTTGAAGCTGTGTTGCTCTTTTCCCAAGGGCTCCAGCTTTCAGCATTTTTCCTTCTCACCTGCAGCTTCTTGCTTAGAGTAACTGGGTACACTTGCTATCAGCAGTGTTACTGGTGATGTCTCTTAATGCATTTAAACATCATCAAGCTGTTCTGGTTCTAGATGGTGAGAAGTGGTTACTGAGAGTATCCAAGTGTCCCACATTGTGACTGTTCCGTTTTTGTTTTTTTAACAGTCGCTCAAAGTCCAGATCTCCATCTCCAAAGAGAAGGTAGGAATATCTTAAAAACTAGAGTGTGCCTTATGGTTAAATAGCACTAAAGTTGGAGTGGTTCCTGTGGAAGTTCACTCAGGCAAGGATAGAAGCTTAGTTTTTTACTTACCTAAATGTGTGAACTAGGAAAAGATGAATTGTTATGGGCACTTCCTGCTGCTGGTGGTCAGAATGTCATGATAACAATTCTAAGAGAACCTGCTTTAATGAAATGTTAAAGAACTGCAGAAAGCCTGGGCAAGTGAGAACCAAGTATCCCTAAGTTCCTGAGGATTTTAGAACTGGGGGAAGAAGTGAATAATGTAAGGTGTGGAGCAAACAATGAGTATGTTGTAGGATTAAATTCCTGCTGGTGACTCTCTCACTGGCTCAGTTGCACAGCTGCCAAGTTGTGCTGTGCCCTGTGAAGTTTTCTTATGCAACCAGGGAAGTATGAGCTGAATTGAGATTTCTGAGCAGGCTTCATGTCCTACTCACAGCTGATCTCTCAAGCCTTAAAGCAGTTGTTATGTATAAAAATGTACAATACAACATTTCTCGCATTATTTTGAACTTTAAATGAAAATGGGGGTGAGATTCCTGAGCAGAGGAAGCCTGAGGAAAGCATGCACAGTTTCTGTTGGTTTTGCTATAGGAGTTGTTCTTAATCTTTTTCTTTCTCTTTTTCAGTCACTCACCATCAGGAAGCCCTTGAAGGAAAGTCCTGAAAGAATGGATTCAAATTTAAGATGTTTAAAAAAAAAAGTTTATTTTGTTTACATTATAAGGGATTTTGTGATGTAAGGGCTTAGTCCTAGAAGGCTGTTTCCTATTGACTAGCAAGTGGCATGAAAACTGTATCTTTTAAAAGTCTTACTAGCAGACTAATACAAAACTGTTTTGTTATGTTAATGTTCTGTGATCTGGAACTGTTGGGCTTTTTTTTTTTTTTTATTTTATTGGTGCATTGAAATAAACTGTGCATTTCTAACTAAGAAATAGATTGTGATAACCCTACTGTTTCTGTTAGTATTTGGGTAGGGGAAGCAAGTCCTGTGCCCCTCTGGTGAAAAGCAGAAGGCAGGAGCTGACAGTCACTTCTGGGTGGGGTGTGGTGCGGTGCAGTGCAGTGGCTGTGCTGCAGCTGTGTGCCTTCATTCCTGCCGGGCACCAGTTAAGAGTAGAAAGTTACCAGTACCACCTGTCATTGCTGCTGTTTGGTCTGGAATGTCACAGTGACCTGTACCTTGTGTTATTCCTTGCATGTCCTCAGTGAAGTGGAAAACCTGTCTGGGGGTGCTCCTGTAGGCAGTGATTTCACTTACAAACATGTCTATGAAGGACAGTAGCAGATTGCAAAAAACCAAGGAGTGTGTGAATGGTGGTTGGTCTGTCCTGATGATTAAAGGACCAATGATGTTCTCACCTGAAGGTATTTTTCTTAGAGATGGCAGGTCATGTTTAAGTAGCAGTGTATTTGGGGAATCAAGAACTCAGGTTACACCTGCCTGACCTGATGGGCCTGGTTACATTTTTGGCAGTAAAGTGCACCCAAGGGCCTTGCTGCTGTTGTGATCAGGGGTTGCTTTGGGAAACCAGACTGTAGCTGCCTGTATATGGATGGTTCCCATCTTGCTGTGGATAGGTTACTGAGCGATTTAATATGATAAACCAAATTGAAAAATACCTTCCACTTGTTTATCTTTGCAGATAGTAGTGGTTATTACCAGAATAGTAAGGAAGTCTGAGTGCCAGATAATTCTGACTTAAAAGTCTTCCTTGTATTATGTTCTGCCCCATTGGGGTGCCTTACCAGCCTGGGAGGAATAGTCTGTGTCTTGGGGCTGTGAGTTAGGCAGCAATGTGTAGTGGAGCAGTGCAGCTGTGCATGGGCACTCAGCCCCAGGGCTTTGGCTGAACGTTAATCATTGCTTTATAAGATGTCCAGGAGTTAAAAGAATGATAATGAACCCCTGTTGTATATAGACTCTGCACATACTCTTCCTGTTTGTTTTACCCATCCTCTCACACATACTTGTACGTTTCAGTGCACTGGGGCCCAGGGGAGGGTAAGAGCCTTGCTTGGCTGATGATGCTACACTTACTATTTTGCTGTAACTGTAGTCATTAATGAGCTGGAAGCAACAGCACTGAATGAGGGTGACCCCAGAGCCATGGTTGAACACAGCTGGGGGCAGCATTTATTGGGGTCCCTGCCCCACTGGAGTGTACAGCACCAATGGTGAAATTACCCCATTCAACGGTGCTTTCAAAGGGGGCAGGAGCCTTTCTGTGTTCTCCCTCTCTGAACTGCTGAAGCAAGCTCACTCAACAATAAGCGTGTAGACTGAAACTCCTCTAATAATCCCTTCTGTGCTTTGTTCCCTTCCCAGGTGTGCCCATTTTGCTGCCAAGGCACAATGTTGAATGTTTGACAAGTCCTGTTTACCACTGTGGATGCTCCTAATAACGAGCTATAGAGCCCTTGGCTGAGTGCTAGTTTCCCTCCAAAACGCAGCACTTCCTGATGGTTGAGAAGTCATTGGAATAGTCAGAGGCTACCACCTTGAAAGCAGGGAGGAAGCAGCACTCATGAAGCCAGGCTCTTCTGCTTCTCATGCCACTGGGGCTGCACAAGGAGCTGGGAGGGGACACAGCTGAGCCCAGCTGACCAAAGGAATATTCCAGACCACATGGAATGTTCACCATACGCAGCTGGGGGAAGGAGGAGGAGGGGGAGGATGGTTGGAATGATAGTGCTTGTCTTCCCATGGCATTATATTATATATTATAATATATATATAATATATATATATTATATAATTATTAAATATATATTTTTATTATATAATATATATTATATATATATTAGGCATGATAGCACTCTGTGCTCCTGGAGCTGCCTGAACACCTGCCTGCCCATGCAAAGTGGTGAATTAATTCCTTATCTTGCTTTGCTTGTGTACACAGCTTTTGATTTACCTATTAAACTGTATCTCAACCCATGAATTTTCTCACATCTCTCCCCTGCCACATCATGGAGGGGGGAGGAGTGGCCCTGTCCTGCTTAGCCAAAAGTGGGACTTGGTTCCAGCTGTGCAGGGTGACAGGAAACCTACCACATACCCAAGCAGGTTAACAGTTAGCAATGCCATCTGCCCAAGAATTCATTTTTAATGCACCACAGCAGACAGCAGTCCCTTCTCAGCTGTTTTACTTCTTCCTAGTGCAGGAGGGGCTGGAACTGCTCTCCTGGAGTTTTACCTCACATGAGGACACTGTCTAAATTTCAGAACCTCTCCCTGTGAATCAAAAGGTGCTCACTTCTATATCAGAGCTTTGGGTTGAACCATAAGCAAATGAACCCTGGTCAGCCAAAAGTGGCTGCCTTGGGTAAAGTCTTGGTCAAAACTGGTAGTAGCTTACTATATCAGATGCTGCCTCCAGACATGACTATTCCAAGGAACAGCTGGCTAGCAGCCAGGATATGGTCCCATGAAAAAAACACCTTGAAGTTTCTATTCCTCCTGGGAGATTTCCCATTTCTCAGAGTGTACTTTAAGCCACCTTACTTACTTCCAACAAGCAAGCAAACAAAGGGAAAGAAAAACAACCCAAAAAACTGTCAATAGTACATTTGTCAACTTGTTCTTCCAGAGATCAACACCATGTTTTGGACCAATAAATATACCAAGACACTGATGTTACTTGGTCTGTAACAGGCAGTAACAAATGGTGAGTCTTTAGAAAAAGCTGTTCTGATGTCACTGTGTGGTCACAAGCTTTACAATCATCCCGATGATCCGAGATCCACGGGGGCACATGTACAAATCCATGCTGGGGTTCTTGATTTTATCCTGCAGCAGCTGGTCTAGTTCACAGCGCAGCTCCTTCACCAGCTCAGCCACCTAACCCGGCAAAACACAGAGGGAAGTGTAAGGCTCAGGACGTGCACCCCCCTGCCTTCCAAACACCAGCCCAGCTCTGCAGCACTCCTGGCATTATCCCTTCCTTTCCTCACCTGGTGAGAGGCAGCCACAAACCGTATCCAACCGTCATCGAGGGAAATGACAAACTCTCCCTTGTGGAGCTGCATGTGCACCTGCCCGCCCCCGAGCAGCACCAGCGGGTACACGGACACCATGCTGCAGTCCCGGATGAACACGCGGCTCGTCTTGATCTTCTCGTGGTACACCAGGTAGGGGCTCTCAAAGTGCCTGGTCTGCAACACACACGCCCACAGCCTCGTTAAAGGGACACATCTCTTCCTGCCTTCTCGGGGCCTGCCTCTTCTACAGCTGCAAAGAGCAGCAACTGTGCCTAAAATGCACCTGCATGAGGAACAGACCCTCTCTGACCCGTAACTTTGTCAGTTACCCCCTGATCCTTCCAGCTCTGCAGAGAGCACAGGAGAAACCAGCCAATTCACCAGTGCTGCCTCAAGGCCCCAGATTCTCCATTTCATGCTAAGGACATTCTCCTGTGTGCATCTGCTACACTCTTTCACAGGAAAAGTAACAAACACACTTCAAAGCCTTTATAACCCAAATACATGGTTAATGACTGAAAAACCGCTTTTTAAAAGCAAGTAATTTATACCCTGGAAAAGCAATGAGTTGGCAAACATGGAGAGAGACTTCATAAGACAAGTACTACCACATGTCATGGCAAAGAAAGAAGAGCTTTTATTTAAGTATTAGCTATTAAGATGGAAAGGAAATTAACTTCAGAATTTGAGGAAAAGAAACAAACCAGAGTATGTCCCTGAATTATTCACTAATAAATAATCAATACTGATGAGAAGCCAGAGGAGCATTTGCAGCTGAAACCTTTTTGCATGCAGCTTTGCAGATGCAGCTTAAGGAAGCATGAACAGGGGGGTTACTGCGTGCCTAGTTCCACTCCAGAGCCTGGAGTTTAACTGTGTGTCCGAGAGGACACTCTTAACTCAGGAACGCACCATTATTTGCAGTCCTAACACAGGACTGTTAAATCATTAAGATCTTTTATTTTAAACGTCCATAGGGACCCTCATTGTAATCTTAAATACTCAAGCAAAGGTGATTTCTTTTATTAAAAAAAAAAAAAAAAAAGCATGCTTTGCAGAAAAAAGAATCCTGACCTGGTAATTCACAGACGAAGGATGAATGTGAACGTAACCATCACTTTTGGTAACAAACTTCAGCTCTTCCGCTTTTGGTTGCATTTTGACTGCTCCTGTACTGGTCTTCTGGTATTTACCCTCTGGCTTCTTCACCTGTATGGTAAGGAAGAAGGTTATAAAAATCTGCTGCACCAGAAAACCTTTTACCCTTACGTTCTAAATTTTTCAAACCCAGAAATTCTGTGGTAGTACCATGTCAAGTCATGACACTCTAGGTGCTGTCTAACCCTGACTGTTCATTTGTGGCCTCAGCCTTCTAAACAGCTGTAATTTAAAGGAACTCCTTAACATTTGCTTCTGGGTTCTGTGTGACACCACAATCAGTCTGCAGGAACAGCCGGGGTCTCAAAGCAGTACAAACTGGGGCTCCACTGCCTGTCTAGCACTACAAGCAGCAAGTTTTGGCAACCTAAGCCAGGCTCAAGGCCACCACAATGAGCCCAGATTGGAAGCAGGCCATGTGGAGAGCAGAAGGAAAAATGAAAAAGCATTCTTTTACCTGGACAACGTTGGGATACAGAGCAGCACACAACATAGCTGAGATCAGCTTGATGTTCTCTGCATTGGAATTTGCCTGTGAAATCAATGCATGCATTAAGTATTCTACAGTTACGTGTATAAAGGTAAAGCACTGCTCTGGGAATGACTGAATTCCTGAAACTGGTTCACTTTTATAGCTTCACTGCTGTGCTTTACAGAGGAGGACAAGTCACTGCTGCTGAGGTCTCAGACTACCCTTGGGCTGTGTTCCCCCCACTATCAATGCAGCAAACTGGCCACCACTGTCCTGATGCAGTTAATGCTGAACTGAATTATTCCCTGACATCTGGCTACAAAGCAGCTTGCACTCGAGAGAAAGCAAGCACAAGTTGTCCCAGTGCACAGTAAAACTCTAAAACTACCAAACCCGTATCACGCTGACCACCATGTAGCCCCAGGAGATCTCTGGCTCCAGAGGTACCACTTTCTGAAGACTGTTCGCATGAAAAGCTGCAGCATCTCTTGGAGGACTGAAATGATGTGAATTACCTCTTCTCCTGTGGCATCCAACACGCCATCACCTCCTTGGGACCACTTCTTCTCCATGTCCCTGGCTCTTAATCCCTCCTTCACAAACCCAATGTCAGAAAGCAGCTCTGCAAACTGCCTCTTCAGACTGGCAATTTCCTACAAACAGACAAAGGGCTGATGTGTGATGGCTGCCACACTCTGCCCTGTCACTTATTTCTGTCATTAGGACTCTGCTACTGCCTCAACCAGTCCCTGTGCAAGGCCACAAACATTGACTTACCTGAAGAACTCTTCCTGACAAAAAGTTCTCCCTGCAGTAGTTGTAGCTTGCTTGAGACCCCTCTTTGATACTTAAACGCCATCCCTAATTAAGAGGATGAGAAGAAACCTTTAATAAAATATTTCTGCTTGAATTTCAAACACATCACAAAACCCTGAGAGAAGCTACTGAATTTTAACTCACCTTATAGGCCTGGAGAAGAGCCAGGTAGTCGCTGTTTCCTACTGCAAACTCCAGCTTCTTTTTGTTTGCTTCTTCCCTTTTATCCCATGGTGACACCTAGACAGTGACAGATGATGTGTTTTCTTCCCCTCACCATTTAGATGAGCCACTCTAGAGCTACATGGCACATTATTTTGGGAATTTTTACAGCAGTTCACAGGTCAGAATGCAAATTTACTCCATGGATAACACAAACTATGAGGCATTCAAAAAGCCAAGGTGACAGTGAGCACTGAGATCCAAACTGAACCCTGCATTCACAGCTCAGACATGTCAGCTCCATCATTTTTGTAACTTAGATTACCACTAATTATAATTTTTTACACCAAATTTAGACAAAAGGTCTGCACTTCTTAGTCAAAAACTTAAACTACTATTCACTCTGTTTCTACTGTACCCTCATAATATAAATACCATTGTTGTTGCTGCCACATGGTTTTGAACTTCTGCCTATAACTGGACTGCTTTAACAAGCACTGCATTAACATACAAACAATGTAGGCTAAAAAGAAGAATTCAGATACTCAGGGGTAGCATTCTGCAAGTTCCAACAGCATTCTGGTGCTGCACAGGAATGCAGCACTTTGGTTAAGGTACTTACAAAAGGCGACTTGAAGGCCAGGCTGGCTGCGATGGTTAGTGCAGGATCCAGGCAGCGGAAGATGGTGCCAAACAGCATTAGCTTCCCAATCCTGACATCAACAGGCAGAGAAGCCAAGTGATATCCCAGAGGGGTGAGCTTTTCGTCTGGAGTTAACGCTCCCAAGTCCTGTAGCCGCACCTTCGATGCTTGCAAAGACTCAGTTCTGGGGGGCTCGATTAGTCGGGATAAGACAGAGTGAAGACTCTGTGCAGAAAACATCTCCAGGATCTTAATTCTAAAGGAGGGGGGAATTAAAAAGTAAAAACAGGGAAAGAAAAAAAGCAGCTTAGTTCCATACACAGGATAAAAAAGCAAGCTTTTGCAAACACGAAACAGAAAAACCCAAAAGAAAACAGGCTTTTTTGCTCCCTAGAAGTGGTCCCGTAACACATATTTAAAGTCAGAGAGCAATGTGGAATATTGAGTCTGTAAGAAGTGGTTTCTATTTAGCATAAAATTTTCACTGTAAAAATACACTTTGTGCTGTTCTGTTTCATTTTAGTACAAAGGGGTGCACAGTGTGCAGTAGGGACAGGGAGGCCTCTTCATTGAACATCGGCATGATGGTGGTTCTTGATGCAGGTTGTGGCTTTACTGCACTGTGCTGCACAGAAACACTGCAGGAGTTCACAGCAGGAAAGCACAAAAATCTCTGGTTAGGTCTGGGGTACAGTTGTCTTCTCTGCTGATGAGAGATTTAAGAGACATTATTTTTTCCTGGGATCAGGTGAGAGATAGGGAATGTGAAGAACAGCGAAAATTGGTGGAGGGTGCAATCAAAGTGGGGCTCTGGATGCCGAGGCAGCGTGATGGTGGGATCAAAGCAACCACTCAACAGAGCCTTAGACCTCCAGAGCAGGTTTCTTGGTTTCATGATGTGAGAAAACACCGTGGAGTCAAAACATGTTGATAATGGCATTTCAGGTGCTCCCTGCAGTAAAGGAAGGACGTTCTGCACACTGGCCTTTTCAAGAAAAATGGAGACAACAGCTCACCTTAGACAAAGCTGCTCCAAGGGCACTCTCTGTATTTCTGGTAACTGTTGTTTTACAAGCTGATGGTTATAGTGGTGGCTACTGAAAAGATGAAAGCAGACACCTGAGGCTACACGGCCTGCTCGCCCTTTCCTTTGCAGAGCATTGGCCTTGGACACAAATGTGTCTTCCAGACTTTCCATTCCCTTGCCTGGGTCGTATCTGCAGGAGAGCAAGAAACAGGTTGTATCCATAGAAATACAGAACGGTTTGGGTAGGAAGGCACGTTAAAGATCATCCAATTCCAACCCCACCTGCCATGTGGAGGGACACTTTCCACTAGATCAGGTTGCTCAGAGCCCCGTCCAACCTGGCCCTGAACACTTCCAGGGATGGGGCAGCCACAACTTCTCTGGGAAACTTGTTCCAGTGTCTCACTACAGTAAAAAATTTCTTCCTAATATCCAATCTAAACCTGCCCACTTTCAGTCTGAAGTCATTGCCCCTTGCCCTTACACAACCTGCCCTTGTAAAAGGTAAGTATTCATGAGTGCAGAGTGAAACAGGCTGGATGTTAAAAGCAGGCATATGTTGCCAACTGCTGTATGGATACAATTCCCACTCCTGCACTTGGATCTGAGTTTAGACTGGCTTCCTCCACCTTGTAGCAGCCCTCTGCAGACCAAGTTTCCTTCAAGTTTTTCCCAGCGTTTTGGAAAACTAAAATATGCAGCTCAAGGCATAGAAGTCTTCCAGCTCACAAAACCCAGAAAAATGAATCCAGTACCTTTTCTCTTTCATTTTTCCAGAATCAATCACATAGACCACGTCATCAATGGTGACAGACGTTTCTGCAATGTTTGTAGAGATGATGATTTTGGTAACTCCCGCAGGAGGCCTGAGGAACACAGACTGCTGTTCTTCACTGGACAGTGAAGAATGAAGCGGATAAACAACACACCTGGAAGGACAATATCACAACATGCTCAATGCCTGTGTCTCCAGCCTCTTCCCTCTTGGGAACAATCTGCCTGCGCACACTATTGCCTCACTAGTACCAGACACTGCCCACAGCCATTCAAAGCAATATAAAACCACAAACCTCTCTGCCATAGCACCTTTAAGAAACAGAATCATAGAATCATTAAGGTTGGAAAAGGTCCTTAAGGTCAACAAGGACAATCATTAACCCAATACTACCAAGTCCACCACTAAACCATGTCCCTCAGTGCCTCATCTACATGGCTTTTAACTACATCTAGGGATGGGGACTCCCTGGGCCAGCCTGTTCCAGGGCCTGACCACCATTTCCATGAACAAATGTTCCAATCTAAACCTTCCCTGGAACAACTTCAAGCTTTTTCATCTTGCCCTGTTACTTGTTACCCGGGAGAAGAGATTGACCCCCACCTGGCTACAGTCTCCTTTCAGGGAGTTGTAGAGAGCAATAAGGTCTTCCTTGAACCTCCTCTTCTCCAGGCTAAAAAACCCCTCAGCTGCTCCTCATCAGAGTTGTGCTCCAGACCCTTCACCAGCTCTGTTGCTGTTCTCTGGACATGCTTCAGGACCTCAGTGTCTTTCTTGCAGTAAGGGGCCCAAAACTGAACCCAGGATCGAGGTGCAGCCTCACCAGTGCCCATCACTGCCCTGGTCCTGCTGGCCATGCTACTGATGACACATGTTCTATGGGAATGTGGAGTTTATTCTGAGACCTATCACTTCTGCAGAGTTGAGCAAATATTCTGCCTCTTTTGAAGAGTCTAAAATCTGCCATTTATAATGCCAGACTGGAAGAAGTCACTCCAGCTAACCTTGCCATGGACATCTGTGTGAAAACTGTTTAGTCAAGGATAAACAATTACTTCTCCATGTAACAAGCTGAGGTCAAATGCAACCACAACTGAATGTATCTCAGCAAACACTCTGAAACAGAACAAGGGTTGAGATGAAGGTTTAACTGCATCATGCAGAGCACAAAATGGAAAACTCTCATCCCTATGGTCTCTAAGAACTTCAACAACTAACATTCCTGAGCTGAGGGGAAAAAACAAAAGGAGCAATCCAGTAAGAGAGTACAAAAGGAATTACCCTGTCTGGAGTAACTCACACACATTTAATAACTTTTCTTGATCCCTGGATAAAGGCAAGTTTTGTGCAGGAAACAATTATTTATTTATGAGTAAAGACTGATAATTATGGAGCTTTTCTGCCTTACCTCTTGCTGTGCCTGTTATTAAAAAGAGCATTAGACTGAAGCTGCTCATAAAGCATCTTGATTTCTGCTAGACCAGGCAAAAATATCAACACAGCACCTGTATAATGTGGATTTTAAAAAAAAAAATAAAAAATCAATAAACAGAAAGGACAGCATGGTGTTTTATTAACGTGCAGAAGGCCCAAGTCAAAACTCCAGCTGTTTTGCAATTATTGTACAAAAAGAGCATACAGAATGTAACAGTCCCTCCCAAAAGACTTTCCAAAGTAGACAATTCTCTTACCTTCCCCATCCCATGTATATCAGGACCTTTGTTACTCAACTAGAAATTACTCTTTTTTTCAAAACTAATCAGTAGCTATAGAAACTCTGCATGCAAATCCTTAGCTTTGGGCTGTCTATAAGTGCACAGCTTCCAAGAATCTCCTTTGGTTTATCTCCCAAGGACAATGGAATTACCTGGGGGGTATGAATGTCTGCCAGCAACTATCCATTCCAGCAAGGCTTCAATTAATTCCAGATTAACTTTGTCAAAGTCCATGAGAGACATTGTTTTCAACACTGCCTTGTTAACTCCTGGGTAAAAAGAAATAAAGCACCCAGTAAATCCATCTCTTGTAAAAAACACCTGTGGATGCACTGAACCAGTGTGGATGCATTGAACCAGTCTGGATGCACAACCAGCCACAGCTTACTTTGAACGGCACCTGGCTTAGACCAGACAGTCCATAGTGACTCAGTGTATCATGCTTTTCTCTGTTTCAGCTCTTCATTTCCTTCCTCATGCCTTACTGGGGCTCAGACCTACCCAAGGCACAGCCTAGACCAGGATTCATCTACTAGCAGAACAACATACACATGCCAGTGGTAAGAGGAACCAAAACGCTTCTTATGTCCACCTACAGATACCTCCAGGGCTCCCTTCTCAAGCTCTCTCTTCTCCCTTCCATTGTTTTTTACATCAACTCAAAAAGACACCCAAATTTCCTTACTCTTGGTAACTGTCTAGCAGGAATCTGAAGATTTTAAGCAATGGCTCTCACTCAGTACCACTGTGGAGCTCGCCACAAGGGTGTGCAGGGATGAGCTCTTCAGGACTAAGCACAAGGAGGATTTTGAAGATGGCAGAGTACAAAGTTCATGGAAAGACCTGCCTCTCTGATTAAGTCATGCACAGTATCACTGAATTTCTCAAAGAACGTGTGCCATGCTGAAGTGACCTCCTTGCAGTGGGCAGAAGCAGCCTTAAGTAAAGCTGCTTCAGCAAGAACCGATGCAGAGGAGAAAGTGGAATTAACAAGGCATCTGTAGCTGAAAATTGCCCATTTTCAGATGCTAATAACTGGTTCCAGCCAAGACATTTGCTGTAGTTTAAGAGAACAATGGATTCTCTTTCATTTTTTTTTTTGAAACTGGCAGGAAGATTCTCATTTAGAACTTCACAAGTACAAAACTCTGGATTATATATAAGCATTCAACCCACAGTATTGTATGCTGACATACCATGTTGTCTGGCAAATGCTACTGTGCCAATTTATTAAATATAAGAAGGAGCTCACCTTTATATCGTGTAAGGAGCTGCTTCAGAGTTAATTTTTGGTCTGGGTCTGAATCTCTGACAACAGTGTCTGTGCCTTCCAGAAGGCCAGCACGTCTCAGGTCCTCCTCTACTTCTTCAAATGCAGTTCTTTTGTGTCTCCCATTCTGTTTGCTTTCTTGCTTTGCCTTCCGCCTGTAGGGACTACTGTCCTCTAAAACATACCTGAACAGCACAAGAACATTTGGTGGTCTGGAAAGAAGCCTGACAGTCTCCTTCTAATAAGTAACTAGATAGGGTACCAAAAATATTTATTTGTAAGTCTGAGAGGAACTTTGTATAAGCAGGTTGCAAAACCGTAGATAATATGAAGGTCAAGGTGTCCTTTTTCACAGGGGTGTTTGTCTATTAAAAGTTGAGATGTAAAAGACTAGAACTGCAAACTTGATCATGGCAGCTCAGTGGGCTTAGTGTTGCTCAGAGCAACAAACTGCAAGTCATTAAAAATAGTTGACCAATTTATTATCTGGAATATCTGAGCTGCTGTGACTCTCCAGTAACTACAAATGGTAACAGGAATCTACTACCTGAGTTGCAAGGTAGGGCTTACAAGAGGAAATTGTTTGGTATCATACATTTTCACCTCCAGTGCTTAAACCTACATTCAAATTTCTTTAGCCTGTCAATAACTAATCACCTCTGAAACAAGTGAAGCACAAGCACCAACAAAGTATTGATAGCAAAACTCACCTTGTTTTGAGTGCTAATGTGGTTTCTAATGCAGAAAAGCTTGTTTTTGAATGAGATCCTAAACCCAGTTCAGTATAAAAGGTATGGTTTAAAGTCAGGGCTTTAGTAGAGCTCCAAGACTGCAGGTGATGAGGGAGATTTGAGAGCATTTGCTTTTTAAATATATGCACAGACCCACTGCAGCCTCAAGGTCAGTAGTGCAACCTCAAAGGCCAAATGTATCTGACAATGCATGAATTTCATACCTTGTCATTGCAATCACATCTTCCAGAAAAAACTGGTCCACAGGAAATGTTCGACCTAAAAAGAAACAGGAGAATAAATCTACCTACATACCACACAACACACAGAAAAGAGGAAAAAGACTGAAGACTATAATAATTTGATACAGGTTATTATGCCATACACTGGCTTCACAGCTCTCATCTATACTGCACCCTTCAACACAACTTCTGACTTGGACAGTGGGTGTCTTCCAAGCATTGTCTGGAGTTCTGACAGACATCAAAAGCAGCGTGGCCAGCAGGATGAGGGAGGTGATTCTGCCCCTCTGCTCTGCCCTTGTGAGACCCCACCTGGAGCTCTGCATACAGCTCCAGGGTCCTCAGTACAGGAATGACATCCACCTTCTGGAGTGAGTCCAGAGGAGGTCATGAAGGGGACTAGAGGGATGGAGCACCTCTTCTGTGAGAAAAGGCTGAGAGAATTGGGACTGATTATCCTGGAGAAGAGAAGGCTCCAGGGTGACCTTACTGGGGCCTTTCAGTACCTAAAGGGGGCCCACAAGAGAGCTGGAGAGGGACTTTTGACAAGGCCATGTAGTGATAGAACAAGCTGTAATGGCTTTAAACAGTAACAATGTAGGTTTAGATTGTATATTAGGATGAAATTCTTTACTGTGAGGTTGGTGAGACACTGGTACATGTTGCCCAGAGCAGCTGTGAATGTCCCAGCCCTGGAAGTGTTCAGTGCCAGGTTGGATGGGGCTTGGAGCAATCTGGTCGAGTGAAAGGGTGTCCCTGCCCATGGCAGGGGGGTGAAACTAGATTACCTTTAAGGTCCCTTCCATCCCAAACCCATCTAGGTTTCTATAGTAACAAGCACAATGCACTTATGCAGACAGAATGGCTGATACACTTATGGGAACACATCCATGAGTCTACATGTTCCTGTCAGGGTCCATGTAATAGCAGCAATTTAAAAGGCACATTTGGCTAAACGTGTACACATCCAGCTGGATCCTCTCCCTGATCCTTTTTTCACAAGGATACGGAAGACTCTTCAGCTGTGGTGAAACTAGCCCAGGGAACCATGTCATGTTCTTCTGCTGGTATACAGACAACACAAAACTATCTCCATTTCCAAGTCCTTTCTCTCCTAAATCTCATCAGTCTTTCCCTCTAAGCCCTTGGAATCATACTTCCTGTATACATCCTCATCTTGTCACTTTGCAAATTAGCCCCTTACACTTGAACTGAGAAACATTTTCCAAGGAAAAATACTGAAAACAAATCTCTAAAACAATGAGTGTGTCAAGATAATAAAAATGGTTTTCACCTGGTATGTTAATAATTGGACAGGAGTGAAAGTATTGAGAAAAAAGCTCTGCATTCAGGGTGGCACTCATCAGTATGATGCGCAGGTCTGGCCTCTGAACCATTATATCCTTCAAAACCAGCAGTAAGAAGTCACTGAAGAAAACAAGTACAAAGATATTTAAATTTCTTCAGTGTTAACTTTCAGAGTCTCTATTTTTTTCCCCATTCTGTTCACCTTCCTGGTGTTTTCAATAGCACAGCAACAGCATCACAGAAGCACGAGCTTCTCAGAATGGACGGCAATCTGTGATCTGACTCTTTTTGGCTGTCCCTTACTAGAATGCCAGGATTACTTGGCAAACTCACTCAAACAAAAAAAAAATCTTATAAATTACATACATGAATGACAATGCAACAATATTAGATAAGAAATTAACTCAAAGTAACAGACGAGTCTTTTTTGCTACTCTTCTTCACTGGAAGAGTTATTCAAAGTTACCCACTCTTCCCTGCTCACTGCATCCTTCCCTATATATTTATAGCTTTTGTGGAATGCCTGGAAGACTGGCTTGAAGTGATTTTAGATGAGAAAGAAGAAGAATCCTTGAGAGACACAAGCTCTTTTATGAGGCTACAATATCGTCTAAGCTGTAGAATAACACGTCAGAGACAAAACCTGGAAACCCAGTGCACTGCAATGTTTCAAAAGGAAAACATCAAAGAAAAGGATCCTTGCCACTTGATTTACAGAGATACTGACAGACATCATCTTTTGCCTGCCATCAGCAGGTAAGTGGGGTAAAACTGCAGGAGGCTAGAGCAGGACAGGATGAGACTGTCTAGAACCAGTAAAATCTACAGACATGAAGGAAATATGAGCACTTGTCCCTTGCAGGTGCTCTGCTGAAGTCTGCATCTGGAGAAAAAAATTCCCCAAGGGGCATGTGAAGAATTATGGTATTCGATAGAAGCTGAAGCAAGGGAAGTATAAGGAACAGACAGCTCTGGTTAAAAAGTTACTTAACCCTCCAGTCCCATCCAAAACATCTTTTCAACACCATTGCAATGTGACAGCACATTGAAGGCATAGCAATTTAAGAGAAATGTGCTTTCTTGCAAGCTGTGCAACATAATTTCCTACTGCCCAAACACAAGAGCCTCAAACCAGACTCCTTCCACCATCCCACATTACTGCCACAGGATCAGTTACTTGCACCTTAGTCAACTTTATCCTTCCTTTCTTCATTTGGCTTATGGGATAAGAGAGTATTTACCTTTCTTCTGTTCTTTCGTGAACTTCATCAACAATAACATGTGTGATTCCCTGCAAAGTCAGATCTCCTTCCAGCCTTCTCAAGAGCACACCAGTAGTGCAGTACAAGAGCCTGGTAGCTGAGGACTTGAAGGGTAAGATAAAGCATTCAGTTGACTCTGGGCAAATCAACACAGTGCAAAGAGAATGTGTGTTGCTGTAAAGCATCTGTTTTCAGCTGAGTGCCAGATTTGACAGAAAGGGAACAAGTTGAAGATGACTTTAATTTCTTGACTGAAACTGAGAACATCTGCTTCTTACCAAGGGGCACTGCTAGCTACAAAAAAATCTGAACCATTTTTCCTGTGGATATTGTTTTCTGGTAAATAACCAGATCTCTGTTCCTAGAAAGATTCAGTGAATCTCTTTTCTAACATACTTCTTGGAAAAAGCAATCAGTTGCAATGCAGACAACACTTCACTTCCAGGACAGCATTTTGAATTCAAGCACCCCCTCCTGGCTGACTGTAGTTGTACCCTTCAATCTCCACTTGTGAGACAAATGGAAATGGCAACAGGCAGAAAAGCAGCCTGTAGCCTTCCTAAGGACAGCAGTATTATTCATACTCTCAGACCCCATCACCAGGAAACAAAACCACAAGACACAGCACTCCACTCTCATTCTGTAAAATGAACCGTGCAACTTGAGACAAAATAAAATATAGAACATGGTTCACAATATAGTATAAAAGATAGGTGATACAAACTTGCTTATCTCACTACATGGCAGGTATAGGGCAGAGATTCTGTACACCAGAGAAGCACTAAGCACCTTTCAATAGAACTAAATGAAAATCAACACGCAAAGCACAGATACCTTTACACTTTCTAGACGGATCTGATATCCAACAGTGAGTCCAATCCTTTCTGTTCTCTCTTTGGCTACACGTTCAGCCACAGAAATGGCAGAGATCCTGCGAGGCTGAGTGCAGATGATGTTGGCAACTTTGCCTGGAGATCCTTGCAGTGAAGCATCCAAAATAAACTGAGGAATCTGAGTGGTTTTGCCGCATCTGCACAACAAAATCAGGGATTAATTAAAACTCCCACAAATCCAACACCTTCCATCCATGTAAATTAAGATGACTGCATTCCACTTTAAATTTGCTTTGTTTCATTAGTGTGATCCTCCACATGAAGCTCACCTAGGACTGCTGTCACTGGTCACACATGGACCACCACCCTAACCTTGCCAGGACATGGATATTCACATGTATTTCACATTCTCCTGTGTATACTTTGATACACAAAATCTGTATGTGCAATCACACTCTTACCCTGTCATGCCACTCACAACAAGAACTTGGTGGCTCTTCAGCAAATCCAGAATGTTTTCCCTCTCTTGCCATGCAGGGAGCTTCTGTCTTTCATACAACATGGACTGGAAGTGCCTAGAAGACTGATGCACAAAACCAGGCAGCACAGCAGTAAGAACACCACTGGAGTGGAACAGAACCATTTGAAACAGCAGCTTATGCCTTAAATATTTATTTCTCTAAAATAAGCAAGAAAAAAGATTCTATGTTCTACGCATTATACCTTTCTCTGTCGAAACTGCGTGCAGATTTTAACATTTTCATTATACAGAGACTTTGCCTGCACATCATACTTTCTGGAAAGCTTTTTCTTGAGGTGCACATAACTCTCATTCTCCACAACAACTTGTTCAGGCTCTTCTTCCTCCTCTTCTTCTGCAACTGCCTCTTCTTCCCAAGGCTCTGACACTGTTGAGTCTTGAGACAGAGAGCATAAAGTTAAGTATTCTTATTATTACGGACCTCATCAGCAATGCAGAAAAGACATGTTCCATCAGCAATCTCAACAAAGAACCTTGTTAGACTGGACCTGAGGACGTGCAGGACTGTTTTTGACAAGCATTTTAGTTCAACACTATCAGCAAACCTCCCCTCACCTCATCAAACAAACCACAACTTCTCCAGCCCCATCCCACTTGTCACTACCTCTGCACCAGCTGTGCTGTCAACACCATGCTCTGGGTGGCCACACAATGCACCGGAGTGCTAACTTGATTTGCCTTCCTGAACTTTTTTCATGTGTCTCAGCTCACCTCTCCAATTCACCACACAACCACTTCTACGGGGCACAAGAGTTTGATAGTAGCACCAGTTTAAATCTTACAGTGTAGTTTTAATTAATTAATTGTTAAGTCTCTGTCACGTACTTTTAAACCAAAGCTGAGACCATGCACTTCAGTGCTTGCTGCCCACCAGCTGAAGTGGGATTCGCTCAGTCAGTCAGCCAGCCCTTGAAAGTTTTACGACTACATTCATCTAAACAAGGTATTCTATAGCATAAGGAAGACTTTGTAACTAATGAAAATTATTTGGAATTTCTTGATTTCAATTTCTGGAACAAAGCTGTCTTTCTGCAGAGCTGTTAAAAAATGGAATAGTTTGTTTTACTGTAACAAAACCACAGGCTGTCACTATTTAAGTGCTCTAAAATGTGATGCAGTTATTCTTGAAGACCTTGCTGAAGAAAGCCTGCCTTATATAAAACAGTTTCGGAACTGAGAGCTTGAAAGTCACCTATGCCACAGTGCTGCTGACACCCTGCCACAAGTGACACACCCTCATCTCTCCCCCTGTGAAACCAACCTAATTGCACTTGCATACCCCAAAAAGGAACGATGCCTTGAACAACAAGCTAGAACCAGTTGCAACATTTGCTTAGCCTTAAATCCACCTTTATAAAGTCAATTTTGAGGAGATGTTGGTAATTTTCAGTAACTTAAAATGAGAAGTTTCTGAATTAGTGAGTAGTAGCTGCACCAAAGTATTGCAAACAGCCTTTCCCATTCCCTTCCAAGCCTTTGATCCATTTTGGTGGGCTCACACCCTACCTTTTCATGGATTGTGTGGGAATAGGCATCAATCACTCTGCCAAACCAAACTCATTAACTCAATTCTGGCCAGCACAAAACCTCTCTGCTGCAGCTTGATTATGGAAGGGACTTCCTGAGGCACAGATATTATGGACCTGGCTCACCACATGACCTTAATCTCCAGAAATAGATTTGGAACAGATGGCAGAATTGGGGGTGTGCCTTGTCTCTCTCTTTCTTTTTCCTTTTAAATATTTTCTTAGCCCAGAAACCACAGAAGATTTGGTGTACCTTCAGCCAGTTGACTTGAACCAGGTGTACTCTCTGTCTGTAGCTTCACAGAAGGTGTAGCCAGCAGGGACACAGGAGGAGCACTGTACTTGTGCTGAGTATTGCCAAGCAACTCACTTATTTCATGTTCATCTTCTAAGCAAGTCACTAAGGTATACACCACTGGTTCATTAGACTCTGCAGCTACCAAGGCCTTTCCAAAGAGGAATTCAGCAATGTGTAAACGACAAGCAAGAGGCAGATTCTCGTCAGTGGAATAAAATGCCACAAGAGGTGCTTGAAGTGGATACTTGTTGTCTTCAGGAAACCTTACTTCAAGTTCATATATGGGACCATCACTGTTATGTCTGAGATGAGCATCATCTACAGAGTTCTTGGATGGTTTTAGCGGATGGTTTGGAGGGAATTCATGTGCAAATCTGCATTTTGAACCAAACCTGCAACCTCCTTGGAGATAAAATTTACATATTTCCTTTGAAGTCTGTTTTGCTGTGTCCTTAGTACAACCACCCTTGTGTTTAGATTTGTTGAGTCTGTTTGCTAGGTACTCCAGTTCCAAACTAAAGGTCCAAACATGATTTTTAATTCTTTCTACAAATTTTTCTCCATAGATTGACCGGAGGGCAAAAGCTTCTTCTTGTCTCTGTTCCAAACATTCTTCTTGACTGGTTTCAGCAGCTGCTGCAGAAACCTGCATCTTCTCTCCATATCTTTCAGTAAAGCATTGCAAGAGCAAATACTCCAAGGATGCCCCAATATTACCATTGCAGGATCTCAGTACTGCCCTACAATGCTCACAGTCAAAGCCATACCTGCACCAAAACAGAGACAACATGGCAATGAGAGACTTGTAAGAAGCAAAACAACCACAGATCTGTTTGATTAGGCTTACAGTAAGGAAGTATGTATGCCATGAGATACTATCCCATCAGGGGAAAGAAAAACCCCACACCAAAATATTTATGCTCTTTTAAAAGACAGTGGCAGGCAGCAATTTGCTGTCTGTGAATGGTAGCCTGTGGTTTATAATGCAACAGATTAGTTTATGTGGCAACTATCTCACACCTCAGAATGGAGCACATAGTAGTTACAAGGTTAGATTTCCCCACTGAATTATAGAAATTAAACCCTTCAGAAAAATCTGTCACAGATAAAATATTCTCACACAAAGCAAAAATATTTAATAGATACTCATGCCTGAGTAAAATCGATGAAGAACACTTACAAGGTTTTGAAACACTACCTACCTCAGAGAAACATACACATAAAAGTAATGCTCCATGAGCTTTCTTAATATCAGTTTCATTGTCTTGGAGAAAGGATTGAAAACATCACTGAAAACAGCTGGAGCAATTACTTCCATAAAATCATTATTTTAAATTCCCCTAGTTGAGGATTAAATTCGTAGGATACAAACCCAGTTCTGCACACAGAACCTCCCCAGAGTCAAAAGGAAGTCCAAGCCCTGAGGGCTTACAGTATTCGAGACTAGTGATTTACCTCTTTGGGATACAAATTATTCACTAAAGAGCATCACCTGGAGAGTTTGTGCACAGCAAAAGATGACACTTCACTTTCTACAATTCTGTGCTCAGTTGGCTCAGCAGACAACCTTGGTATTACTTCAGAAAGTTCCTGTTCTGGTGACCAGCACTGTTCATCATCAAGGTAGTCAGGTTCATCATCATCTTCACCAGCTACACTGATAAAAAGAGTTATCAAATTAAAATGAAACAAAATTATACTGTTGAGTAAACAGAAAACTCTGCCTCTGCAGTTTTAAATCCTTCATTTAAATGGAAGATTTGGCTACCCCTTTCCCAGAGTTAACATTGTAGGAAACCAAAGCAGACTCAAAACTGTAGGATTTGAGGTAAAATTAAAAGCTGAGGTAAAAAATACTGTTTTCATTTTTAACAGTATGCCTGTTAAAGCATGCTCTTCTGTAAGAGCTGGAAGTAGTGTCTCCATTTAAACTAACTCTGATTCAGGAGCCAGCTCCTGGCCTTGAAGCTCTTGAAGAAGTTCTTTCACTCTTCTCTGATTCTCTGATGTCATGTGTATGGTCTGCAGAGGCATTTTTGCTTCAGGTCTCTGTTTCATTTGCCCTCCTCTTCTGGCAGAGGCACTTGATCTAAAAATTAAAGCAGGACACAACCATGAGATATTTGCCAGGCTCAAATGATCTTGGCTGAATTGGGATGTGTTGGGGCCCAACCCTGTAATTCAAAACTGGCAAATCAAAATAAGGCAAGTCCATCACCTGAAGATTATGCCACTCGGTTCACGCTTCCATGACCAGGATCTCTGTGTTTGTATCTGCACACACACACACACACAAACACACACGTATTGGATCCCATGTCAAATCCAAAGTGATTTACTAAACACTTTGCTACGTAAAGCTGTTCTCAGACTACAAGACAACACATTCCTGATGCATTTCTAAGATAGATTGGGCAGAATGCATACAGGATACTAAACTAATACCAAATCACTTGTTTTCTATAGCCCAGCTTCTGCTTTGTATACATGACAATGAATATCCTGTATTTGTGTTTTTTGACCAAAAGTGTTCCAAAATTACTCTATGACCAAAGAAGAAAATTGGAGGTTCTAATATTTAAAAAATAAAACACTTTCCTAGTGTTCCTATAAAATGTAAAAAGTGCTAATCAAAAAAGACACATAAAAACTGCTTCATACTGAAACAATTTTATTACCCTTTCACTCTTCTCTATATTTGAAGATGTACAAAAAACCACGCCCAAATATCTATGTATCCCAATATCCAAAAAATTATCCCAAATGTCCCAAGGTACCCAAACAATCCTGAAGTATCCCACACATCTCTACGCCAATCCCCCCCCCAAATTAACAGAAATACCTGGATTCTAGCCTCGGTTCCTCGAAGAGACAAAAATCGTCTCCATCGTCCCAAATTTTGGTTGAACATTTCCTATTTCCACCGAGCTGAGGCTTGTTTGAACGGCCGCTGCTGCCTCCTCCTCTTCCACCGCCTCCTCTGCCTCTTCCTCCTCCTCCACCTCCTTTCCCTCTTCCTCCTCCTCTGTTGGGCTTTCCTCTTCTCCTCCCTGCCGAACTCATATTCTCTTGCTGAAGAAGGGGGGAAAAAAATAGCTCTTAGTTACGAAGATGATTTGGCACTTTGCTATATGTCCGAGCGCACATTATTTGTTGTCCTGTGTGACAAGAGAAGATCCCTCTCAAACCACAGCTAATTATCCGTGTGTGTGTGTCGGAGTGTCCGTACGGACCTGGAGCAAAGAGCATTCTTTTAGAACGTTACTTAGTAAGTTCTACGGCTTTAGACAATAAAAAGCAACATTGCTCACAGCTATTCAGCCAAAACCTGCAGGTTTGACAAAACTCTCTGCCAAAAGGACGAGCCCACCAGCAGTGCTGCCTGGCCTGGGAGCTCCAGTTCTGCCGCTCTCATGGAATTTTCCTGGACAAGGAAGCCCACGAACCTTCAGGGGAACTTTCACAGGAGAAAGCAGCCCCTGCGCTGTCACTTTTCCGCTCAGGAGTTTGCAGGGTTGGGAGTAAAAGGTGGAAGGGGAGCTGGAACCCCGGACCCCCCTCCCGGCCCTGCCGCTGCCCCCAGCACCCCATCCCGCCCGCCTCCTCTCAGCCTCCCTCACGGACCCTCCGCAGAGCCGCCACACCCTGCGGGGGCCTCACCGCCCCTTCTCCGCCGCTCTCACCGCTCCTTCCCGCCCGGCACCAGCACCGGCACCGGCACGGCCCCCTCGCCCGGAATCGCCGCCTTCCCTTCCGGGCCGCGACCGCACCTCAGGCTCCTCCCGCCCCTCAGGCTCCTCCCTCCCTCTCATCCCGCCCCTCAGGCTCCTCCCACCCTCTCACGCCCGCCCCTCACGCTCCTCAGGCTCCTCAGGCTCCTCCCGCCCCTCCCGCCCCGCCCGCCCTCTCCTCCCGCCCCTCTGGCTCCTCCCGGACCTCAGGCTCCTCCCGCCCTCTCATCCCGCTCCTCCCGCTCTGTTCCTCGCACCCCGCTCCCCGCTAGGGAAGTGGTAGGATAACCATCCCTGGAAGTGGTCACTGAGTAAGTGTGGCACTTCCAGGACATGGGCCTGGCAGTGTTGGGTTAAATGGCTGGGCTCGGTGGTCAGGGTGGCCTTCCCCAGCCTCAACTCCATAACCGTGTGTGGGGTTAAAAAGGGAGGGAGGCTGTGCCGGTTCCAGAGTGAGGGTGACATAAGTGATGGGAGGCAGCAAAGCTGCATCACCGAGGTGGGGAGGCCCCTCTGCAAACCCCCTGCACGCACAGGGGCGCCCACCAGAGCTGTCCTGCAGCACGCTCCATGGGAATAACTCGATGGATGGAGCCTCCACAACCCCTCCAGGCAACACGTGCCAGGTTGGAGTTTAAAGCAAAAAAAAATCCTACCATTAAAAAAAAAAAAATAAAAAATTTGCACACTGGTTTGGCTGCGTAAGAACCACCACATCCCCCAACCCAGACACACAACAGCTGCCACTGCAGGGGGTTCCTCAGGGTCCCCCTGCACATGGCCACAGCCCTGATGGACCACTGGGGTCTGCCCTGCCCCACCACCCCCACAGTGGGGCTCAGGGGAGGAGCAATGGTTCCTAGGACTGCTGCTGGCTCACATTCTGTGCCACCCAAAGGTGCCTGCTCCAGTGGGCCTTGCACACTCCATGGGACGCCCTGTCCACGGGAGATGGAGAGTCAGCTCTGGGAGAAACAGCTCTGTGCAACAGAAGAAATGCATTGCATGACCCCCTGGGGTTTCACCTCTCAGATGCTCTCTGTCTGGAAGTGAAAATGCTTGTCTTCCACCACTCTCATTTTCTAGAGGAGAACTGCAGGAGGACACCTGAGTGTGTGCTCAAGGCTCCACATCGGGGCCAACACAACTATGTAAGTCAGCAGCTGGAAAAATTACAAGGTACTTTTAAGTATTCCTTTATTTTAAACTTCCTCTGTGTTTGGAATGTTGCTATATCCACCCTTAAAAAAGACACAGCAAGGAAAGTCATAACCCGAAGAGGATCAGATCAATGCTACGGGCTCTTCTTCCACCTGGGAATCTTGTCACAGCCCAGTCTGAAGACTTGACAGATCTGGGGTCTTCAGGTGTCCTTCAACCTCCTGAGGCTCCCGCAAACACACAAGTGATTGCTGGCAGGCCCTGGTGTAAGAGCTGGACAGTGTGGTGTTGGTGGTTCCCAACACACAGAGCCACTGTGAAAGCCCTGCCTGAACGGGCTGTGCACACAGAGTGCGCCCTCCTGGGTGTGAGTGTACACCACACATTGACAGGTACACCATTGTTTGGCTGCCCTTGGTTTAATTCCCCAGGAATTAATTAGCAAGAATAGGAGAATCTCTTATTTCGTTGACTCTGTAGAAGAAACAGTCCTTGAAATCAGACAAATGAGGGTCTGTGACTTTATTGGATCTAGTCTAGCCTTTTTTCCTGTCTCTTACAAAAATATTGGTGCAATGGGGAGGATGAAGATTATGGCAAGGAAGTGATTCACAGCACAGATTCAAACCCCCAGGCATGGCTTAGTGGCTGGGCCTGACAAATGAAAGGTTTGCTCTGCCTTGATCCACAGAAAGAAATTCTGTAAAATGTATTGAACCCCTCAGGCTGTCAGAGTGAAAGAGGGCTTTTTTTTTTTTTTGCGGGGATGGGGGCTGCAGTTCCATGCTACATAGATTGTTATAATCCCGTGAGACTACCAGCAGAGTCTCATGTTTATTGGAAGCCGTGGCCAGCCCAAAACTTCTAAGCTCTTATCTGAAATCCTATTAGAAGCAGAAACAGGTATATCTGTCATAGTGACTTTCCATTATCACACCTGCACGTGATAGCAGACTCTGAGGCAGCAATGGGAAAGGAAATTGTAATGAAAGGAAATAATAATATAAGTATAAATACTAACAATTTTCTTCATTGCTCATTAAATTCAAGATGAATGGTGCTGGAAGGCTTAGAACATCCTTCTGGGGCAGTTTATGAAGGGGAATTCAGACAACATGTTTCATGGGACTGAAACCCGCACATTTCCAAATGGAGCAAAGTACCTTGGACCATTTAGTGAAAACAAGTATGTTTGAAATAGAGGAGTGGTGTAAACTTTCCTATTAGTTTTGATTTTACAAGCTGTAATGTCCAAATAAAATTCACCCAGTGAAATTTGCACTGGGTATGTGGGATTGCTTATCCCAGTTGTATCCATTTCATGAGATCAGCCCAAAGTATTCCCAGTCACAAGTTTTCAAGTTGGCTTGAGGCAGAGTTCAGAGAAATAGAACAGTTCAGACCTCTTTCAGAGCTGTTGTTTCAAGCTGTTTGCTGTGTCTGCCTGTCAAATTTGCTAGGTTTAAGTTTAATTTTTCTTTAAGTACCTCCCCAGTCCAGTATCTGAAACAAATCTAAAATGTGTGTTTGTTGATATGTGGCCTTTCATAAAAAAAAAAAGCTCTCTGTCTTACACTGCTGACAAAAAATAATGGTCACAATAATACTGGCAATTGGACCAATTCTATTTTTAAGTTGTCAGACTCCAGATGAAATATGTGTTATACAATGTACCTAAATACAAAATGGGAACTTGTATGGCAAACTCTAATGTTTGGGGGGAAATTTTATTTCAATGTTTTAGAAGAGATTGGGTTAAATTATACCTCTATTAAAATGGCATGTTAAAAACTGTTACAGTTTCTCTATTTTCCTGATGTATGAAATTACAGACGTGAATTCTGTGTGAAATCCGAACCTGTGAGTACTCATCCCCTCAGTAAGGGCATTCAGCAGTAGATCACATGTGGAGCTTCACAGGCATTTTCTCTCAGAAATCTTAGGGTGATGCTGGTTCTCTCCTGTGAGGGGCCAGCACAGTGCCTGTCACGAGTAGCTGATCTGTAGAGAAAACTATCCAGTTCTGGTTTGAACTCCTGATTTCAAGTAACTAAAATGCTGATGTGGAATACACCCTTGGTGACAGGGATCCAGTCTTTGCCGGCCCCTTCCTTTTTCACCAGGGAATTAAAACTTATCCTTTTTGACAGCAGTTTGTGACTGTTAATATGTGTCACAAACATGTGTCCCTGACAGCCCAATGCGAGCTATTTTGCCAAGTTGCAGGATTGCTAGTTTGCACCTACTCACACGAGATAGGTGCCAGTTCATCAGATCGCTGTGGCTTTCATGAGAGAACATAAATAGGCAGCACCATAGCAACTTGTTCTGGCTGCCAGGTGCCTTCATTTTTTAAGGCAAACAAGTCTCCAGTAATAGATTTTAAAAGTTATTTTCCTCTCTTTGGCAAGGGATGCTGGGGCATAGACAATTCTTTCTAGCAGTTTTCAGGTGTAATGATGGGCTTGATCACAGCTTCCAACACTCAGCAGAAATACGTGGTTTGTGAGGACTGACATCACACAGCAGTTACCTTTTTCCCCACAGGAGGCCGTAAATCCTTGCACCTTGCCATAACAGCACATAGCAGGATGGGGAAAGCGTAAGAGAGGATGGATTTTACAGGAAGATCACACCAGATGCCCCCAATGAAAGTCAGAATAAACTTCATAGGACTTAGTCCCTCCTGACTTCAAACCATGACTGGGAGAATGAAGTTTTTCCTGTAGAGGGTTCATGCTGAGAGGGCATTAGTATACATCCAGTTTTGCAAAACAAGGAATATGTTCCTTAGTTTAATAACCTGTATGCTTTGTAGGTCATAACTTTTACAGGCTACAGGGTTGGAGAAAGTTAATGCAGCTACTCATGGTCCATGGGGAAGGTTCCCATTCCTGCCCACATCAGCTGCCACAGCTTGCTCAACAGGCTGGATTTCTGTCCATACAGAAAGTGAAGGAGAGTTTTAAGATGAAAATGGAGTGGACTGGCACATTTCATGGCTCGGCAGCACAAGTTGAAAATGCAGCTGTTCCCACACAGACAGTAGCATGGGTTAAAGGCAACTCTGTGTTTGCATTCCAGGCTCAACAGCTGTGACCACTTTTCAACAGGCATTGATTTCCTCATGTCTTTATTCAAAGTGACCTCTGAGGATGCATGCTAAATAGTAGATAAAATTATTTTCTTTTCAGACTGATCAGTTGAAGTGTCTAAAATCTTTAAAGAGGTGAAGCTGGACAGGGTGAATTTGTAAGGACAGCAGTTGATGACTGGAATTCTTTTTCTTATAATTATTTTAACTTGCCCTAGGATTGTCTGCTTTTCCTTGAGAAGGGAACCAGACAGGAGATCTTGCAGAGGAGACTGATCATTGCCACTGTCCCACTGGAAAGTCTTATGCAATGAAAAATCTATTTGTGTTTTTGTTTGCATTTGGTCATCAAAGGTCTCTACACTATGAATCTGAATACTTTGCTTTATAAAACAGAAAGGCTGATTGCTACTTAAAAAAACCAACAAAACACAACATACCAGTGCTGTCAGGAAAAAATGTGTTGAGTCTTTGCTTGCCAGATATTTAATGGCGCTTTAGTAAATACCAGTCCTTGCCTCTGTTTGAAGACACAGTGTAAAAATGCTGTTCCTTCACATATGACTTTGAATATTCAGCTAAGTTTGCTAGGATTCAGAAACATCTTGGGCTCTGTGGTTTATTAGCAAAATGAAAAACCACCACATTATCAGCAAACAGACATACTGGGCCATGTGAAACAAAGCAGCTCATGGATCACTTGGCAATATAATGCCTTTTAGCCCTTCTTAAACTGCCTGTAAGACAACCTGTATTTGAAATGTTTTGTTCATAGATTCATGAAGCTGAATGTTTTTATTTATTAAAAAAAAAAAAAATCTTTTCCAGCTTGAACTGTTTGTTGACTTCACAGGTATCTTTGACCCACCAAAAATGGACTTTCTGGCAAGCTCCTTCAGAATTACAATTTTATTTTGTTCAATTTTGTTGTGTTTTCCTTCTGAAATAGCCAGCTCCAAAAAAAGAAATACTGTGTCCTTAGTCCTTGACTTCAGAGGTAGCAGCATCTTCCACAGAGCTTCTGTTAATTTAGGAGCTTGTCCTTTCAGCTCATTTGCTAGGGCTCCACATTTATCTGTGCTGCACAGCAATTATACTGATTTAGTCTGTGCAGTTTTACATTTCAGGTTTTCTGCCTGAAGGGTATCTTTGAAGTAGATCTTTGTCTTTCAGGGAGAAATTAGTTTGCCTTTTGTTACTGTGCCTCCTCCTTTATGTCTCTGTGTTCTTATGCTTCAGAGTAGCTCACTGGGCTGGCTCAAACATTTCCCTGGCACCTGGTCTTTGGTTACTTGCATTCTCCACATGCTTTTGTGATGCCCTTTGGAGCAAAAAGCCCTCCAGTGAAGGGCTGATCCTCCTTAGTGAAGAAGTGGAGCAGGTATGGAGGGCTGTTGCTCCCCACCCTCCAAGACCTTATTTATTTTCACTCAGACAAAAGTTTTCATGATTTAACAATAAACAGAGAATACTCACATGCTGGTGATTACTGCTCCCCTGCCTTGGCTGCACTGGTAATCTTGCTCTTGGCCCCTGAGCCCTCTTGGCTCTGGCATCCCTAGCAAGACCTTGTCTTACCATGTCTGGTAAGGGACAGGATGTCAGAGAAAGTAGGGAGGAGCTGGTCCCATTTCCCTGTCCCTGTCAACTGGAGGTTGCCTTGTTTTGGGTGCCAAGGGAGGTACTTGAGATCCTCTGAGATTGGCAAAGTAGCACTGACCACATCAGCACCCGGCTCTCACTGCAGGGCCTCCTCTGCTGTCACTTCACAGGGCTTCTCACCCTCCCTCCACGGCAGCGTGCAATTCTAATTAAAAAAGAAGAGAGTCTGTATCATCTTCTAAGTGCACAGTCCTGATTTTTGCATGGGCATGCGAGGATGTGACCTGAAGATTATATAATTAGAAGGCATTTGTTATGCTTGCATTTCAAATCAGTGATTAGCATGTGACAGTCCCATCCTGGGAAACGTCAAGCCACCATTGCTCTCCTCTCTCTCTCCTTTCTTGCACAGTGCTAATTCCCAACTCTAGCAACCGCCAGTGCTGAAGGATCTTCAACTAGCCTGGGGTAAGTTTAAAATGTACTTGGAATGGGATATGAAGAGTGGGATTAATTATACCATTTTTCATACTATTGGAAAAAGTTAAAGCTGTAACTATTGTGTGAGCAGCACATAAAACGGTATTTAAAGTATTTTGCACCTGCAGTGCCCACAGTTATTTTCAGCTGATTTCTTCTAAGAGTCTGTATGGAGACCTAGCTTCTTAGTGTGCTGGACAGTTTTGTGAGGCTGCATTTATAGTAAGGTCTCTAAAATACCAGTTTTAAAAGACCTTTTTTTTGTTCTCACCATTTAAGAGCTAAGCTGAAGTATCGTGCTGAATTGAAGTAGTTGAATGACAACTGCATTAGAGTTAGTTGGAGACAAAGCACAAGAGTGATGAGAGGAAATAACGGATTTTTTATTCTCTTCAGAGGACTGGGGGTTGCTCTCCAAGTGGGATATTAAAAACAGCAGCAATCTCAGACAGCAGGATTGAGAGAGTCACCAGGAAGATGCCCAGCATTTGTTTAGGAAAAGTGTGGATGCTTAACAACTGAAGCAGCAAAAGTGCATGTGGATTCCCTTGCATTATTACCCATGTCATGATTTCAGAAGCAGAATGGCACAGAAAGCCAAATAGTAACTGTTGTTCACCAACGTTAGGCTGTGAACGTTGTACTGAACTTTGCCTGTTTGCATGCTGATGCTTGGTGTTGTCCATCCATCCTTTTAATGTGTGATCCAGATTGTTTCCATGTGGGGGGAGCACTGGAAGGGTGAGTGTGGTCACACAAATGCAGTACAGGCTGCAGGACCTGCCTCCCCTCTCTCCACCACGCACAGCTTTGTGCAAGAAACCCACCTCTGTGCTGCCTCAGCGGCACATTGCTCCAGCCTTATCGCTCCAACCTTCAGCCCCGTGCCTGGGGGGATAGCTAAAGAAGGCAACTCACTGGGATCTCCCCATCCATCCACACCTTCTCCCTCGGGGATCTCATGGGAAGTGGGTGCTGGCTCAGGCTCTGTTAACATTCACTGGTTGCCTGCTCTGCTTGGCGGGAGGGGCTGCAGTGCCAGCTGCTTGTGCAAGGCACCAGGGCAGGATTCTGTGCTGGTCACCAGCAGACAGCAGCATGGCAATCACCAACAGCAGAGGTGGCACTCAGCTTTGGTTCTTAGACTCAGCAGATTTGGCTGCTGGAGGGAAGATAGAAACAAAAGGGAGAAATATATCCTTTTGCCATGGTGGAGGAATTTGGTGGCTTTAACACCTTGAAACTATTCTCTGGGCTTTGCTCCGGAGATGTTATTTCTGGCTTGATAAAAGCTGCAGGAGCGTGAATGAGTTTTAATGCTCAGCTCTGAAGAAACAAGCACATCTTTGCCATTTCTTGTCCCTAAGGCAGAGGGCCATAGGTCTGAATTGCAGGCCAAGACAGTCTGCTGATGGCTCCAGGTGACTGGGTATTGAGCCTGTCCAATAGAGAGCTTGTAGAGGAACAATAACATCTCCTTGCTGATGAGGGAACTACCCTGTGGTGGGCTGGTATATCAGGCAAACCTTGGATTTGCCGTGGGTGGAGGCCTGGTAGTCGTTTGGGAAAGCAACTTCATGGAGGGCTTGCACCTGCTGCTGATGTGCACATTCATTCATGGATGTGCATATAGGAAGGGGGTAATGGTGTGGGACTTGCTTAGTACTGAGACAAAAAGATGGAAGGGGGAATCCTCTCCAGCTTTTAACTGCCTCAAGGGGGCTGTAAAGCAGATGGAGGCCAGAATCATCCCAGAGGTGCACAGTGAAAGGCAATGGGCACAAGCTGCAGCTAAAGGAAACCCCATCTGGATGTAAGGAAAAATATTCGTCCTCAGGGTACTGGAGGGCCTAGAGTGGCTGTGGAGACTCCAGTGTGGGAAATATCCAGCTGGACAGAGTCCTGAGGAACCTGATCTAGTTTGACATTAGTCTTGATTTGTGCAAGAAGTTGAATGAGAGCCATACAAAGCTCACCTGGACTTTGTTGCAAGCTTAGGACTTGTCCACTGCCAGCAGAGGCAGGATTTGACCAAGCAGCCAACATTCAGGGTCTTAGGGCCACATGTCAGCCCTATTTTCCAATCCCTTTTTTGCACCCTTTAGGCACAAGTCAGACACTGTTCAGCCAGCTCAGGCTGACCAAAACCCTGGTCACTGGTGAGGGCAGTGTTAACAGCTTCCCAACACAGCAGTCAGGGGGAACAGAGGACAAGCATTCCCTCCAAACCACAGGGAGATTCACTTTCTATTTGTTTCAGTGATGAGGAAGGACTGATAAGTTTTGCTCCTTACATTCAGCAATTCAGAAGAACCAGGGAGAAAGAGGCAATGCTACACATTCACAGAATCCAGCAGTGAGCCCCCTAAATGCTTGAAAGTAGCCAGTGTAATGCAATTATTTGATGTAACAAAGAACCAAGGGGTAACTCAGAAAATTTCAGACTGCAGGTAGAGGACACACAAAGACAGTTACTCTGGTAAAACAGATAAGATTTTCTGGACCCACTTAACCAAGGTCAACCTACTTTGCAGTCATATAGCAGAGCTCCTGGTATGCTTGGAGCAGGAGGGGATGGCGGCATCCCCGGTGTCCCAGTTTCAAAGCCTCACTCCTGAGTTCCGCAGAGGACACAGACTGTGCTTAAACCCTGTCCCTGTCTATGTGAGTATAATATGGAAGCTCCTGAGTTAAACCTTCAGGCTGCACAGGTATTGTTTTGAGTCCCTTCTATAAGGAAAAAATTACTTCTGATAACAGGAACCCAAAGGGTTTTTACAACCTGAGAGATACAATCAATGCCAAAGGGCTACACCAGCCCTGTGTGGCCCTGAGTTGAAAGCACACGAGAACAGAAGTCATATGAGGATTCTTCTAAAAGTATTACTTCTCTCTTGTTTAAACCTCATGTAGGTTATGGGGGTTTTTTTCGTATCAGACAAACCTCTTTCTTTGTCCTGGACCCAAGACATTTCATGTCATTACCTGTAGCACAGCAGAGGGGTGAATGCTTTCCTGCGAGCTTCTCCTCTCAGGTGCATCACCCCCCATGACAACTTCAGGTATCCATGTGTTAGAGAGGCTGCCACAGGTACATCCTTCACTCTGAATCACCACCTGTGAGACTGATGTCATAACCCTGGTGATGTGCTGGACCACAGTGAGACAGAGACACACATATTTTAAGGGAGCTGGTCTAAGAGTGGAAGTAGAGAGCACTTGGTAGACCTGAATTAGGGTTTAATTTTGGGTTTTGGTTGGCTTTAATTCTGGATGCCTGCCATTGCAACCTGTTCATACATTGTTTGCTCATGCATTACAGTCCCCTGACTCCCCCATTTAAAGCTGTGCAGCAGTACAGGTTAGATGTTCTCATTTTTGCTTGCTCCCACAATCAGTGTTCTTGGGTCTGGCATGGTATGGTCACCCTGACTTGCAAAGGCCAGAGGTATGAATGTCACATTGACACTGGAGACTTAGTGATCCCCAGAATAGTTCAGCAACTGGGTAGTAAAATTATAAAGTCTTTAAGACAGACTGTGCAGTTAGTGTATTTCATGGTACATTAATACAATTAATTTGATACTAATGTTTGTTCATAGTTATTGTTTTTATTAATGATTAATAATTAACAATTGTATACTGTTATATTGCTATAACTGGCACAGTAAACATTAATAGCAGAATGGGTTAAAATGTGCTAAAAAGAAAAAGATTAATGACATTTCCAGCAAAAAGCTGTTTTATTGTTTTCAGTGAAAACAGAGGAGGTTCATGTTTCTTTCATATATGTTTTGTCTTTCCTATTTGTTCCTTTTCTCCCAACATTGCAAAAACAATTCTGAATTTTGAAAGCAGATCTCTGTTAAACACACTAAGTCAACAGCCCAATAACAAAAGCCTCAGGAATTTTCTGTGGCACTGACTTAGTTTAAATTGGGAGCAAACTTTTAACAACTTTGCTACTAAGCAAGCTGCTACTGAAGTTGAATTTAAAAGTCTGTTTCATTCAGAGACACAAACCTAAGTAACTTCTCAAAACTATCAGAGAGGAGGTTTAGCTACTTTAAAAACAACTTCATATTTACGTGTTTTGGAAACAAATAACATTCTTGCCATTCTCTGCAACGCCTATCAGAAAAAGAAATAACTTCTTTTTCCTTTTTTTTTTCTGATGAAGAAGGCTGGAGCACAGAGCATAGAGGGAGAGGCTGAGCGAGTTGTGTTGGTCCAGCTTGGGGAAGAGAAGGCTGAGGGAGTTCTACAGCCACCTGCAACTACCTAACAGGGCTTGAGTCCAGACAGTCAGGCTCTTCTCACAGACACCATGTAAGGATAAATGGCCATGGGTACAAGCTCCAACAAGAGAAAGCTTGATCGGACATAAGGAAAAAATTCCTCCTCATGGGAGCAGTGCAGCTCTGGGATAGGCCCAGAAGGATTGAGAATTCTCTAGCCTGGGACATACTCAGACCTTGACTAGGTGTGGCCCTGAGCAACGTGGTCTAGCTTTGGGGTTAGCCTTGCTTTGAGTCAGGTAACTCCAGAGGTCTCTGCCATCTAAACTTTGTCATGAATCTAAGAGTCTTCAGAACAAAAAAATAACTGTTACACTATCAGCTGATTGAAAACAGGTGCAATGAACTCTAAAATTTATCTCGCTCTCTTTCCCGGCCTGTTTGTACAAAGTCCACATCAAAGGTCCCTCACCTTTGCTCAGGTTTTCCACATGCCTCACCAAAAGATCCTCTTGAGATGTCAGTGGATCTTCTTAGCAAGTGTTCTCATAAACAGCTCTCTCAGAAATAAGTTAATCCTTTCATTAACCCTCAGTCTTAAGAAGATGCTCAACCCCAGGTCCATCCAGCACTGTGCTGGAAGTCTTTCAGTCTACATCATACCCTCTGTGAGAGGTCAGAGGGGTATTCTGTGTCACTGATAGTGTCACCACGCTCCTCTCCTGGGAATTCCACACTCAAAAGCTCTCAGGTTGAAAGTGTGGGGGCCCCAAGCTACAGTGCTGCCTCCACCAGAAGCAGCTGTTTCTGCTCTGATTTCCTGTAGCAACCTTGCATATTTTGCATGTCTCCCATCTATTTAATACTGTGTCTTTCTCTGTGCCTCCTTCCCTGAAAACATCACCCCAGACTTCTCTGAACCACCACAGCCCTCTTGGCTGGCTCAGCAGAGCTCTGTGCCATAATTACCCTGGCCACTCCAGTTCCATTAGAAAAGCTAACAATGACTCACATCAGCCTTCAGCACCGTGTCCAGCAGGAATGGTATTAGGATGTTATTCTAGAGTCCTAAATCTAGTTTCCTAGAAAGGCTGGACAAAAGCAGACTTCAATTAAACCCTGGGGAGGGGAAGAATGGATGTGGGGCAGGGCCCATGCTGATAAGAGAAGTGTGAGCTCGTGCAATCCATTTTTCTGTGTCTCTGCCTGTGTAATTAATTAGACATTATCTTAACACTGTTCTCAAGGTCCTAACCCCAATACCAGACTGATGACATGCTTTACCAAGGGATTGGCTTGGGCATGGCATCATGCTCTGTTATCCCTGGTTGCTGGAGAGGCTACATCTCCACACTTGGAGGTGCCCTGCAGCACTCCTGTGTTTTCAAGTCAGGGAGACAAGGAGCAGAGAAAGCAGGCATGGCAGTACAAAAGTGCTGGCAGAATTGTGCAGCAGCATTCTGAAGGCAATGTCTCTGTGTCCCAAACACAGGTCAGAAGGACATTTTGGGTGGTAAGTTGCGTAGGAACGGTTGGTTCTTTAATGCAGAGCACCCATGCAAGTTGTTCATGTGCTGTTCAAACTACGTAATATTTTGATTCAGTGTTCACACAAGAAGTATCTTGCTGAGCAAATAGTCTCTGTGGGATTACATAGGACCTCTTAGTCACCTATCCATGTAAGCACAAGTGGCCTTGGGCTGGGAGGGAAGTGTTTGTACCAGCACCCACTCTGTCTGTGGAGGCACTGTGAGCCCAAACAGACCTCTAGGGTGCTTCATTCCCTCTCAAATCCCTCCTCCTTCCTCTGGTTTCTGAATTTCGAGCATCTTTGCTCAATAAACCCTTTCTGCATCTTTCTGCACTCAGGGTTCAGATCAGCTGACCCCCAGCAGGGCTCACATGTGGGCAGCTCTAAGCCATGGGATGTTCCCAGTGACCAGCCAGAACCCTCCCGAGTGAGGACAGGAGTCCCTGCGAGGACGCACACCCCATAGCAGCCATGGACTCAAACAAACACGAAGGTAAAGCACCCTCTGATTTCACTTCTTGATAGTATGAAAGACAGTGAGGAAGAAATGTGCTCTCATATGACCTGTCTGCTGGCCACCATCCAGCCTCCTGAGAGCATCTCTTAACCAAGGCAGCTGTGGGCAAATGTTCAGTACTTTTAGTTTCATAGAAATACCTGGGGTTTTAAGATTTTGTCTCTTATTTTAGAACCACCTCTCTCTCCCCTCTGGAAAATAATCATGTGACATATGTAATGTCTAACATGGGAAGTCATTCCTTTTCTTGCCTTGGACCCCACCTCTGCCTTAGGATGTACAGAGATTGCCCAAAGCTGTGTCTCCCATGAGGGCACTATGATGAGGTTCTGCTTCTCTTCCCCACATGCTTTGTAACAAGGGCTTCTTGTTTGTGTTAGTGCCACAACCCAGGTATCTGCACCAGTCCCAGTCCTGCAGGCACCAAGATGTATCCAGGCCACATTGCTTGCATGCAACCAGTCCTTTCTATAGTCAGCAGAACTTCTAGAAAGTCTGCAAAGCTCAGGGGTTTCAAATGCAGGGGTTTAGTGGTTATCAACTTCTTTCAGAGGAATGTGGGGTTGGTGATATTTGCTTTCCACCCCAAACCCCTTGCTCTGTGCTCTGCCTTGCCACCTCAGAGGTACTGTGTCCATATGCTGAGAAACTCTTGAAACTATGAGCAGCAGGAGGAGCTTTAGGAGTGCCCACAACTGTCCGCTCAGGGGAGAGACTGAACCATCTCTTTCCCTCTTAAAAGATGCTTGGTGGTGCCAATATTCATGGCATGGGTAACAGAAAAGTTAATTTCTCTATTATTATTATTTTAATTTGATTAAATTAGGTCTGTGTACTTAGGCCCCTACACTACAGCAGACTGAAAAGGAAATTAATTCAGGGATTTTTTCCAATTAATTGGTATGGCCTCATGGGCTGCAGATGTTCACTGCAGAAATTGGGAGATAACCCCAAAGCCCCTTGCTTCCCACAGTGTGACTGTGAGGAGTCTCCTCTGCTCCAGCTCTTAGCTGTGACTTTATAGAAATAATCTGGGTTTTTCTGGGCCCATGCAGAGAGCACTCATGGCAAAGGTGGGAGGTAAAGTCACAGCAGCAGTGACCTTTTGCCCAGTTCTGGTCTTGCTCAGGAGCAGTTCCTTGCTTTGAGTATATCCAAGGACATTACAGACTCATCCATAACGAAACCCCAATGAAAGATCCCTACAGACTTCTCCAGGGTTTGGGTCAGGCCCTTTGTGTTATATATCAGACTGAAAGATGTCCACAGAAAATATGAGGAGAGACCAAGGCTCTTCCTTGCTGTGCTGTGCTTCTACCTGACACCTCTAGCCCTTCATAAAGCTCAGTATCCAATACACCCACCATTTTGTAAAAGCAGTCTCTCTCTGTCCTCCCAGCATCTGGTTTGTATTGTACTATTAATTCAGAGATATGTCCTCTTGTTCTTTCTGGGTCAGTCCTTACCATCCCACAGTAAGAGTCCAGCAGTAACACAAATATCAGAACAGGCATGGGCCTCAGTTTTCATGATTCAGGAGGATCACTGTACACACCAGCTGCCTTCTCAAGCATCAGCTCCAGGCATCATGAGAAAGCTTCAGGCCAAAAGTCGGTTTCTAGTTCATGGAGTTGCAGAGAAAATCTGGAAAAAAATACCCAGGAGGGAGAAAGCTGAAAATGAAAACAACCTGTCATTTTAAAGTTGAAATGTGGGACTTGGTGCAGGCTCGTTGATGAGTTCTGACCCCAAGCAGCTGGCAGTTTGGAGTCATAGTCACTTCTCCCAGTCAGCCCACTGCCCCTTGTTTTCCCCAGGAGGAAACGTGGGAGGATATTGCCCAGAGGGTCAGCGTCTGACCCAGTTACCCAACCCCACAGCCAAGGCAGCCCCTTGCACAGGCAGGAAGTGGCACATGGGCAGAGACAAGCACATGGCCTCTCTTCCTCTCCCTCTCCATTCTGCAAGTCACTGGGGAATTTGCTCAAGTTCCTCTGAATCAGGACAAATTCTAGAGACCAGAACAGGGCCAATTCATAGGTGCCCTTGGTGGTAACCCATATTCCACCTCAGAGGTAAAGAAATCAGAATGTAGCTATGCCTTGTATAGCTCTGAGTTCCAGGCTTCAGCTTTCCACTGGCTGACTGTGTAGAGTCCTTCCTGCACACTCTTCCAGCCTCTGCAGGACTGAATTTCTGTGGTCTTAAAGGCCCAGGTGGGTGAGGCACCAAGCATCTGCAGCCAGCATGGAAAAAGGGAGCTTGGCTTCCCCTAGAACTGGGCATGGGGTTACTGCTCATGCCTGTGACTGGCAGCTGAGATGGGCAAAGCAAATTCTTGGAAGCAAGAGAAACCCCACCTCATGAAGTGGCATTGTGAAGGAGAGGCGATCCAGACGAGGAACCAAGTGGCACGGTGTTTTCTGGGAGTGAGGGCCAGCCTGGGACCCTGATGTAGGGAATAACAAGGGAACCAGTGGTCATTGGACTGCAACTTCCTCAAAGTGCAGTGGCAGCACAACCAGGGTTAATTTCTGTTGGATAATTGGAGGTTTCTGCACAGAAGAGATAATGTTAGAAGAGGAAACAATAAATAGATGTTTGGAATAGATGACCTTTAAAAGGTCCTTTCCAAATCAAACGATTCCATGATTCTATGTTTAATGCCTAGAGATAATGTCTCTGCAGTGTCCAAAATACTTCTGCAAAACAGATATAATCTCCACCATGAGCTAAATCTGTTTCAGAAATGTTAAGTCTACCTCCATTGTACACGATGAGGTGGAATCATAATGCCACAAAAACCCACGAATTACAAAACTGATGAAAAGGTGTATTTTTTTGGTGTTAGAGAAGACATCATTACTGCTTGGAATGCATTGTGGCAAAATATAACTTAGGGCTTAAAGTATACAGATCAGGTCAGCCTTTTGTGGAAATAATAGAAATATGTACAATATAGTAGAGGATAAAAGTTGACTGTTTCAGAAGAGAAACAGATCAGTAATGCTTTAGGACAAAAAACCTGTTACTTAAGGCTGGTGCACAGAACTGAACTTCACAGAGAGCACTTTAGTTCTAATTGCACGTAAAAGCTTTCTCACTTCTTTTCATGGATCAGCTTTGGCCAGACGGGACAGCAAATAAGGTGAATTTAATGCCTAATTTAGGTTTTAGAATTGCAGTTTATTTTACAAATTATATGGAGTTCAGACCTCCTAAAGTGAGACTTGAGTCCTTTAAAACTGATCTCTTCCTCAAGAGGGACTTCAAACCCTCTGTTCCAGTTATTTATAGCAACCATTATAAGTCATTTTAATTGACTGAAGTTCTTTATTCCCACAGGAGGGACTGAAAGTGTGCCTGTGAGTACCCCTGCAACACAGATTTCCCAGGTAAAGATGAGCAAAATGCCCTAAATAACTCCGTGAGATTAAAGAGTTACTAATATATAAACGGTAGTTAAAAAGCTAAATTAAATGGAAGGAAAGATATAGGCACTTATGAGGAATGTGACAACCCAAATGTGCACACTGCATGAATAAATATCATATATATCACATCTTGGGCCTCATCTTAAAAGGCCCTTCAGTAAAATTTTTCTGCTCACAACCAGTTGTGTTTAGATGATTTGTGAGCTCAGCTAATTAACCAGCTGGCATCATTAGCACCAGTTAGAGAATGTCAATTCACTGGGCTGGAGGGAGATTTCATGGCTGAGCTTTGATGAGCTTTCAGCAAACCTGATGAACTGTCCCAGGAGCAAGGATCTGTTGATTGACATGGAGCAGGGATGTCTTCTGCAGCAGGGGCCCAAGTCTTCTGTGGGGCTTTGGGTTATCCTGGCAGGCTCACAGCATCTCAGACCATGGGGTGCTCTTGCCTGATAATCCAGACCAGCCAGAGTGTTGAGTCTTTCTGCATGTCTTTGGCTCCCCAGCCAGGAGCTTGGAAAC
This sequence comes from Acropternis orthonyx, assembly GCA_035583155.1. NCBI lineage: Eukaryota > Metazoa > Chordata > Aves > Passeriformes > Rhinocryptidae > Acropternis > Acropternis orthonyx. The sequence goes on along the minus strand of JAWWEU010000111.1, from coordinate 14,121,724 downwards.
CCTGTCTTGGAGTCCATGTTGGCTCAGGGTGATCAGGTCCTCCAGAGCTCTGTGGCCGCTCTTTGGGTTGACATTCTTGATGCAATTAGACACCACACACACAATAAGGTTGTCTACACCACAGTCCAGGGAGTATCCTTCCTGTAAGATGCAGTTTCAGCGTGTCCACATGAAACATTTCCTATGCATTTCCAGTCTGCAGGAAATGCAACAGAGTTTTAAGCACTTTAATCCCTGGTCTGGTTCAATATGTAACCATAATCTGAAAGTGGAAACATATCCCTGAACTGGAAATGCGGACTATTTGAGACCTCCCTTGCCACCATTGCAACACTAATGCCCATAACTGCTTGTAAGTGCACCATGGCAAGTGAAGATGCAGATTTTTATGAACCTGCACTTCTCTTGTCTCATCCTCTTTTCCCACCCAGACAGCTCCAAGCAGGAGCTGTGACTGGGTTGCTGAAGGGCCCAGCACAGTGGATACAACATGCATGTGGGATGGTGTGCTGCAAACATCATGCACACATGTTGATTTCCAGCTGACATGTGGGTACTCCGATGAATCCTTAAATGAAAGTTACCAGCTAGTTCTTCCCTTCTGTTTCAGCAAAGGCCCTGTGTACAATGCAGTTACCAGAAGGGACTGCACAGATCTGGAACAAGAGCTGATAAGTGCTTGCAGCTCCCTTTAAGCACCTCCATCATTCTCTTCTGTCCTTACCCTGCTGCTCTGCCTGTATTCCTAGCATCCTTGCCTAGGAATATAAATACTGGATATACTCCTAGGGCCAGGGGTTTTTTTACCACTGTAAATCACTGCAGCTCTGTTGCTTTCCTGCTACAAGGCACTGCAAGCCTTCCTAGTGCTTGGCTGTAGAAGTGCTGTCCTTAAACAGGAGTTAGTAGCTGTTCTAGAAACTGGTTGTCCCTTGGTAAAAGCATACAACTCAGAAAAATCAGATTGGGTTTGTGGCAAACGTTGGATTTTGTGCCAGATGGGTTCCAAGCAGTGTCCTCAGGCAGCCCTCTTTTGAGTGACACAACTGGTATTTACTTCAGATCAGCCCCAGAAGGTGTGCAAAGGGATGGAGAGTAGACAAGCTAGGGGAAGTAACACAGAGAGTACTCCTTCTTCATGGCCACAGAAGGTTTTGCTCTTTTCAAGGATATATTTATAATAGCAGAATTATCCCCGTGTGGCATTTCTTTATCATGAGTCTGTTTTCTATTGGTTTTGACAGGCTTCAGCTCAAGGTCCCTGACAGCAGGCCCTTTTGCTAGTGTAAGGACCTTAGGCAGCTGCCAAGGTTGGCAGATGCAAAGAGCCATCCCTTTGGAGACTGAGTCCTGGACAGCCTGGCTAATGCTGGGGGAGATCCATGGGGACACAGCTATTCATGGAAGCAAGGGTTCCCTCTCATCCTCTCAGTGGCAACCAGGGCAGCAAACCAGCTCACCATTGCTCTGCTGCCTTCTTTCCATCCCAGTTCTTCCTTCCATAAACCATCCACATCTCCTGGCCACAGCCATCTTCCCTGGGCTGCCTCAAAGCCTGAACAAAGCTTTAGGCTGCAAGGATGGTCACTATCTTTTGCAAATGTCTCCAATTGCTGGCACTCACCAAAAGAGAGAAGGGGGCAGCTCTGCATCTTTGCTGCTTCTGGTCCTGGAAGCAGCATCAGTCCTGTCCACCCTTTGTGACACAGTACAAGCAGGTGAGACAAAGGCAGAGGCTCAGCAATGGAGATTTCACAGCCATTATATATATGTGCATTTTATAATGTGTCACTGCATTGCTTTGTCAGGTTTGAGGGCTGCACTCCAAAGGCAGATGGGCACTGAAATGCGTACTTGATCCTAAATTATTTAGATGCCTAAATGCTTTTTTTGGAACAATTCTTGTACAGGTTCTAAGGACTCCCTATGCAGATTCATTTATCCTCTAGGCATTAGTTAGTTCAACTTAAGTTGTTAAGGTGTGTTCTGTAAATTCCACAACTTAACAAGTGTTAAGGTGGGTATTTATTGCTATGAATAGGTGAGCCAGGGCAACACATTACAGTTAAACTGTTGCTGTATTATAAAATCTGTCTTTTTTCTATGTGTTGCACTTAGAAACTTTAGAAACACAGAATTGTCTTGACTTTCCAGAGGGTCACAAAACTATGAAATATCTCCCTGGTCCTGCAGGCATAATCACTTGGGCAAGATATGAGCATGAGCTGATACTTCAACGGCTTCCATCTGTTGTAACAGCTTATGGGATTTAAAGGATGGCTTTCTACAGCTTGTTTTTAGAAATGAACTCAAACCAAAATCCATAGCTACACTGCGCTTGGCAAGAGTTCAAAGATAACATGCTGTTCCTGTACCACTCCATTTTGGATCAACCCTGCATCCAATGCCACAAGACTGTTTGTGTTTCCTTTCCGTGCTCTGAGCAGGGTGTTCTCAGGGTTTCAGCACTTCATGTTCAGTTGTACAAGGCCTGTGGCTGACTGGTGTTGCTGGCTGCATTCATCCATCAAGTGGCAACAAAAGGAATGCATTTCAGTGTCAGAAATAGCCACTGCAAGCTGCATGGGGCTGAGGAAGGATATATTGGGCAGGACAGACCCAGGCTGGGGTCTGGAGCACTGAGAAGGACACAAAAAGAAACTTTTGCTGATGTCTTGCAGTTTTTTACTCCAAAACCTTTAGATCAGCAATGAATCCCATCCCCATACCCTTCACAAAGGTTCTATCTACCTTATCCCCTTTCTGGAAGCATATGAGGAAGAGATGACAAGGCTTGTCAGCAGAAACATTTCATTTTGGGCGGATTCTCCCCAGACATTGTTATCTCCAGGGCCAGCTCCAGGACTGCTCCACTGCTAGTACAGCTTGAGGCTGTGATATCTCCATCCCGAAGCAGATCTCTTAAATGAATAGCATAAGATAGAATGGAATAACATATTTCGGTTGGAAGGGGAAGATCTGACGAATCAGCCCTTTTCACTTGCAGGACAGTGTGTGATGCTCAGCCCTAATGCAGGCAAGGCAGATAGACTGTGTTTTGGCCGTGTCAGCTCAGGGTGGAAGTGTATCAGGCACCTGTGAGCAGGGATGGGAATATTGATGTTTTGTACAGTTGCAGTGCCTTGTAACTGACCCCCTCTCAGCTTCTCCAGGCTTGTTGTTAGGATGTCTGATGATGCCATGACCATCTGGGCTGAGATGCTAGAAGCAGTATGGTCACTGCCTGCCCTAGCAGCCATGGCCCCAAGGAGCCCCTCTAATGCTTCAGGCTACACTCACAGATCACAGGGTGACACTGTGGCCAGGAGGGGTGGGGGAAGGGGTTGAACCAAGGGGTCTGGAGCTCCAGTTGGCTTGGGGAGTCAGGGTTGTCAGCCCTGAGAAGGGAAGATGTCCTCAGTCTCCTGTTCCCCTCTGCCCTGTCCCGGTTCCTGTCAGTCCCACTCCTTCTACCCAGGCAGCTCTGGAAACATGTGTCCAGCCAGATCAGACTGGGGATTGTGGGGTAAGCGTGGGGATGTCAGGTAGACATCCTCTGTAAAGACACTGCCAGTCTTGATCAGAGGAGGATGGTGCATGCCATTGTCCCAAGGTATCGGAAGCCATCTCTGCTCCATTTACAGGACTCAAGCGCCTGAGTTCCCCGGGGTGGCTGTCCGCTTACCACCAGTGCTCCAGTTTTGGACTCAGTTTATAACCAGATGTTAGGCCGAATTTCTGTTGTAAAGGTAAAAACTATTGGCACTGAAGCGCCTTGGGCCGCGACCTCGCTGTGGGCTTTGTGCAGGCAGAACGAGCGCCTTGCTCCCAGCAGTGGGGGCAGAGTTCAGGGTCACCAGCCCCAGCTGCTCCCACAGAGGGTATCCCCGCTTAGCTGCCTTCCTCCCCTCGCTGCCCACCTCCACACCTGCCTTGTCTGCTTGCTATGCCAGCCTGTCTTGCCCCTCTCCGTCTCCTGCTTCACCCGGCTATCAACTGGCTGCCTCCAGCTTAGGTGGTGAGCTCTTTCAGCAGTGCTAGGGCCTCTAGGGACAGAAAACAGGGAGAGTGGGCACAGTGCCACTGGATGCCAGGGGGAAACCTCCCATTCCCTCCCCATTATGAGTCAGAGCTGCCTCCTTCCATGGAAAGGGCCTGCTGACAAAGGACAGAGCTCCTCCACAGCCCTTGGAGATCGAGGGGTTAGACCTGTGTGGGGAGAGTACCAGCCCAATGAGCATGTGGGGGAGGAGGACTTGCTCAAAAATGGACATGTTCTTGATTTCTCAGCTGCTTTGGAGACTAATAATCTGGCTGCTGTTATTGCAAACCATCTTGGCATGTTTCAGGCTGTCCTCTCCTTCTATAGGCTGACAGGCTGCAAACTGCTAGGGAATCTTAAAAGAGGGGCACATTGATTGCCCAATCCAAACACCTCCTACTCTGTACTGAGGCTGCAGCAGGGGCAATAACCTCCCCCCATGTTTCCCAGCCATGACAGGAGGAGGAGAGAGGACAGCACCTTACAGGATGGGTTACACCCAGCCTTTGTGCCACTCTGAGCCATGGGTGACCCTCAGGGACACAACCACCTGTGCCTGGGAGGAGGGACTGAACCCACCATGTTTCTGGTTGCTCTAGTTGCAGGCATTAGCCTCTGAGTTGAAGGCGGGTTTCACAGAAGCAATGCAGGAGCTGTCACGAATCCAGCATGGCGAGTATGCCCTGGAAGAGAAGGTCAAAAGCTGCCGCTGTGCCATGGAAGAGAAAGTGGCTGAGATGAAGAATTCCCTCAACACATTCAAGGTATGAGTGTGACCTGTGAGGAGGCTGCATACGTGTCATGTCACAATAGTTTGTGTGGCCCAGGGAAGCATTCCCCTGCCATCATCAATACTTCCTGCTTGAGAAGAAAATGAGCAGGCAATTGTTTTAGATATAGCTGGGGTACTTCTTTTGGCTTTGCGTCTCCCCTGCCAGCTCCAACCTAAAAATAACCCATACTCTGGCCTGTTTAGCCTTCTTCATTGGCCATGAGGCAGTGCTGTGAGTTACCTGGGCACACGCAACCCTTGCTCTGGGCTGCACATGCAATGGGCATGTGGCCTGTCCACAGGCTGCCACTGGGCCACTGCCCCATACCTCTCCCTGGGTCAGGTCTCCTGCATTTCCTGCAGGAACCAAAGCCACCGGGGAGCAGCAAATTAATACAAAACCCTAAAGCCTTTTGAAGTTGCATTCCCACATGGCTGGGAGGAAGTGCTGCATTATTTGATCTGGCCCAAGAGGATAAAGTCAAAGGACTGGAGAGAGAGCCTAGCTAGAAGGCATGATGTACACTTTAAACCAGCCAGCGTCTCCATGCAGAGACTGGATGACTGCGTGTGAGGAGGCAGGCAGAGGAACTCTTTTATTGTTTTTATTGCAAATTTTCCCCATGGGGTTTTGCTGAGTCAATAATACCTTGTGAAGTTAAAGAGGGCTGCTTACTGGAAAAGCCCATAACTGACCCTGTGACAGGGAGACAGATGGCACCAGGCAAAAGAAGCCCTTGGTGCCAGATAAGCAAGGGAGACAAGAAGGGTAAGGGCACATGGGAGAGGTTTCAGAGCAACCAGTTATTCAGGACAGTGTTATAGGGGAAAAGGGGATTTAAAATCCAGATACAAGGAATTATGCAAGAAACAGAAGGGGCAAAGGCTGCATTCCCTCTGCCTCATGCCCATGTTGACTATTCAAATGCTGAGCTCCCGGTGAAGCCACTTCCTTGCTTGAGGAAAACGGTCTACAAGAAACGCTTGAGTCTCCCTCCTCCATCCTGCTGCTCACATTCACAAAACCTGCAGAAAATTCATGCATCAGAGCTTGACACCCGAGTAAGGTTTGGTTGAAACTGCCTGAGGGAGGACGTGCTGACAGGGAGGTTATGGAGGGCCTCATTTCCTTAGGAAAGCAGGCTAAAAAGCCAGATCCAAGGCCTGATTGGCAAAACGTTATACATGTGAGCGCTCACACTGGGATCTGAACCAAGTGCAACATGTGAAATAACCATGCTGGAAAATTGCAGAGGGAAGTATGCTTCCTAAGGTCCACCTCCAAATGCCATTAAAGGCAGGAGTCCTCTCAGTGCTTTCAGCTGGTGGTGGATGAAGCCCTGAGTGTCCATCTCCCACCAGTACCTTAATCATGTGACATCACACTGGCTTGGGCAAGTTGCCTGTAGAATTAAGGATTGCCATGTCATGCCATGTTTTGCATGGCATGTGTGACACACACTGGACTTGCAAAGAGTGTCTAATCACACAGCCACTCTCCCAGCACCCCGAAGCACCTTTGGTGCACACCAGCCAGCATTCAAAGCTGTGCTACATAAGGCTGATGGGCACCCTGGGAATGCTGTGCTTTTGCCTGTTTCTCAGGAGGAGCTCAGCGATGCAAAGTCAATGATTGAAGAAATCAGTGCCAAGCAGGAGGAAATGCAACAGAAAATTGAGCAGCTGCAGCAAGAGAAGCGGCGGGAATCGCGGAAAGTGAAAGCTAAGTAAGAGCCCAAAGTCCAGGGTTCTGAAAATGCTAATTAGCAGCAGTGTCCGTTTTGTTCTTTTCTGTATAGCTTAGTTTCTTAATCTTTTCCTGGCTGGACATAGGTATCAACCCTGATTATGAACAGAAATGCTAGCCTTCAGTTCACCCCAGGCTTTTAGACACCTACCCCACAGAGCAAACACAGCAGAAAAACGCTGACACCTCCCTATGACTCCAACAGCAAAATAGCCTCCAGCAGCTCTCAGGGAAACCAGGGCCCCATGAAACACACAGACCTGCTAATGACATGTTGGGGCAGGAATACTGTTGAAAGTCAGAAGCCTCCACCATCAGAAGGTATTACTAAGTCACCCCCATCCAGACAATAGCACTGCAGTTTCCCCTTCCAAGCTTGCAGGACTCAGTGGGCTCCTGATGCTGTTTTCCCATCACTAGCCTTTTCTCCTCTGAGCAGAGTCAGGCAGGAGCATGTCTGCACACTGCTGGGCCACACTGTTGCTGTGATGGAGCAGATTCCAGCTTGGCCCTAATTAGCTGTTTCTGAAAACAGTTTTGATCATGAGTCTATACAGCTGCCTTGATGCAAACACTTTGCAAATCTAGGCTAGCCCCTTAGCTAATTAAGCTATTTAATTAGATGAAATATGCTCTGTAGAAGAACAGATCTGAAATAACCTTCTCCTATAGCCAGTGGAAGTTATTTCCAGAACATTGTTCATGAACTGCCAATTCCATGAAAGCCAGCTCCTTTCCTGGTCTCTGCTAGAGTTGTCCTACTTCTGACTCTGTGCTTGTACTTACTCTAATGTTTGCCACAACTGTAGCACAGGAGCTTGACCTGTGGCATTTATACTTCCCAACTGTCTTGTTGTTTGTATTTGTACAGAAGAGCACAGAAGGATGATCATGGGTCACAGACAGTACCAACACCTCTCCAGGGCAGCCCATTTCGATCCATTAACCTCCCAGAACCTGTGCTGATTAATGAAGATTTTACAAGTCTTTTACACAACGTGACTTATGAAAAAGGTAAGAAATAGAATAGACAAATGCAGTGCTTTCCTCAGGAAAAAAAATTCAGAAAAAAAGTCACTAAGCTAAGAGGATACCAAGTATTCCTCAGCACAAAGAGAGAAGAGGGGTGCTCCCCTCAGCAGCACTGCCCTTGGATCTGTGCACACACCTTGGCACAGTGTCTCAGGACAGCAGCCTTGGTGCTGGCCTGGATTGAGGAGATATTACTTTGTGAACACTGTCTTAAAAGCCATTGCTTGCCTTCTCCAAGGGAAGGGATGCAGGCTGGATCTTTGTTGCTGTAGTGCTAGTGGCACAGACTAAATAGGGGCCCCTGATAAAAATCCTACAACCCCTAGATTTTTTTGTGTGTACGGGAGCAGGTCACAGGAAGGAGTATCACAGGGATGGGGCTGGCAGAGAACACATGGTGTCATTGGGGGGCCATACCAGTGGTTGCTTTGACAAGATGAGATGGGAGCTGGTCTGTGTACACTCTAGGGTCCAGTTGTCAGTGCTCCTGGCATATACACACTGCCTGGAGAATCACTGTCCCTTGTTAGCTGCAGAAGCTGCTAACCCAGGGTTACACCTTGATGAGGAAAACAGTGTCAAGTGCCAAACACTTGAAGGTTGGAATCAAAGAAAAGGTGATGAACCAGTTTTTCATTCTATAATTGAATTTGGGGGGGTCTAGCTGGTCTATTACTCTTGCTGTTCAGATAGGAAGGTAATAAAACCATGTACATTTAAAATGTCAACAAAGGCAGAGATTAGACAAAAACCATGTGCTCTTTTCTACTCTGTTTTGCTCAGAACCTGCCAGTCATGGCCTTCCTCTGCCCTGCACTCTGAGATGACTTGTTGGTCTTCTCCCTCATATCCCTCTCTCACCCACTTCTCCCACTGCCCCTTTCTTTGCAGTCTCATCCCTCTGCTCTTCAATAAGTTCCTTTCCACTCAAAGTGGCAGCCATGTCCCTGTGTCCAGTCTTCATCCTCTTGTTCTGTCTGCCCAACAGGCACCTAAAGGTGCCAGGACAAGCCAAGGTGGCTCACATTCCTCTGCAGTTGTACAGCACTGAGCACAGCAGGGACCCCCACAGTAGCCACCTGCACGTGCTACTGAAACACAGACTACAACAGCAAAGATCCTCCTTAGTGGGGAGTCCAACAGGGGTGTTTCCATAGCAAAACTATGAAAGATTTAACCACACTGACAGGGCTTGGCAGGAGGAAGCCTGCTCTACAGCTGTCTTCTGTTAAATTTACCTTTGTTCTTCAACAGTGTCTGACACCAGGATCATGCCAATGGGAGAAGGAGGTGTGAAAGTCATAGCAGGTCCAGGTATGAAAATATTAAACTGTCAAAAACCAGCAGAACAATTATTCAACTAGACTGCTTGCTTTACTGCACTGCAGAAATATTTTCAGGGAACACATTTCACAGCAATATCCTTCACTCTGCCACGTACCTCCATTTTCATACTTGCAGTTGAGATATGAGGGCAAACCTGTGTCCTTGCAGTGTCCAATATTTGACGGTCACTGCCAAGGATTGATATTTGGCTGGGAAAGCCTTTCTGCTTGCTGGTTTCTCAGATTCTAAGTGCCTTTGCAGAAAGGAAGAATTGAGGCCTTCTGACATGAGAAAGAATAATGAGAGCACCATTTTGCTGCTTGGCAAGAGATGGTCTTGCAGTGACTACACCCTGGTAGAACTGGTGAGCTGTTTATTTACCCACCAGCTTCCAGATTCCTTTTAGACACATCTGAATAGTAACAGAGGAATTGTCCTGACAAAAGCAAGATTTGGGCAGAACTAAGAGAACATTATGGATCCTGGCCAGCCAAAGGACATATGAGGACAACCATGAGATGTTTGCACTGTGCACTAGGAGCACTCACTGTTCTGGACAGCTCTTTTGCTTGCATTCACTTGGGGGGAAAAAAAAAAAGGTTAAAAAAAAGCTATGGAAAATGGTTAACTGCTACCCAAATTCAAAGTATTTGCTGTAGACCAATTCCAGTGCAATGGTTCTAATGCACCTGCCCCCTTCCCTCCTGTCTCTTGTGATTCAGTAACCTCAGGCTATCAGTTCTACTGATGTTGTGTAGCTACACCACACTAACAAGCATGTTAAGAGTTATGACAATTTATACACATTGAGAATGGCATTTAAATCCATATTATAACAATATTTTCTACAATACCTGCCAATAAGTGTCATATTTTCAAGTCCTGAAGTCTACCAAACCCTGAAGGGCAACCATACTTGAAACATATGTTTTCTTCTTCTCTAACATATGTCTAATTTTGGCCTGAAAATAAATGCTGCAAGAGTGTGAACCTTGTTCTGCCAAAGTGCCACCAACAGCACTTCCTTTGTAAATTAACATTACAAGGTCCCAGCCCTTGTGAAGCACAAAGAATGCTTTCAACTCCCCTTCCAGTGCTTCCACTGGATGAAAACACAGGTCAGCTGTCTGCTGTAGAATAATCTGCCAGCTGGAATGTCAAGGTCCATACACCTGTTTGTCATTGCAGGAGCAGCCATAGAGACAGATGACAGCCTCAAGCCTTCCTTGGCAACAGAGGGGCAGTCCAAAATGCACCTGCCATCCACAGTATGGAAGCAGCCCAAGGACACCAAGGAGTGGGGAGATGAATACATTTCCAAAGAGCAGCCAGAGAGAGGGAAGGACATGGGCCAAAGCAGATACAGCTCAGCAGACAACATAATATGTGAACCCTCTTTGGCTGGTAAGGAGGAGAAAACTCTGGCTAGAGGGGCTCAAAGCTGTATCTGGTGAGAGCTGGTTGGTAATCAGTGTCTGTGGAGGGAGACAAACAGGCCAGTTTCTCCTGCCACAGGGGAATGTCTCAGGGCCTCCCACTCCAAGATCTCCGGCCTTTGTATTTGTTGGTCTCTGTGACTGACAGAATCACTCTGTACCTGGGACAGCCATTCTCCTTTCTGAGGCCTGTCAGGTTCAGAGTACTGATGGGATTATAGCAATGTACTTGCTTAAGGGGGGGAAAAATACAACTTCTCATTCTGCAGGAAACTGGATGGGAAGCCCTGATATAAGTTGTTCTGCCTTTGATTGCTTGTTTTGTTATTCTTAAAAAAATTTAGTATTCTTAGGGGAAAACACATTTGCTTTGGAGTTTTTTTAGTATGACTAGTGGCTCTAGTCATGTCTGGAACATGCTGTAGCATCAGGCTGGAATTTTACATTTTGGGGAAAGAAGACACACAGAGACATTGATACCACTTTAAAACAGTTTCTCCTTTCATGATTCAATGTCAGTTCACCATCTAACATGAAGCTGTCCCTGAAGGTCAGTGTTTCCTTATTTTTAAACTTAACCATTATCTTCTGGAAGCCAAAAGGCAGAACATTGCTTTGGAGCTGCTGGAATCAGAAAGGAAGTATGTCATCAACCTTTCCCTAATCCTGAAGATCAAGGCCACGTTGCAAGGACCAGATGTGAAAAGAAGTACCAAAGAGAGAAGGTATTTGATTTAGTGTGCTCTCTCTCTTTTGAGGAGTTTTATTCAGTCAGTATTCTTTCTGCATCATCCTCTCACACATTTTTCTTTCATCCACACAGAGATCTTTGAGCCCTTAGTTTATTTCCCGTGGAAAATTGAAGGCACTGGAAGGTTTTTGCAGTTATTAAAGACTTTCCTGCTTGTCCTTGCATTTTGTCCATCATCTTCTTTCTGATTCTGGATGAAATCAACATGAAATGGCAGAAAGGCAGTAGCACATTTTGACCAGCTCTGCATCAATGGGTTGGCTTGTTAAAGGGTCTGACAAATGAGACAACACACAAAGCTGGGAAGCTCTCCTCCAAGCTCTCAGTGGGATGGCTCAGGATCTCAGCCCTGCTTCATGAGCCACAGCAGCATTGCCTTGGGCTTTTTAGTTCTGCAAATTTTGGTCAGCTACAGAATGCACTGGAAAGTCAGTTTAAGAAGCCTTCAAAACACTGTATTAATAGCCATCTGGAAAGTGTGCTTGCATGTACATAGCAGCCAAAACAGGACCTCCTGATACAGCCAGGACTACAACAAAAGTAGCTAAATAATACCTGTGCTATAGTAGCAATAATACATGTAGTTAATAATACATGTGCAAGACTGTGCTGATCATGCATGAATGGTTCACTTCAGCAGCACAGGCTTACCAGGGCTGAGTTTTTGCTCTGTGTAACCAGTCTGATATCATCTTCCTTCAGTTTTTTCCCCAACTCTCTGCGGTTCCTGGTCCAGCAGCATGTTGATTTACTTCATGCTCTACAAGAGCGAGTCCTGAGCTGGCCACGACAAGGGATCCTGGGAGACATCTTCCTGAAGTTAACAAATGATGAGGTATGTTAAAGACCTCTCCTGACTCCTCTGCTATGATGTTGTGTTGATGGTCACAGATGGGTCAAGATACCTTGCAACAGAGGGGCTCTGCTGTGAAGCTGTGGCTAGGGTAAGGCCTTTCCCCAAGCCTGCTTTGAGCAGAATCCTTTGCTGTAGTATTTGATTGTTCAGGGATCCCCCGTACCAGACCCACCTGTGGGCATGCAGCCTCATGGCACAGCTCTGTAATCAGTGCATGAGACCTAGACCTGCCACACATGAGCCTTGACAGCTTGAGTGTCTGTATTCACAGTAAGGGTGTGAAAAGAGAGTGTTTCTGATGGTCCCCTTCCCCCATACACTTTGTTCAGAGTTATGATAAGCAGATGGGCAGGCCTCTTATCCTGTGTGATTTGTTGCACCTGATTCTCAGGGTGAAGGTCTGCTCTGATGAGCAGCGGGACTTACCCTGCAAGGATGTGTAAAAACTCGTCTGATACTTTACCAATTTTAAGAGTCCTAAATAAGAAAAGCTTCCTGCTGCCCAACCCCTCTAGCCCTCCCATCTGCTGCAAAGCTTTACACACTGTGCTCAACAGCTGAACACATTCTATAAAAGAGCTTTTCCTGAGAAATTCTGAGCCCTGAAAGAGTCACACAGTTAGCAGCTCTGCTGCACTGATGACCTTCCAGTAGCAATGGTGGGGGATCCACAGTTTCTCGTTTTGGCTGGCTCTATGACCAAAAATCACTGTTAGGTTTCTTTGTTCTTTTCTCTTTCTCTTTTGTAAGAATAACTTTCTGGACTACTACGTTGCTTACCTGAGGGACCTGCCAGAATGCATCTCTCTGATCCACGTGGTGATCCTGAAGGAGGTAAACTTCCTGCCTGCTTCACAGAGGCATAAAGGCAACATGCAAGCCTGGATCTCTTCCTGTCATGCCTGCCCACAATAGGACTCCTGCCAGTCCACTTGTTCTGTTGCCAAACGAGTTTCCTGAAGGTTGCCATGGCTGACACACACCTACAAAAGGCAGCTTTACCACTGTGTGTAACCTAAGCTGTTTTTCTGCTGGGACATGAAACAATGTCTCAGATTAAACTTCCCAAAAGCTTGTCTATGCATGTGCTACCCAGATCTTTTCCAGATGAACAGTGTCTCCTGGAAAATGGAGGGTTCATCCAAAGAGAGAGATCAAGACTGAGGCTGTAAGTGCTTTATAGAACCAAGAGTCTTCACTATTCAGCTTCAGATATCTGGTCTCCCACACCTGATTCTTGGTTTAAACTCAGAAAGTTGAATGTAAAGGTAGTTTTAAAGTGCAATAACTAAGCCACACTAGCTTGCTTCCAAGACATTTCAATTTAGAAGTCAATTTCATCTTGTTCAATTCATTTGGGCCTCAACTATGAACTTCATTCTGTACAACAGTGTGCACCTGGGGTTTCATGGAAACTTAACTAATGCACTTGAAACATACACCCTTACTTAATTAGGCTGTGTGTCCCTTGTAGATAATCTCAAATCATTTCATCCTAGTATCTCTGGTGAAAGGAGTTGCAACTGCCCCTTCCAGGAGCAAGAATGAAGATGTGTGACCCTGTACTGTCACACACAACTTCCCCCAGGACTGTTAAAACTACTTACAGCATAACTACTCATTAAACCACAAAACCATTTGGAAGCAGACACGTTTCATGGGTGGGAAAGACTCTTAAGTTGCTTTCTCTATTTCAGGTAGAAGAAGAAATCAAGTCTGATCTCTACATTCTGTTCTTCCATATAGTCCAGCGAATCCCTGAATACCTTATTCATCTACAGGTAGGAAGCCCCAGGATGGCAACTGTCTTGCTGAACTCTTATCATAACAGGTGACTTTTAACTCAGAGCTGGTGTTTGAGCCTGTGCAGGTCCAGGGCTTCTGGCAAACCCAGAGGGCTCTTTGAAAAAACCCCCACAAACATTGAAAGGGAAAGCCAGCTAACAATAGCTTAATTTTCATCATTTTCACTTATAATTTGCCAGTTTCTCCATTTGACCTGACAGAACCAGCTTTTGTCCTCTAGGAAGGTAAAAGCTCTGCTGCCTGCTGTGCTGGGAGAACAGGAGGACAGAGATGGGACACACCTCCTGTGAGCTCCAACCAAACTCCTGTAACAGAGCTATGCTCTTTGCTGAGTGGTCCACATGCTGACTGAGAGGGCTCCTAGGGCCCAAGAACCTTTCCTACAGAGAGATGGCTGATAAAAAGGGTTTTCATTCACAGAAGGGTTATCTGAATTGTGCTGAATCATTTCAGACAAGGCAAATGACACAGAAAGCAAGCCCTGTAAAACCAAGACTAAGCTCAGCCAGTGCATCACCCACACATCCCACGATTATATTTACAGTGGTTACTTGTGCATTTGCACTGGAGCAGTAGGAGGCAGGCCCCATCCAAGTGCCTCAGAAACTGGTGCTGCCTAGGAAAGCTCCCAGAGGGCAGTCCCATAGGTACTCCAGAGCACCAATCCATGGTTCCAATAGCACCTTCTACCCAGAAAGGGTTAGGACACCCTCCAAACAGCCTGCTCTCCTCTGTGCCTCAGAATGTCCTGAAGTTCACGGAGCAAGAGCATCCTGACTATTACCTGCTGCTGGTGTGTGTGCAGCGCCTCCGGGTTTTCATCTCACACTATAGTCTCCTCTTCCAATGCAATGAAGACCTGCTGATACAGAAGAGGAAAAAGCTGAAAAAGTAAGCACAACATCAGCTTATACTCTCTGTCACCAGGGAAGGGAGGTGTGGGGGAAGCCTGGCAACACGGGGTGTAGGGCCAGGCAAGAGCAACAGGCACATTGCTCTGTTGAAAAAGAACAAAGCTTTTGCACAGGAATGCTGGAGAAGGACCACTATTGGCATTTGTCCTCCAAACTGATTTGGGGTGGGCCCTTCTAACTCTGAGAGAGAAAGGAAAATCACTTCTAAATCCTTCTAAACACGGCAGCCATGTGTTTCATGGGATCAGCTGATTCCTTAAGCTGATGCAAAGTCACTCCTCAGTGGAAAAACACATGGGGATTTAGCTGCTTTGGCAGCTTGAGGCCCTGGTGAAGGCCAGGATTCTTTCCCTTATGGCCGAAGACTCCAAAGAATAGCGTAATGTTATTTTATTGCTTGTTTTACTGGGGGAATGGTGGGAGAAACAAAAGCCTCCCATAACTTGTTTGAGATGAACTACAATAAAAATAACCCTGAATGTAGATTCTAAAGTTGCAGTTCAGAAGAATTCCTTGAAATCAAGGCTTTTTACTCAAATTAAAATCTGGTTTCCTTTTTAGCTCATGATGATTTACCTGGGGAGTAGGACAAGATCAGACTTCAAGGGAAGCTTCCAAAAATGGAGGGTGGTAAAGGGCTGAAGCAGACTGCTGGGGAGGGACTGCTATCAGGAGAGTCATTAAGAAGAGGACAGAAAGCAGGAGGCCCTGCTGACTGGAACAGACTAGGTGGAGCAGGTTCTTCATTGGGGTGGGAAGAGGTGAATGGGAATATTAAGGTCCCTTCCAGTCCTGTTTTCTGTGATTCTACATGCTCGTGCTCATTCCCTGCCTTATTTCTTAGCACGACGATGGATTTCTCCTCCCTCAGGTCATCCCTGGTGAAGCTGTACAAAGGTCTCACCTCCCAGTGTACAAGCCAGGAGGTTTCTCCAACACCCAGTGCAGCATCAATCCGGGACAGTGGGATCCACACTGAAGAGACAATACAGTCATTCCCACCAGCACCTTCCTCTGGCACAACAACCCCGTAAGCCTGTTGTTCTAGTAGGTGGCTTTCAAAGTAGGCTGAAAACTCTCCTCACCCATACCATGCCAGTGACACCAGGCAGTTACAGGCTGTTATTTTCAAAATTACTTTCTGCATGTAGACAGAGAGATGAAGGGCTGGCTCCTTCCTGCTATTCCCTACCATGTGGCTTACAAGCAGGAAATGTTTCAGAGTTCTTCCCAGGGCTGTCAGAGCTCTTGCTAGCTGCCTTAACACCTAAGAGGGAGGACATGAATTTGTGTAGGCCTGACAGTGGTATGCATAGTAACACTGCACTTATTCACGGTCAGCATTACAAGACCTAGAAAACATCACCAAGGTCTCAGAGTCGGAAAAAAAACACTTTTCCACACAGCACATCATTGACTGATGGGACTCACTACCACAAGATACAAGTACAAAATGGGTTCAAAAAGACAAAGACTAATTCAAGACAGATGAGGGCTACAGGTAGCACCTGGCAATCTTCACAGAATCACAAAACATTCTGAGTTGGAAGGGACCCACGTGGATCCTCAAGTCCAACTCCTGACCCTGCACAGGACAGCCCCAAGAGTCACACCATCTGCCTGAGAGCATTGTTTAAATGCTTTTTGAACTCAGGCTTGGTGCTGTGGCCACTGCCCTGGGGAGCCTGTTCCAGTGTCCAACCACCCTCTGGGTGAAGAGCCTTTTCCTAATATCCAAATCTAGACCTCCCCTGACACAGCTTCAGGCCATTCCCTTGGATTGTGTCACTGGTCACCAGAGAGTAGAAATCAGTGTCCGCTCCTCCGCTTCCCCTCATGAGGAAGCTGCAGACTGCAATGGGGTCTCCCCTCAGTCTCCTCTTCTCCAAGCTGAACAGAACAAGTGACCTCAGCTGCAAACCATATTGCTTCCTCTTTGGCTTATTGATAAGTGCCAACTGAGATGATGATTAGAGAAACATGCTAGACTTGTCTTTTTTATTATGCCAACAATTTGTGGCCGCTGTGCTTCCTTACTTCATTTGATACTAACAGGAAGAGTTTGGCTTCATCCCTGCTAGTGCCCCTGAAGTAGCAGTGTTACTAGATCAGCACTTAGCCTCCTTCTCATGAGACTGCCCAAGCCAACCTCCCTCCTCTCACAGACATCATACTCCAGACCTCCATCTCGGTAGCCTCAGCTGGCACTGTCCCCACATTCATCCTGAACTGAGGACTCAGCATGGGGCCAGGTGGGACCTCATCAGCACTGAAGAGAAGTGGGGAAAATAACTCCCCAGGCATGGCTGGCTGTACAGCTGGCAGCTAATACAACTCAGTCTGGGTTTGGATTGTCTGCCATGAGAGAATTGCTGGCACTGCCTGTAACAGAGTTCATATCAGGGCTGCTGTTCAACCCCAGTCTCCCAGTGTGGTCTGATGTATGGGGTTATCTTGCCCCAGATGCAGAACTCTGCACATCTTAAACATCACAAGGTTTCTATTCCCCCACTCCATTCATTATGTCCCCAGAAGATGGCCATGGGATTTTCCTAGCTAGTGTTCTTTAAGGGCATGGAAGTCACACCCTCCACCTAATACCTCATCCAGTAGAGTACTCTGCTGATTTACCTGGAACACAAGGAGAGTAGGAGACCTCCAAGTACTCCTGACACACTTCTGGGTACAGAGCCATCCTACCCAAGAGAGAAACCTTGTCCACCTGAAAAGACAACCAGACCACAGAAATGTAAGACACAGCCCCTACATTACAGAAAGAGAAGGAAAGTAAAAATCTAAAATGCAGATGAACAGGAGAGAGATGGAGAAGTTGGCTTATCATCTCAGTTTCTACTCATTTCATGCTGTGAAGTACAAAAGCGAGTCAAAGCTACTAGATAAACAGCTCTGTCTCTGCAAATTTGCTCCTCCTAACCAGCCAGACAATTTTTGTAAGTGACACCTCTTTTACTATTCTCCAAGAGAGGAAAATACCTTTGGGCCATACAATCAACACAATAGGGCCAGGGGAATGAAGGGCTGGGGGGGTCTTGTCATGCTATCTCTGTCATCCTTTAGTATTCCACTTCTGTCTGTTTTTTTGTTTTGTTTTGTTTCTTATTTTTAAGGCATTTGATGCCCCAGATGAAGAAACCGCAGGCAACTGTGATGGAGAACATCCAGGCTGTAAAGCCCCCTGACTGGGAAATGGAAAGTAGAAAACATGAGAGGCCAGAGAACATCCTTGCATCCTCTCAGCTGACAGAGCAGGAGCTCAAGGCTTTGACAGCCCCCTTACAATCCATCCCTGAAATGGAGTATGAAGCACCACCAGCTGATGCCGTGGGAAACACCGAGAGAGCCATCAGGACCTCTGTGGAGCTGCTGCAGGATGCGAGGAACTTTGCACCAAGCTATGAAGAGTTCGATTACCCTGGGGAGGTTTTCACCATGCCAGGCCCATATGAAGATGACACCTTTCAAAACCTTGCTCTCTTTGAGAATTGCTCCCCAGCCTCTTCTGAGTCCAGCTTAGATATTTGCTTCCTTAGGCCTGTTAACTTCACCTCAGAACCAGAGAGGACAGACCATGCCTTACAGCCATTGCCTAAGAGCTGCACTCCTGTGAGCAGCAGCACTTACAAGCGTGAGATGTTCCACAGCAAAGGCAAGCAGCTGAGCAGGTCCCTGAAGGAGCTGCCGCGGAGCGCTGAGGGTGTGAGCACCAGACTCTACAGCACACGGAGCAGCAGTGGAAGCCGTCTGCAGCAGAAGCAGGAGAGGAATGTTCAGCCTCACCTGATCTCAGCCTCATCTCGAAGCTCCCAAAGGAGCTACTTCCCCCCACAGAGAGGAGCGGGTGAAAAACCAAGCTTTTTGGAAGTAAGGAGGCTAAAATAGGAGGAGGAAAAAAAAAAAAAAAGGCACGTGGTGGTGCAGCAGCAGCAGCAGGAGAAAGATCTGAGATACAGTTAGAGTAGAACACACCAAAATAGCTTTCAAGTCCACACATTCAAAGTCCTCACCTGCATGTACATGCTCAAGGGAGGGACAAGACAGCTCCTTTTCACACACATCTTCTCTGGGGACAGGCACTGGTTCGAGGTGCACAGCTGGCTGAGTGACAGCTACAACACCCTTGAGACAAGGTAGCCTCTTGTGTGTCTCCACCTGTCACTGAGCTTCCCCCCACAAGTGAATGTTCTGATCAGGTCACAAAGTATGCACAAAGCTGTCCAAATTAGTGCTATGGGTGGCACCCAGTTAAACAGGTGCCTTTCCACCTGCTGTGAGGAGTGCTGGGTAAGTGCTGGGTAAGTCATGCCAGTGTAAACCAGCATGACTTGGCCAAACTCAACCCACTTTCACCAGCAAGGATCTGGTCCTCTGGTTTTGTTTCACCTGTATTTACTGCAGGGATTGTAGACCCATGCCAAAGTCTACGTGAGAACAGTCAGAGCCCAGCAATGGTGTCCCTCAGATGGGACACATCGAGCAGCACTCTAACCCTTCAGGGACACCAGGTCTTGCAGGAATGACGTTTCTGCAGTCTGCAGTGACTGTTCAAAGTCAGCTTTGAGTTGTCACAGTCAAGGAAGTAGATGCCCTTTGCTTCCTGGGAAAGAGGCCATGGGTGCTGTGAGGTGCTCAGCTAGTTCTGTCGCTGTTAACACTAGACATGATGCAGATGAGGCTGTAGATGCAGATGATGATGGGAGGTAGGTTCCAACAGCCTGACTGAAAAGGCATTAAGGAAACACCAAAATAAAAGGAAAAAAACACCCTTAGTGAGTAAAGGAGGTGGATGACAGAACAAGGGAGGTGAGGCAGAGGGAGATAAGCCCGGGGGACACAGCCCCTGCAAACAGGAATCTGTGAGCTATTTGCCACTCACCTGCCCAGCGCTATGGCCCTCAGCAGGGTGCAGATGTGGAGCTTGTCCAGAACTGCAGGACATGTTCTCCCTCACAGAGCAAAGGAGATGACCATGGCAGTGGTGGGCAGAACTGGAGAAAAGGGTCTTGTCCAGAGTCTTGCTGAGAGGAGCTTGGCACTCTCTTGAAAGAGGGAAAGATCTTTTACTGGCACATTTACCACAAGCTGTGTGTGCTAATGAAGCCTTCTGCCCCACAGATATAAAACCGTGCAGCAGCAGAGCCAGCAGAAGAGTCTTTCACACCATGTCACAGCTCAAGAAGCTTGAAGCCTCCCTGCCCCAGGGGAGAAAGGAGAGGGTGGGGAGTTCTTACAACGGGCCAGACTGGCTTGCTCCCTTACTGGCAAAAGGAGTTAGTAAACTCCCCCTAAACAAAAAGTTTAGTAATAAAGGCTCCAGTTCCCTCTAACAATGCTTATCCTTCTGCTCCTTTGTCACTGCCTCAGCCTTAGACCCAGCAACAAGCTCTCTCCAGAGGTACCAGTGTTCCTGAGGCCCAAGTGGCCTGTTGTTTCCCAGCCTTGCCAGCACCTCCTCACTCACCAGGTCCCTCCTAGCACAGAGAGAGAAAGAGAGAGAGAGAAAAGGGAACGAGAATGTGAGGTTGCAGATGCTGGTTAAATTGTCTTTTCCCTTTTAGGAGCTCCATGCAGAAGACAACACCAGGTTCTGCCAGAAGGATGACAATGAGCAAACATCCTTCAGCGACCACAACCCGCGGCACGAGCCCAAGGGGGGTTTCCGGAGCTCCTTCCGCAAGCTCTTCAAAAAGAAATAAGCAGCCCCAAGAAAGGCAGGCCACAGCCTAAGCACAGCAGTGCTTCCCCAGGTCCCCGAGGGTGGAGACAGACAGCAAGGCCCCAAGATTCCCCTGACTAACACAGAGGGTGGAGGGGTGGGGGAGAGGAGATTCTCACAACTGCCTTACAAACGCATCCTGCTCTTTCTAGCACAGGGCAGGGCCAGGCTTTGGGTTGCAGTGGAGCTCAACCAGCAGGTCCAAAAAGCACAGGAACTTGCTAGCTTTCATCCCTGCCTGACTTAACTTCCCTCAGTTTTGGAAAGCTTTGGCTGAATCCCATGATCTTCTCCTCCCCCTCATCCCCCAAAACTCCTTGATTTGCCATACAGCTTTTCTCTTCCAAATTCAAGCCAGGTCTTATTTGGGCTCACCCACAACAGAAGGGTTACCTTTGCAGCCCTGGCATCCTGGCCAGAAGTCTAAAATTCCCTTCTCTCCTCTACTTTCCAAAAAAACCCACCATCAAAGATGTCTTCCAAAAGGCCAGCTCGCATTACCTGGGTGGTTTGAGAAGGTCTAAGAAGCATCAGCTGAAGCACCAGAGTATTGTACTGCTTAATCAGCAACATCTTTTCTTTTGGACTTCCATCATTACCCAAAATCATCCTTCACCTTTTATGTGGCACCCTGTTTATTGAATTGCCTCCTGATGTATGAATCTCTGCTCCTGCTGTTGGAATCGCTCGTGTCTCCAGGCAGGTGATGCAGGCTGAGCCCAGGGCCTGCCACAAGAGACAAAGACTCTTCACCTTATCCCCAGTGTGGATCAATGCAGACATTGACAGAGTCAACTAGAGTCCTGGCTCCTGGTCTGTAACACACCTGAAATACACTTTGCTAACTCTTTGGCCTGACACCACCTTACAAGCCCAGTCACGTGCAGCTTTGGAATGGTTCTAGCTAAAAATTGAGGCACTAGAGCAGGAAAAGTCGATGGTGCACCATGTTCAAAGTCATAGGCTCTCCTTCTTCTGCAAGGACAGAACAACGAGGCCACACACACACCATCCTCCTCGCATTTGGACACAACAAACCCTCAGTAACTTTGATCTCTGCAGAAGACTGTAGCTTTTGTATGGAGAGAAACACAGCCCTCTGATGCAATAGCATGTCACACCCCAGCAGCAAGAGCACCACTGGTACAGTGGTGTTACCAGTGGAGTACTCCTGGTGAGCTGGGGGGTTACCTGAAGTTTGGGGCATTCTGAAGGCACTTTCAAAAGGAAATGTGGTTATATCACCTTGTTTTGACAAGCTTGGGACACTGGTCTGTCTTAAAGGACAGCTTCACCTTAGCAGGTTGTGAACTGTCTCCATGGGGCCAACAGCAATGTCTTGGGGGAAATATGCAAGGCTGTGAGATGAGGTGCTTGGGACTTGCAGAGTCAGCACACGGGTGACTGAATTTCGTGCCAAGAGAAGAGCACCCATCATGCTGCAAGGCTCTCTTGGCAGTGGCAACAGCACAGGGAAGCCCCAGAGCAGGTGTCCTTGGATGCAATGGCTAATCCTCACTGCAGATGCAGGGCCTAGAGCTCTCCCATAGCGTCAACTGACCTGCATTTACCATCTGCTTTTCCTCTTCTGGTGGAGGCAAAGAGATGTGTGTGAAAAGGGCTATTCACTTAAGACAGACAAAATCCATCCTGTATTGCAATCAGAGTTTTCCCAACATTTCAAGAATGTGACCAAGCAAAATCCCGGAGATTAAAATGTTTTAGCTGGTGCCTGTCCCATAACATTTAATGAAACAAAAATTCACTTCTCCTCCTTACAAAGAGGAAAGAAATATCACACTTTCCTCCCCTAGCTTTTGGAAACTACTCTGGGAAGATTTCTTTTTTAATTTAAGGCTTTTAATGGCAAAAAACACACAACCCTTCTATCTCTTTCCCTCTCCCTCAGATCCTCATTAAACTACAAATTCCCTAGCCCTTTCCAGTCAGGACTGCTCCATGCTGACCAGCCACTGAATCACAAAGGCAGTTCCTAGGATTTGGCAGCTTTCAGTCAGACTGTGCAGGGCCAGGATAGAAACACATAAAAAGAGCCAGATACTTGTAACTGAAGCATCAGCAAAGCCTGTTCTGCAAAGGAATCAGCCACAGACAGAACTCTTTGTCTGTCCATGGGACCAGGGTTGTATAATTATGGACGAGTGTCCACTGTAACACACTGATGCCTGTGAAGCGCTCTGATCCTTGGTGTCTTTGGTCTCATATATGTAACAACACTTCTGTCCTTCATAGAATAAACCTGCTTTTCATACTTGCCAGGCAGATGCCAGGACAGAAACAGGACAAAGGAAAAAATTTACCTGCTAGTATCAACTTGATGAGGAAATCCTTCCAAAGCGGCAGACCCTTTCTTGTAAAATGCATGTGAATTTTAGCTTCTGTTTTAGTGATTTAAGCCATGGTCAGAATTGATGGTTTTTTTCTTTCTAATTCTGAGTTCTTACTTCCAGGCTTATACTTATCATTTGAGATGTTCTTGTACCTGCTCAAAATCTGCAAATGTAAATAGTATGAATGAGTGATGCTCAACACCACACACAAACACACAACCTCTTGCAGGATCCATTCCAAATTCACCTTTAGTGTACATGTGTGCTCTGGATTATTTTTCTTCCTGTGCCAAATAAACGTTGCTTTTAAATAACACTGTTGTCTCTTGCCCTGAATCAGCCACAAGGCTGCATCCATTAACAGAAGAAACATGTGTTTTTCGGGAACCTTTCTGAGAAAACATTAGTCCTGTACCCCTACACACAGAGTCATTCAAGAAGACTGTTTCCTACACGTGGTTCTAACACTCTTACCCAGAACTCAGCTGAGTCACATTCTAGGCTTCTGGTCAAGATCCTGTTGTTGGTGTAGCTCACTGTGACATTTCTTCATCTTCTTCCTCCATCTCCTTTACTCCTGCTGCTGCTGACACGTGAACTTTCACAAAAAAATCCTGCTAAGTCTCCTCCACTGACATCCAATACACCACCCCAACTTCACCTATCAAACTATGTAAGAGATCTAAGGATCCTCCTGTATATCACGAACAGCTGTCACATACCAAATTTTAAAAAAAAATTCAATTCCAGTTCTGACTACTAACACTATCTTACTTTTGTCATATTCTCAGCAGGGTCAAAACAACTACATCACAATACTTACACCTCCCCATGCCAGACAGCACCTGCAGCATTCCTCCTACTGCTCTGGAGCTCTCTGCAGCGTTTTGTCACTTGAGGACAGTGGTCTCAGAGATCTGAGGTTTTTAACTCTCCAGTTAAAAGCAGCTTTCCTCCTGTGGAAATCTACTGGGGTCTTTGCTCCCTCTCCTTTCATATCAGCAAGCTGCTAGGAGACTGCCAGTGCCTTAGACAGTCCCTGACAGGACATGCTGTCATTCTCACTATGACTCTTCTAGATCACCTCTCCGTGGCTACACTCCCTGCTTAAATCAGCCACCTTAGGCTCTCCTCGGATTATTTTGACTTTCACTGCTGGTCAAATGTATCCTCTCACCACTTCATTCCTCTAAGCCAGCTTAGCTGAGCCTAATTCTAAGTTTATATAATTTAGCCACTTTCTCCCACTTTTCTTCTCCAGTGTTGTAATGTAACCTGGCTTCATCTACAAGTTCTTAAGACTGGTTTCACCTCAGTACAAGTCATGTACATGCACAAGCACAAATATTCCTTGGTAAGGGCAACAAACACATGAGATTCCTAGGAATCTGGATGTTCTTTCCAAATTCCACATAAAGTTGTCAGGGTTCATGTCTAAACAGAGGAGGAGCTGGGGCATGCATTGTACTGTCTTTGGCCACTGTTTGGTTTTGTGGGGTGGATTAGATGGAGAAGGCTACTGTGAATATTAAGCAGTTTCTGCCTGTGATTGATTTTCATTTATTCACTCTGTTCTTTGAAAGCAGATGTTTCACATGTGGCCAGATACAAGATATTAAACATGGTGTCCCTTTATTTGCTGCAATCTGATTCAACAGGGAGATGAGATGTAGGCTCTTAGAGGAAATCACCTCCCTAAAAAATTCATGCAGTAAAATTCAAGAGACAGCATTTACCCATAGGATGCAAATCCCTTGACACAGTAAAGCTGTAACAAAAGGCTGCTGAGCTGGAGTAACACCTACAACGAATAATCCTGGGGTAGAGAACACCACAGTTAAAAGATGCTATTTTATGTCTCCTACTGTATGAACACATTCCCTACTTGTCTTCTACTCCATCTGGTTCCTCTGCTTACAAACTGCTGCATCTTTTAGTATTTTACTTTCCTGAGCAAAACCCACCCCTGCAGCAGACTTACCACTGTCCTTGATGTAAAGCACGCACTATTTAAGCCTAAGGAAGCCAGTCTCAGACTACAAGAGCTTTCAGTGTCTCTTCCAAGTGTACACTTCTGCAATATGTAAGATTTTTTTAAAATTATTTTTTAACATCTCTTTTATCATCAAAAGGTAACAGTCACTATGAAATTTTGACTCCAATGCAATCTGAATATCATTGCAGACACAGCATACAAAGATCACCTACAGATGATTATGTACACAGGTTATCAGATATGCCAGCTATGATTTACTGCTCCTCTTTCTCTGTTTTTTCTTTTGTTGATTTGGGCTTTTTGCTTTGGTTTTTGGTTTCTTTGGTTTTTGTTCTTTTGGTTTTTTGGGGTTTTTTTTCAAACTGGACAACATAATTTTTAACATTTACTCATTTTGGCAAGTAAGGATGCTATCAGACAAAGGTAAATGGAACAAACTTATTGAAACTTAAGATTTGTTCTTCTGACAAACAAAAAAAGGCTTATTCCAAAGCAGATTCAACAAATTTGTCCAAAGCTACTCCAATGACATGTGACCTTTGCTTACCCTTCTCTTTAAAAATATTACGGATGTTCTGCACATTTTGCAGTTCTATTGTCATGCATCTGGCAAACAGGTTTTTATTTTATTTTTCCCTTCCAACTTTCCAGCCACTCGGTACAGGATTTCACATTTGCTGGCTAGACAGTAAACAAACAAACAAACAAACAAACAAAAGACTTACTCTTTGTTTCCCTTATAATGCTCTGTTTTCCACTGAATGCAAAAAGTAAATTTGCTCACAACTGACAGAAAAAATGTATTTGAGGCTGGTTCGTTTTTTAATGAAAAACAAGGAATGGAGTGCACAAAATAAGTTAAAAGCACTTTTGCTGTTACACCTCTACTGGGCCACAAGTTTCTCTCCTGAAGAAAGGTTTCACCTATGCATCATCCAAGCTTAGAAATGACAATTCAACAATTTGTTCCATGAAGCACAATAATCTACTACCTTCAGCAGTGGTACCTCCAGTGATATTACTAAGCTTGATTCGGGCCAATTAAACAGAAAATCTCATTTAAAAAACATGCAAAAGAAAAATAATTAAGTATCCCACAATGTCAATACAAAACTAGAAGGATCTAAATCTACTGCATTAGCATGCTCTGAGACAGATCTCTCCCTCCCTGATTTAAGAGAGGAATGTCACACAAACAGGTTAGTTCACAATAGGAATGGCTTCTTGAAGATGGAGCACTCAAATGCTTCCAGGACATCAATCCTGAAGCAGGATGACGTTCTCCATTAGGAGACAGTTACAGACAAGTGTTGCAGGGGCTGCTGAATGCCATGACAACAGCATGTACCTTGGGGTCAACCAGGCAGCACAACAGCTGACCTTCCATTAGAGCACACTGAACAGGGGCAAATGCATGGCACTTGCAAAAGAATCAGAACAGTTTGGGTTGAAAGGGACCTTTAAAGGCTGTCTAGTCCAAACCCCTTGCAAATGAGCAGGGACATCTTCACCTAGAGCTGGTTGCCCAGAGCCCTGTCCAGTCTGACCTTGAATGTTGCCAGGGATGGGGCATCTACCACCTCTCTGGGTAACCTGTGCCAGTGGTTCACCAAACTCATTGTAAAAAACTTCTTCCTTCTGTTTTGGCTGAATCTACCCTCTTTCAGTTCAAAACCATTACTCTGTCCTATTTGCAAGAGGCCCTACTAAAAGGTTTGTCCGCATCTTTCTATAAGCCCCCGTTACAGATTGAAAGATCACATTAAGGTCTCCCCAGTCTTCTCTTCTCCAGGCTGAACAACCTCAGCTCTCATAGGAGAGGGTGTTCCAGTCCTCTGACCAACTTGGTGTCGCTCCTCTGGGCCCGCTCCAACAGGTTCACATCCCTCCTGTGCTGAGGACCCCAGAGCTGGATGCAGTGCCCCAGATAGGGGTCTCACCAGAGCGGAGCAGAGGGGCAGAATCGCCTCTGTGACTTGCTGGTCACGCTGCTTTGGATGCAGCCCCAGGATACCTTTGGCTTTCTGGGCTATGAGTGCACATTGCTGGGTCACATCGAGCTTCCTGTCAACCAACACTCCCAAGTCCTTCTCCCCAGAGCTGCTCTCAACCCCTTCCATACCCCAGGCTGTATTGAAACCAGTGGTTACCCAGTCCAGGTGGAGGACCTTGCACTTGGAATCCTAGAACTTCCAAATTCCCATAGGGCTTTTCTGAGCTAAGACACAACCATAACGCTCTGAAAGACAATGAACAACCCAGGTTATGCTCCACTGTTGCCCTAGACTATATATAACATAGGAATCTGGAGATGAAACAGCACAGATTTTTAAGTACCCATAAAGTTTTGCTGACCATTATAACCCTGCCTACACAGTTTGCAGTTGTTTAGGCTGATTTTTAGCCATGTATCAGCCCCCTAGAGTAATAAGGCAACTCTCCTAGCCTATACACAATCATGTTTCATTGTCCAGGCTATACCAGATCACCCCAGGCCCCACCAGATCATCCAGGGTCATTTTACCAAGGAAACAGATATCATCATTAAAATTATTTCATCTTCTATGTGAAAAGTACTGCCACTAATGCAATCACGGTCCGAGTAAGAAGTCAATCCAGATTAAAAATTATTAACACAAAGCTGTCATGACACAAACCACTGGCTTAGCAGTTCTACTCAAAACTCATATTCTAAATGCAACAGGTTTGATTCTCACCCAGTTCGTCCTGTTCACAGCTGAGTCAACACTGTGGTTTGTGCACCATAGGGCTGACCCATTCTGCTGGGATGCAAAGAATGTTGATGTTAGGTTCCTGCACAGTGACCATTATCACCTGTTGTCTATGTCACCAGTAAAAATACTTTTATCCTCAACCACAAATACGAAACAGCTTCCCTATTTCACAAAGGAAAACAGAGACCTACTGCCATTTAAGAAATCTGCTGATTAGCAGGACCCATGTGAGGTCATTCCTTCAACCTAGTCTGCCTTGGCTGCACAAGACAAGAATGTGCTGAAGAAGAAATACAGGTCAGAAAGTCTAACTTTTAAGGCGTTTTCCTGGTTATCTACTGATGAGCTAATAATTTCCGTAACAGTGCCAACAGTATGTTTATCATGCTTTATACCCAAAGAAGTGATAACCTAAACTATGTCTCCTGTGGCTTGAGTTTTTACAAAGCTCCTCTGAACCTAAGGTTTTGAGATCCTCACTTTTTCTTCTTTTGCCAGAAAAAAAAGACGTTTCAAAACAACATTGTTAAATACACCAAAGGAATACAACTGACAATCCTGAGATTAGACTATGGTGAAAACTGCCATTCCTCTTGATGAAATCAGAACGCTTTCCAAAATGTTATGACCACACTAAAGGATCAAAGGTCCCTGAAATGCTGAAAAGCATTAAAACAGTTGATTTCCATCATCATTTAATAGCACCATGTCTGACACAGCTTTCCAAGATGCTGAAATGTGCTTTTCTTCCAAAGAGGAAATGTGAGGGAATTTTACTTTGCCCCATGAGCCATTTTAACTGAAGATGAGATACTTTATGCTTCACATACCTACTGTAGAGGAGATTATAGACATTCTTTTCTTCAATAACTGGCATCCACCACTGTCCCAGTACTGTCTGAAGCTGAAGAGCAGCACACAGGTTTATGGATAATCCATGTCAGAATACTTATAATACATGTTCTGTCATGTGTATTTTGGACAGAGAAAGCTACCATAAAGATTAATATAGTTCGATCTTTTCTAAAATGTATCATACAGGTGTAAGACATTTTATAAGGTATAATAATTCACTTTGGGAGTAACCCAGCTTCTCAAATATCACTAAATTATTATTTTGTAACATGTCAAAATCAACCTCTCTTTAGACTTATTACTAAAATACATATATGGAACTAGGAAAAATATGTACCACAACATGGGCTTTTATCCCCTTCAGTGCTTATCTGAAAAACTAAGGTGAACGTTTGTCCACGTAATAATTTAACGTATGTCAGCCAAACATATCTTTATCTTTATTTCAATTAAATTAAAAACAATCTGCAAGTATATTTATGCAACATTCACTATATACACACGATTTATGCAACTGCAAGGCAATTCTATGTATGCTGATTAATCTATTGTTAGTAAAACATGACAATAGCTATGGAAGTTGACAAGTGACTGTTTTCATGGCATGACTGAAAAAGAATAGCTACTAGCCATGAAATGGATTATCAGTAAACCTTAAAAAGAACATGACATAACCTAGCAGAGATTAACAGTCTTCTAAATGTAGTAGTACATTTGCTTCAGATGATAGTGCTGCTTTTAAAAAAAAATTTGCTGTCACCTTAATGATGTAAGACTTTCATCTGCTCTATCTAAAGAAAGCAATAATTAGACATTATGCTTCCTGGCAAAAATTTATTTTTGAACTGGCACCACAGTATTTCAGAAAATAATAATAAAGTACCTCTTTGGTGAAGCCTAGGTACCCCCTACTACTCATTGTAACAACTTGTAAACAGGACCGCAATACAGTGCTTTGCCTTAATTCTAGCTCGGTTAGGTACCACAGATCTTCCTCACAGTCCTTCTCATAACTTTAGGAAGGTATTTTAAAGCAGGGAGTAAGTAAAGCAAAGGAAAATTAAGAAGGATATAAAGTTCCCTGTTGGAGATTTAAAAAAAGTGCATAATGTTTTCATTCCAAAAACTGTGCCACTGTATGGAACTGATGGATACAAGACTACTTTCCTTCCTGTACTGGACATTGTTGATCATTACACAAACACAGTCTCTGCTCATTGGCCAAAGAAGTCTCTTAAGCCTGTTCTCTGGTACAATCAGTTGTCCAATTACTTTAGAACAATGTCCTGCATACTTAAACAAGGATAGCAAGTTAACCGGGTTTTCCACTAGAAAGTCTGCTTTTGCAATTCCATTTCTGTACACTACATTTCCAACATATTGGAGAGTTTTTAGTGTTTGGCATACACATCCCAACTCCTTGTCCACCACCAGGTTCAGTGCATCCATTGCCAGCAACAGACATAGCACCAGGAAAATGCAACTCCCAGCGCAAGGGATAGTTCAGGAGGAGTGGGCATTCTCCAGCAACGGCGGTCCGTCCCGATGCATTGATGGGTGTGTGTGCTCCCTTTTGTAAGTTTTTGGAGGAAGCTTTGGGATATGTTGAGAAGTGCTTTGTCGTGGAGGAACAGGTGGTCCAGCAACAGAAGGGAGGTCCACATCTTGCGGTATCAAAGGTGGTGATGGAAGATGCCTCCGTGCTACATGTGGAGAAGGTGTCTGAGGGGGAGGGGGAGTAAACGGAGATGGGCTGTTTGGGAAAAAGGTGTTACCAAGTTCACTTTTTCTCCCCAGCGGTGGAGGTTGGAGGTGTAGTGGTGAGCTAGAGAAAACATCTGGAGTTCGCACAGGTTCCCGTGGTGGTAACTCAGGAGGGTTTGCAGTGGTAACACAGGAGTCAGAGATGCAGGTCCGATCAGGCACTGAGTACCTTGGTGAATACACTTTAGAGGTTGGCTGCCTAGGGGGGATTGCTGGTGGGTTGTCCAGGTGTGCAGAAGCAATCTGAGACACACAAACATTATATTCAATAAAATTTTAGAGTGGCAACAAAGAACAGGACCGTGCTGTGAAACAGAAGCAGAGCTCCTGCACTGCGGATCGCTCTTAGCAGGGGTGCATCAATGCATGAGTTAACAGCCAAGGATGGAAGGAATGAAGGCGCACAGAGAGCGATAAAACCAAGGCAAAGAATGGTCAAAGCAACAATTTCCATGCTAGTTCCAGGTCTGCTTGCTGGGGAGGTTTGGTATCTTCCACCACCTCCCCAATAACAAGCACTTGGGGTGGGTAAACGCACCAGACACTTCTTCAAAAAAATGAGGGAAAGGGAGAGGCTGATGATGCTGAGCAGAGAAAAAAATAAACTACGCTCAGAAGATGGAATTAAGTAGTCAGAACTATGGGAGCAAACAGTTCTGAAGCTCCAGACCACAGTGACAGGGTAACTGGTCCCCAACAACCTATCATGTACATGATGTTTTCAATTCCATTTTAGTAGGAATATGATGCATTAGATTGTGATGACTAACAGCACAGTCACCTGTACTCTGAAAACAACAACCTGCTGAAGAGCCATATACAAACCCTCTTCAAAGACATATGTGCTCCAAAGTAATTTTGAGTGGGATTTTCAAATCGGAAGTCACAAACTAGCTCCCACTGAAATCAGGAGCAATTTGACACTGTCTGCAACAGAGGCTGGATCTGACCCCAACTGCCAGACAAATGCAAAAGGAAAATGTAGCAATGGTTTAAGGAGGCAGGCAGACAGGATGGGTAAATAAGAAGGGAGAGCAAGCACTTTAGCACATCATCAGGGTCAAATAATCAGATGAAACTTTCCAAGGATTGAGTTGTGTACATCACTTCCATCACTGCTGTTTTCATCAGTTCTTTACCTTCATTCACAGATCCCAAAATTATACTCTGGAACAATTATTGCAGATGGAAACATCTGCCTGAAGCCTCAAGTTCTCAAAAGCAATGTAAGGACCTGAGCATAGCACATCAGTAGATGAGACGTTTCTAACCCTCAGTTTAGGTCCCATCTGTTTTCATTTGTTTAGGATCAAGACATAATGAGGCAGAGGCTTGAAATATATATATGGCTGCTTACTCTTTCACACATAGTTCTTCAAAAATAAATGTATATCTATCTTTAAGAGTTACTTTTCTATCATACCCTGTCCTCTGCTCCCAGAAAAACAAATAACCTTTATTCTCCTTACTCACTTTTGATGGGGAGGATTCAGCCGGGGCAGATTCTGGTCTTCTTCGTGGAGGAACTGGAGGAGGGACAGGAGCATCATCTGAATTTTTGGTAAAGTTTATGGACGACACAGAAGCAGATCCTAGTGGACATTAAAAAAATTGTTGATAATGATGAACTTTTATTTATCTTCATATATTTCCTTTATTGCTGCCAAAAAAAGTGCCATAAATAATAAAGCATTTGCTGATAAAAAGCATCACGACCACGACAAGTCTTGAAGACAATGAAACAAGCCTCTAACTTGCAGCTTCTAGGCAAACTGCTTTTGTGAGCTGCAAACATCTCTGTGGCCATCAGATTACATTCTTAAGTAATCCTCGAGACCAAAACCACACCGCAAACTAGTTCTTATATTATAACAAGGCTAAAACAACATCCTGAACCTGCAGTTGATGAGCTAACCCAACAATGAAGAAATATCCTCTGCAGAGGAATTCCAGAGACCTGTCTTGAACACTCAGCAGTGCCACTGCTCTGCTAAGCAACTTCTGCTTTTAGCAAGTCATTTCACCTGCTTATGGCAACCAGCTGAACATGGGACTAAGCTCTGAAAGCCCTCACATGTGAAAGAAGGCTGTATCCATTATTAATTACTGAGAGCACACCATAAAATATGAGCTTCCTTGTATGTAGGTGAAGACAGGTGTGGACAGGTCCTGATGGATTTAATCCAAGGAAATGTAAGTTCTGCAGAAAAAACATCCACGGACACTGAAACCAATTTGGAATGGCAGACAGCAGAATAAGGCACCCACAAAACATTCATTTTTTACTCTCATTGTTCACCATCAGATACTCACCAAATACATTCATCACATATATATATATATATATATGGCAGCAAATCCTACAAGTTTGTTTGGGACATATATAAGCACTAAAGATATAACTCTGCCTTCTGTTTTGAAGTTCCTCTGAAGACTTGTAATAGTTTCTATGTAACACACCTGTTCTGTCCAGTTTCTTTCTTTGCAATAAAAACTTTAAATAAAGCAAAAAGGAAGTGAAAGTTCTTGCTGCTGCAAGGAGACAAAAGCAACTATTTCTACAGTCACTTTAGAAGACTAAACATGATTTCACCTGTCTAGCAGCACAAAACCCAACAGGCACATTGTTGGCAGACTGCCTATTAGCACCTACTTGTATGAAAAGGACTCGAAGGATCCGAGTCAAACACACTGCAGGCATCTGTGGTGCTTGACGTTGCAGAAGCAGGGGGAGGGGTCAGAGGCGTTCGGGGAGAGTTTGGTGCCGATGCTGTAGCTTCAGTCTCGCTCTCTGGGATGCGGCTGTAACTAATTTTCCTTGGCTCCTGTTGCAGGGGTGTAGGATGTCTCATGGTACCTGGCCTTGGATTAGAAGGACGAACACCCGGGGACTTGAGAGGATAGCTGTATTTTTTGGGCTGAAACGATAAAAAAGATAGTATCAACCAAAATGAAAAGGCCACAAGATCACCTAAGTGTAGCTTTGTATTTATGAAGCCAGAGATCTAAAATTACTTCTGCTATCTATGAAAGACAAATGTAAGCACTTTTTGAAAAAAAAATTACAAAAATTGAATACTAACAAATCTTGGAGGAGGCTTGACATTTCGTGGCTCTATCTCTAGTGACTTGTTGAACAGATAATCTGTAAATTCTGTCTCCACGCTGTTTCCCATTGGATTCAGGTTTTCAAAAAATCTCTGTAATACAAGAAAGGAGAAAACTTGTCAGCTAAGCTGCTTCTTAGTACTGTTTGTTTCTACTGCACAAATGATCCCAACTGTTCAAGAGAAGAGAGAAAATGCTGGAATCAGAAGTAACAACAGACTTTAAAGTTATTAAATCTGTTCACTGCCAGCCCTTTGCTAGGTATTGCTACTGCTATGCTTGGCCTGAAAACCAACTGTGCAAGTACCCTAAATATTTTTTGCAGTGCAAAATCAGACCAAGTTAGTTCAAACACCTTCAGAAGAAGCAGTATGTAGTCCATCTTTACACTGATGCAGGGAAGACTGCTCTCACAACACAGTAAAAGCCTGAGGAGAACAAACAACAGAAGAAAATCTTGCAGAATCCCTTCAGATAACCTGTCCTATGACTGTCTGAAAGTATGTAGCTCAAAAGATAGTGGGAAAAAAGGAAGAAAGGGGAAAAACGAACAAAGCAAACAGAGAGGACTAGAGAACACCTCAGACTAAGTAGAACAAGTACCAGGAGAAAGAAAAATGTGGGTATCACCACCATCAAGGCATGATGTAAACACAGTGCTATCAGGAAAACCTGGAAACATAAAGGCAGCATAACAGAGGAGGAAAAGACACCAGAGATCACTGGACAAATAATTGCAACTGAGTGAAAGACAGTGCCAACCTGGTATTTTCAATTCCTGTTTAACGCTGATCAATAAGATCTACCAATGTCCCAGCAGCTGAGGAAAAAATGAAACAAATCCCACCAAACTGCAAGCATTCAGCTTTCTGCCCTTTCTTACAGTGAGACCCAAGAGAGGTTTTATGACAGGCCTTCTGCTCATCTCAGATTCAGTCAGATTGAATCTATGTGAATTCAGTCTGTCCTTACGGTCTGTCAGCTGACAGAATCACCACAGAAGTAGCTCAGTGCACGGACTCAAGGAAATCATGCCACTTACCCTGATGTCAAATTCCACTCTTAAGCAGTATGGCTGATTCTGGTACTGCTGTATCTCTCCTGTTATTTCCGCTACCTTTCTCCTCTTGCTGAAGTTTATAAGTTCTTTGCCATGTCGCTTTAGAAATTCAGGATTGCCTTCTTCTGTTTTCAAAATGTTAGTTAAGTAAATTCCTAAAGAGCACACAGAAGAGGTTCTCAATATGTAGTACAAAACAAGGAGGAAGTCACAACTGGAATACAAAGAATTCGTATAGAATTTAATTTGTGCACTGTCATTATTTAGAAAACTTCTCTGTTAGGGTCAATAAGAGACTCCTACCTAATATTCAAATAAGGGTAACAATTCAAATATTTTAAATGCCTTTTTCAGAAAGCTGCTTTTTTAAGTTCCAAAGTCTATATATCTTTCTATTGTTTAGGAAGCTCACACAACTGAACACTACTAGCATTTTGCACTAAGAGTACACTGAACATGTGCTCTTAACGGCTCTGCTCCAGTAGACACCCCAACTAAACACCAAAACATTATTTTCAGGTTTTATCCTGGCTTCATAATTGCATCAAATCATTTGAAGATTAGAAAGAAAACAGTGCTCTCCACAGATAATGTATCTGGAACTGTCATTATGACTCTTCCAAGTATAACCTGACAGAACTAACTGAGCTGTTCACATGTGATCCTGCTAACCTCTATTCATCCCTCCCTAAGGCAGGACAGAAAGTTTCTTAGTTGATCTGATCTTTCTTTGCAGAGCTCTGGAGTGTATCTTTCTGCAGTCTGTAAAAAGTCAAAAAAGCCATCAACACCTTCCTTTCAGTCTTGACCTGAAGCCTATGTTGGGACAAGTGCAATGTCCAGATTTGGAACTGATATGCAACAAACATTTCAGTAGCTTCCTCAAGAATAGGAATGCCATATGCTTAACATCACAATTTGCTAAATGCCAGCAATCTATCTCTAAGAAGAACTGTTAGGTCTGATGATAAAGAAGAGACTTTCTTCCAAAACTCTGCTTTTACAGAAATAAGACTTTTTAATAGAAATGAGACTCTAGCTTTATTTCTTGGAACTCTTGATGAGGAAGGGGGTCCTTCTTTCTCTGCTAGTCAATAGCAATAATATTTCTAATGTGACTGCATTCTACTGAAGCCATTTTTGGTTGTTTCAAACTACGTTCAAAGTAAAAATGAGTAAATACGTACATAAGATACTACAGATATCCTTACTTTTATTGCAAATAACATCTTCAACTAATAGGCATTTTAATTTTTCTTTCACATATATGCAAGTTAATGTCTGGGCACCTGAAATTCCAACCCACCTGTCCTGTTAAAACTGACTCCTCACTATTGTTCATACTGTTCAGTACCTTAGCTCAGTACTTTCCAAATGTTTATGTGTGATACAGGTCATTCAAACCAAATGTACTTACCAAAAAAAGGCACACAAGGAGGATTAATGGACCTGAGTTTTGCCAAGTATTTCTTATAATGATCCTCACTCAGCTCATAAGCTTCTTCTAAAATCTTCTTCTGGCGACTTGGAATTTGCTTAAAAGAGAGAATTGACAATTGTTTGGAAAGACAGGGTAGAGGTGCAGCCCAGCAACAATACTAAGAGCAATGGTCTCCACTGATACTTAAATCAGAGACCATGAGGACAGTACCCCAGCATTCTGAGATGCTTTTCTGAAGTGCAGATGGATATCTTGCTTCTGAAACCAAGGAAAAAACCCTCTCTATTACACCCTGAGAGATTAATTTCTTGGGGAATTTATTTTCCCTGCTCCTTCTTTGAAATACATGCTTACTGAAAAGACAGACTTTTAAGTGTAGCCAAGGTACATTACATTGCACTTCTCCACCAAAAATGGAAAACATTTCACTGTACCTCAAATGTGTGATCCAACCTATACACTGCAGCAGAGTTCATAGCACTGACAATTTCAAGGACACCATTGAAGTTGTTCAGCTCTTGAAAAACTTGCAGGATCTCAATTATCCGGCTCACTACAATTACTCTTTCCTCCAGGTTTTCTGTTTCTACAATGCATCTAAATATACAAGAACATTTGATTTTGTATTAAAGCGTTGATGGGTTTTCGAAAATCAAGGATTAAGTTGTAACATAAACAAATATGAGTTTATCAAATTACTTGAGACAGTTCTGAACATGTTTATAGAGATTTGAAAATATTTTAAGAATAAAAAGCTGAGACTGTTATGCTAAAATTCTCGCAGGGAGCAGTTTTAGCACCTAAACACAACTCAAAAAAGGAATTCTTCCAAAACAGAATTTTTCACAGTAACCTTGTGAATGGACTGTAAATGTCCAGATATGAAGTAGGTGCAGATTCAGGAAAGCCACTTACTTTTCAAACCACAAAGTGAGGTTAGTTGTATGCCTTATCATTTTGAGAAGGTTAGGAGAATTGATTTCTTTATCTTCCTTTGTCCACACACTTCCAACGAGTTCAGATGGCTGCACAGCTCTAGAGAAGTGGATGCGTTATCAAAAAATGCAATTAAAAGCAGGAAAGAAGATAAACCCCTCTTTATTTTCACTGAATTTGGAATTCATATTTAGAAATAAATTCTGAGGTATCACTTTTCTATAACGTTAGGCTCCCCTCATGACTAAATGACTGATACTTCTATACCTCTTTTTCAGACTGTAAATATTTGTTAACATACACAACTCTTAACCACCTCTGTTCGTCTAAATGAAGAATGATGTCTCTATCTCATTCATCATACTAAAATCTGAGTTTCCAATGCCTGAACAACCTCTCGGGGACAGCTGATGAGACCTGACATGGTCCATAATTTGCTTCACAAACTAGGATACGAAAAAACTGATTCAATTTTTGTTCACACTTCTCAAAGGTTGATCTACTCAGAAAACGAGAAAGCTAGAGCACAATACAATTAATGGTATGCAACAGTCACATGTACTGCATGTTAACTTGGGGAGGATAAAACAAATACAGTATTTCGGAGGGTTTTTTCTGCAAAAATAGCAATTAATATACAGCACTGGTAGAGTTCCTTGACCTACCGCCGGGTTTCACATCAGAAACAATTTCACGCTGAGGAATATTTTGATTCGTGTCATGTGTTTTCCAGTGGAGGAAAGTTACCTGTAAAAATCTGACTCGAGTAACGTGAGCTGCCGAGCAATTTCTATGGGATGCAAAGTGAGCAAGTCAAAAGTCTCTGTGTGTCCTGGTTTGCTTATGTGCCACTCAATCGCCGGGGGGGGGCTCTCAAAAGTGATGTTGTGGCTCGGCCCAATGGCTTGTGCCTGCTTTTTCCGGTTGATTATCTTTGTGATTGATTCAACCCATTTCTTCATTGCTTTGCCTGGCACACAGAGAAAATTACTATTTAGTTACTCTTAATACTGTTTTTCCTAAGAGGTCAGTATAATTAAAAAAATCTTCGGATTTAACCCCCAAACCTACTAAATTAAAGCAACCATGTATTCTTTAGAAGTGGCGTTCCCACACAGGTCTAAAAGTATTCAAACATATAAAGAATTCCTCGACAACCAATGCTGAAGACGAGTTTGCCAATCATAAATCAGAGCACCCAAACTAGGCTCCTGCTCTGATTTAGATGTTTTCCTTTCTTTTCTGAGTTTACAAAGAGTTTATGGGAACTAACCTTGTTTCGCCCAAAATGCACTTCTACTAATACCCTGAACTTTATACCCTTGGCAAGACTATATGTCCAAAAAATGCAGAAAGTCAAAATAACAAACAGGGAGAAGCTTCTCCCTGTACTGCATTTACCATCAAAGCTCAGAATAAAATCAAAAAGCCAGATAGTTCTACACCATAAAAATTTCATGCATGAGTCCACTGAAAAATTACTAGTAACCCCTGTTAAACTAGCTGGTTCATTCTTCCCTGTTTTTAATTGCTAAATAACCATTAAAGGCTTCTCTGATGTTTTATTTTCCTACAAACTGCTCCTGTATCTGTCTTGGTTTTATTTAAAGAGAAAAAGAAAAAGTGTGTACAATCACAACTGCAGTGTCCTACAGTTCAATTATGCACTGTGAAATAGCTGGAAACCCCTGTTTCAAAGAAATAGTGGTTTCCATCATCAAACTTTTATCAAAAATTACTCCTGTGTAAAGTTTAAGATGACAATCAAAGCAATTATTCTGTTCTGATCATTACTCAGTTCTTACTATTTCACATTATTCCAGTCCCTTTACAACAAAACCAGTACCTATTCATGTAAATAACAATCATTCTGAACAGGGGCCAGATTTTGAATAACAGCGTGTGTGTCTGGGGCGGGGACTGATGCAAGTTTATTTTATGCTCTTTATGAGGTATTTAATAAGAAGTCCTGTTTTGCTTTATCTGCTCAGTGAAAAGTGATTCCATTCCACATCTTTGAAAAGGGATGCTTTATGATAAATGCCAGCACTGCAGAATCTGTAAGTACCTCTTACTGTTCCAATGAATTCCTCCAAACGTTTCAGAAGATCAGCATCTCGCTCAAAGTCATAGAAGTGGTGTTCTACCCAGTGTCGACATACATTTAATACTCTGCAAAAGTAAAGAATAAGTGAACACTCCACAGTACAGTCTACCTTCCCCATCAAAGCATCTACAAGAAAGGCTGCTAGTAACACAAAGAGCCAGTGCATCCAGAAGACGGTACTTCCAAAGACTGAAAGGAAGTCAAGTTTGTCTCCCACTGATGCAAAACTCACCGTAGCTGCACAGGCTGAATGTACTCCTTCCTAAATCTCTTTAACTCTGCACTAAGAGGCTGGTCTCCATTCTCCATAGCAATACGGTCGGCTTCCGTTGGCTCAGGCTCTGGGATTTCAAACCTAGCACAGAAGATGGGTGTAAGCACGAGGCTCCTGTCACACTCATTCTGGTCACAGCATGCATGAACTAAAGACAGCTTTGAGTTCAGGACATTTCCACATGTCACAATCTTGTGTCTTGGCAAGTATATAGGAAAATTTGCTGAATTCAATACCAATATAGATTTCAAAGACAAAACTATGGGATGCTGGAAGTTACTGGAGCTACCTGAACAATATTAAAGCTTCTGGATAAAAACTTCCGTGTTTTACTGGTAATCCTTGAATTTGTCAATTTTTTAAACAGCACCTGAAGTGAATCAAAACCAACTGGAAAGCCAGAATCTTACAAAC
This sequence comes from Acropternis orthonyx, assembly GCA_035583155.1. NCBI lineage: Eukaryota > Metazoa > Chordata > Aves > Passeriformes > Rhinocryptidae > Acropternis > Acropternis orthonyx. Next base: position 14,082,267 of record JAWWEU010000111.1, on the reverse strand, counting down.
TCTAAGAGAAAATTTAAAAAAAAAAATAATAAAAAATTTGCACTTCATAGAAACAGTATATTTAACAGTGGCATACCTTTCTATTAGCAAACTCAGCAACTCTTGAGGTCTACAGAAGGATCTATATGTTGTGAGAAAAGTCCGAACAAAGTTGGGATCTAAGACAAAGAATAATTTTACACTTAAGTCAGAAATTACCTGATTTTTTTCCTTTAAAATAACTTTAGTTATCCTTTAAAATTAAGGACGTCACTCTATTAATTTAGAGAGAAGATGATGTAAACCTAAATGGCTTTGGTAACAATTCAGAATCTCACAGAATAGCAATACAAAACAGAATTTAAAAACAATTTTTATTCTCTCTTGAAAGTTCACAACAATGACTTCCCTCCCTCCCTCCCTCCCCCCCTTTAATTATTAAAAGCCAGGATTCTTTTCCAACGACTTCAAAAATAGTAAATAGACGATTTCATTTATGAGCCATCTAGTAACAACTTCAGTTTTGACAATGACTGGGACAAGGTAACTCAAAAGACACAGCAAGTAACTTTGCACTGGGTGGAAATGGCCACTTCCAGGGGAGACTGTTTTCCCTAAACTGGCACAACTGGTCATGGTTAAGGCAGCCTAGACATTCTCTCAGCTAACTTGAGAGCTATACTTTGAGGTTACATTTATTTCACTTCAAGAAAATCAACTGATTTCATTTAAATTGACTAATTACATACCAATTCATTCAAAATAAGAAAACGTGTTTTAAAAACAAGTAAGTATTCAAAACAGAAAACCAAGGTGCCTCCCGTAACTACAAAAGCAAAACCATTTGTTTTCAAGCATGAGGAAATGCAGTGACAGCGCACTGGCACTGCACAGAGCTGACTAGAAACAAGGTTAACACTGTTATCACTGAACAAAATTAATGAGTGGATTGCAATGGCTTTGCGTATTAAATCCATATTCAGATTTTAAAACCAAACCCCAACTGGTAATTGTTCTAAGACAGAATGGCTGAAGAGGAGGACACAGGACTTGAAGCAGGAATTCCTACAGGCTGTAATGCAGGAAAAAAACCCCTTGCATTATTTGACCTAACGCTACATTAGACTTGTTTCTTGGAATATGGATTTTTAAGAGCTGTTTTAAAATCCTCCTTAACTCTTTACCAGCATCTTGCCCATTTGAATGAACATTCTACTCATTCTTACATCCTACTAAGTTGTTCATTTGAGCAACAGTTCACTGTGATGAGTTGCACAGGTTAACTGTGCATGGTGTAACACACCATCTCCTTGCATCTCTGTTACACGATAATCCCCATTTCTTAAACAATTGGCTATTCTGCTTTACCCATGGCCTTCATTATTCCATTTTTCTAATCATAACCCCTCCGCCATTACTCTTCTAAATTGTACAGTCCAAAATTATTTTCAAGGGCAAAATTCTAATACCTTTTGCACAAAAAATGTCATCCAGGTCCCATCATCCTCATCATGGAAATACACAATTTTTGTTGTACTAAAGAAGTATAGTAACTCATGCTTTCAGAGCTGGCATTCTGTACACAGCACCTACCCTAAGTAGATATTGTCTACACAAAAAAGAAAGCCTCCATAGCAATTAACATTTTCAGATCACTGCAAGCTCTGAGTCAGAGCTATTATTTACAGGTAGGGTCGGCATATAAATCCACAATACATATTGAATTTTAAATGTAGTAGGTCAGAAAATCAAATCTATCTTTGTTATCTTACTAGCAAAGACTGTAACTCAAAATAGCGTACAATATATGAGCAAGTGTCAAAAAAAATACAGACAACATTAGTTAGCCAGGATGTCTGTTCATGTGATAATTCCCTCTTCAATGCAGCCAATTTGAAAGCTAAAAAAGAACAATAACTTGTTCTGCAAGGATTTATAAATAATCACCCTTGAATTCCTTAAGAAAGGAAACGGACACTATGATGACGCACAAGCACTCTTAACATATCAAAGCTTTAAAAATAGAAGAGCACTGCCCTGTAGATAAAAAAAATAAAAAATTGCCATGACTTTAAATCAGTACCACCTAACCCAGCTGCTCTTAAACAATAATCAGGCAAGAGGAGATAATGAATGCAGAAACATTAAAACAACTAAAACCCAGAAGTATATGCAAACAAGGGCAGAACCTGAATTTCTAACTGAAGGGCAGTTTTCTAGCATGTAAAAATATATGGAAAGCTGCTTTTGCAGAGGAGATTTCTCGCTGTTTTGCTGCTCCACCACAGGACAGTTTGGACAGCCTGCAGCACCTTGTGGCCAGGTGGCCATCAGGGCTATCTCCCTGGCTGAGCTCTCGTGGTGATGGGATGCCTCCCAGCCCCAGAAGCACTGCTCCCTTAGAGCTGTCCCTGTTCCACAGTGTAACAGAGAAATATTTCACCTGATAAAATGATTTGTGCGCTGTCAGGGGGGTGAGGGAATTAAAATAAAAGGTCCAACACCCATATCTACAAATGAGATGCATCATGTAGATCTTCAGAGATGACAAAAAGGTTGAGACCTGATTTGACTACTGCCTGAACACAGCCCACGGGCTCCTCAATGTGCAACCAACGAAACTGCAACAAATTCATACCATTTGTGCAACTTTATCTGTAATTATTCCTCATAAAACTTGACCGACAAAGATAAAACCCCAAAGAAAAGTCACAGCTATGGTAAATACCATCTTTAGACTGTCAAATCAAGGGCTGACATAACCAGCCACACCATAGTTGAGAAAAGTTGCCCCAGAAAAGTAAGGGCTTGCTATTCTGGCATGTGAATATAAAGTCAATGAAGTCTTTTAATATTACCATGACACATACACAATCCTATGTGGGGCAAGAAAAGCATTTCTCCAGCCTGTAGCTGTTTGGTTACATAGCACCAGAGTACTCATCTTCCCACTCTCCAAGCAACGTAGAAGCCTTGAGCTCATCTGATATATGTATGAAAGAGCTAAAGTGTTACTATAGGAAGTTGCTGCCCTACTCCCTGCACCTCACAAGATGCAACCAAACACTGAGTGATTTACACTGTAAATGGACCATGTTTCCTGTACAACAGAACATTTTTGGCTGAGTCACTGTATCTCTTATTTCTTTGTACCCCTGGAAAAGACTGCACAGAATGATTAGAACAATGTTTTTCTTCATAGAGAACCAATTATAAAACAGAAGGTATAGAAGTTAAGAGTACTGAGCAATGATGTGCAATCTAGGAATTCAGCATCAGGTCCGTGTATGTTGCACTAAGATCTTTAAGGCTACAAAGACAGGCTAAATATATCACATGACAACCATTGTTATCCTTTCTGTCAAAGTCTTTCAGCCTATCTCACAGCACCCATGTTCTCAGTTTTCTCATGCAGTAGTTTGGTTAATGTCACCCATACTTACATTAGGCTTCAAGCAACCTACTTACATCTCTATTAAATAGAGACTGTCACAAGCAGGGATTTAAATGACAGTGGACGAAATGGATCTAATCAATTATCTGAATTCTTGATGCTCTATGTGCTAGAAAGGCCAAAGAAAAAGATGAAGATGCAAAAAATCCCATACAAGAGACATATTTCAACAAGCCACACACTGCACAAAAGCAGGCCTTCCTGTTTTATGGAACTGGAGAATGTAGTTTGTGGGTCCCTGGAGAGACACAATGCCTGAAGAGCCCTGTTGGCACCTGTAACAATGCCAAGGCTATGGCACTGAAGTGCCAGCACACCTGAAAAAGGCAGTTCTCAATGGTGCAAAAGTTAGCCAAAGCAAAGCAGATCTTCCTAAGGGCACTAATGAAGTCCTATTTTTGCTAATTCTTTGGCAAAAGACAATGCTAGCCTGAAAAATAATAATAAAAAAGTGTTTTCCTTTCTCTAAGGCTGAATTGTTTGATTTTAATTTCCAAAGCCATAAAATTCTGTAATAAACCATGCCTACAAAATTTGAAGCCAAGAGCTAGAAGTTTATAAAGCTACAAGAAAATGAAGGCAGGCACAAAACCGCTCTGGTAAAAACTGCCAGCACAATATTGCATTTGGCTTTCTAATAAATGTTAGAAAAATTCAAGGAAATGAGAAGAAGAGTAATAAAGGCAGTCAGTAAAGAGATCTAATTACAAGTATCTAAAAAAGTAAACAGAGTACTAAACTACAGAACTTACATTCTGCTTATAACTGTATTCTTTATATTTTATATGTATATTATAATATTCTTAAAATTATATTCTTTCAAACAAATATTTCTGGTTTATGCAGGGTATCTAGGACTGAGCTGCGGAAGAACAACCTCTGATAATCTGAGTGTAAAAAGAAAGAAAGAAAGAAAAGAAAAGAAACTGCTGAATACAAAAAGCACTAATGTGTGAAGTTTTAGAATAAGTGACATACAGATAGAATCAGAAAAACAACAAAAAAAAATCCAAACCCCAAAAGCAAGCCCATGCTTTGCAGCAGAGGTCATGAAAATCCTGGGATGTTATCAAGAAAAACTCCACACACTGAGGTTAGCCTGGATGATCACACGAATGTCTTTAATGTGTCTTCAACACAACCAGAAACCCTATGCCAAAAGTCCTTACACCAAACCCTCACTGAAGTTCTGATTAAGGCAAAGTTCTGAGGCCAAATTATGCAAGTGACTGCTTCTATTAAGCTCATATTGGTCTTTCCATTACATGCCAGCATGGACATAGGTAATAGATGATAGAGTACAACCCTTAACTGAAAACACTGGGCCCATAATTCTCTCCTGCAATGCTGGCGCTTCATGTGCCACCCAGCTTTGGAAGTCTCCAGGGAAGGCAATTCTTGTAGCCTGGGGCATAAAGGAAAAAGTATTGTCTAGAGCTCAATTCCTGCAGGCCCCCATCCCCCCATCCCTTGCACAAGAATAACTTATGCACATGCATATCCCACTCCGTTCAGCCAAACAGGATTCATATTGTTAACAGCTACGGCAGTGCATGTTTAGATCTCAACACCACAACTCAAAAAGCACATTGCAGTGTGTGCACTGCAAAGCATGTTCACTTTCTACTCACTCTCTACTCATATTTTGCTGCATGTATTTAAGACAGGAAGGGAAGCATAAACGAGTCACCACCTTGAGTATTGGCTATATAAACGAAGCGCCTCACCTGCATACATGTGGTAAGTCAGCCTCTCGATGAGCTTCACAACAGTTCCTGCCTTGATGATGGGGATTCCAGATTTGGGCTGCATGTTTTCTTCAAACACAATATTCTCCTCAGAGTCGGGTTCTGCAAATCTATAAAGCTCAGGATTTGGGAATCTCATCTGCTCCTCTTTTTCTTCCTGTAACATTGTTACATCCAACATTCTTTCCAGGGTGCTTCTATATTGCAAAGATATCAATGCTGCCATCCAGTTGTTTTTCTCTTCAGCTGATTTAGCAGCAAAAATAACACTGTTCTCATCTTTTAGGATGATTTCAAAGGCATGTCTGTACTCATTAGTGTCATCTTTATCATTGATTTGTACCTTTCGCATGAAGAACTTTTCCTTTAGTCGATACTCTGCATTGCTAGCACCAGGAAGTCTTGGCTGGCCATGATTTGACTTACAGCAAATCATCAAGCCATCAAATAGAAATATGTGTCTCTCGTGCTTTGCTCCTACACGTGTGAGTGTTCCTTCCATGATGAACTCGTTACAGCATTGTCCAATGTCTTTACCCTCCCAACCATCTATGTTTTTCTGGATTTCATTCATTTTCTTAATTGCCAGCTGTTTCCCCTTCATCTGCTGAGTATAGAACCGGCATGCAGATTCACTTCAGTGAAGGACGGGAGAAAGGCAGCCTATTAGTACACATGTATTTGAAAAACACAACCACGACTGACAGCAAAAACACCAGATCATCATTCTGAGTAGTGTGAATTCTACAATTTCAGCACTCAATATCAGCATCATTATAAACCTTGACTAATGTTTCTGTTAAATATCTCATCTGATGCATTTTCCACTTATCTTCAGCAATGAATGTTTTACCTGAACACAGGCAACCAGAAGCAGGCAAGCTGTTAGTGCTTCTTAGCCTATCAAACCACTCACTTCCATAACCAGCAAACAATTTTAGATTACATTAATTTGAAACAAGTGCATTCAGAAAAAATAAGCTGTTCAATGCATTCATGTACAAGCCTAAAGATTACCCTTTGCAGCACAAAACTTGTCTGGCAAAGAAAATATTGAAACAATTTTAAGAGCAAAAGCAAAGTTTTAACATGTTTAAATAATTACACAAATACCAGCATCAAAGAAACAGCAGACAGCATAATCCAAGAATTTGCTACAACAGTGCAACTAAGTACTAGTTAGCTGTGCACCTATTTCTATTATCCAGTGACAATTTTAACTAGCCATTGCACAAAAAATTCTTCAGATTAAGTAGTTTCAAGTTCATGAACATTCCCTTCTAATCACACAGAAAGTTACCTTTACAATATATTTAGGTGGGTATTTATTATCTGAGCATAATTAACCCACAAATACCGTAACTTTCTACTTACCAGTGATTTCTCAGAACACCTCAACTACCAGTTTGCAAGGACACATAGAAATTAGAACTGTTTTAAAACAATAACAAATTATCTTGGCTTTGATGTCACTTCCTCTGAAAAAGTAGGCTTGCCACAAACTATTCTGTTCATTGTTTACTAAAAGAGGAAACTGGGAGCCCTGGATTTATAGCAAAGCATTAAGAGCAGAAAGCAGGAAAACCGGAAACGTTTACCTAAGCCTTCGTTTTGCAAGGCTTTTGGAGCATATCCGTTCCATACTGCTTTGAAGATTGAGTAGGGCAGTTATTGCTTGCTTTAAGCATTCTTTATCCTCTTCATCCTCACTTTTTTCTTCCAATTGCTGTGAACATTGAAAGTCAAAGACAGAAAGTGTTACAAGCGTTTTGGTATGTGCAAGTCCAGAAGTTTGACCCAGGAAGAAGAAATCTAACCATCTGCTGAGTTTGCATGTTCCTGCCTGTTATTAAAGCCAATGAAATATCCAGGTGCCTTACTGATACAGGTGAGAGACAACCGTCTGCTAAAAGCTTAACCTCAGTAAAAGGAGAGCAGCAGTCACTAAGGCCCCCCCAGACACAAACACACTCAGAAAGGCATTATTTGTCTCAAACTAGTTTGATTTACCTTACATCTCCTTAAGGGAACCATTAGAGATGTTAAATCTTAAGAGAAAAATGCGAGGAAGGAGATCCCCATACACACCATTCTACAGCGCAAGATCAAATCAGTGGCCTGTCTGTATAACACATATAAACACTCTTGGAACAGACAAGCTGGACCCAAAGCTAAGCAAAACTCCTTCATCACATTTATAAACAGAAGATTACAAGGGCTCGCATCTCACTAGCAACAGTCCAATCAATAATTTAGATTAAAGGGGACCTTGGAGATTATTTTATCCAACCTTCAGCTCAACAGCAGAGCCAACATGGATCAGGTTGCCCAGAGCAATAGTGACTTTTGAATCATTCTCAAGACAGAGTAGCCACAACCTTTCTGGACAATCTGTTCCAATGTATGAAATCCCTCAAGGTAAAAGCTGTTTTTTTCCCCAGTAGCTTATCAGGATTTCTCTTACTGACTTTTCGGAGCAGAATATGTGGAAGCACTGCACAGCTGTGAACAGTATTTCTTTGTCTTCCCCATACCACCACACAGTCAAAGGTGGGAGGAAGGCTTTTTCTCCTCCTTAGCCTTCTTTTACTCAGAGTAAGTCAGCCCACTCCCCCAGCTTCTGCTTCATCACAGGCTCTATGCAGCACCAAGTCCTCCCAACAAGCCCTTCCAGGGGGTTGTGTCAATACACCAAAGCCAAAAGGAATGCCAAGCTGGACGTGGTTCTCCTGCCGCAGCCTTGTGAGTAACCAACAGGCAGGCACTGCCCTTTCCCTCAGCTCGATGGCTACACGCTCCTTAATACAGCAATGCAGGCCTTTGCTGCTGTAAGGGGGCTCAGCTGGCTTCTGCACAGCTTATTATCCATCAGGACTAGGATTTGATTCATGCAAAAAAGCAAAGGGGAAAAACAAGAACCAGAGGGATGGTGGGGAGAAGTGAATGTTCTTCCTCCATGGAGGGGTTGCTTGGCTGTTCATCAAAAAAAACAGGGGCATCTAACCATGGCCAGCTTGTAAAACCTGTGTGCATAAGTCCCTATTGAGTACACAGCTACATTAATGACTTCATATACTAACAACATTTCCTAAAGGACAAAATATATAATAAAATTATAAACTAAAACTGTACAGGAATGGTTAATACTAATACTTTGTCCATAACTATCATTATGACGGGTTAAGTTTTATAAAACAAGATCTGTCATGTTTAATATTGAGTCATTCAAGATTTTTATCTTAAATCTTCATTTAAGCATTAAAATGTTTCATGCTATAGTTAGTGAAAAAAAATGGTGACTACAGCTGTGGCTTAGACATAAAACTGAAATAACATTTACACACAGACAGGCATTTTAGACTATTACACACCAACAACTGAAAAGATTTGTTTTGATAGAGGTGGTAGAAGTGAAGCAGCAGGCCAGCACATACCAGAGTAAGACACCCTTGGAAACAGTACAATGGTCCTGATTGTTTTCAGTGTGAAATGTAAGTATTGTCTTCCAAAATCCAACTGAATACAACATACTCATGTTTGACATTTGAGTGGGCCAGAGAACAGCATTACATTTCTCCGTAACCAGAGTTAATCATTCAATGCAGTAGCTGTCAGTGCCAAAGACTACTTTGTGTTTTCAGCCATAAGGATGACCACAAAGTTTATTCTAGGCAGCTTTGGTTCATGCAGTGCAATCTGTCATACTCTCAACCTAAGTAACACTAGGTATGAGTACCTGCTTGTGTAACAACCACTGAAAATGCATCACAATAGCATTACTTCCCAAAAGATCTTGGTGAGAATATATCACTCCAAGAAGGAACAGACTACCCTCATCATATTCCTCTGCTCTCTAGATTTAGTAGAGGCACTATCTTTCCTTTGCTTTGGTTTTGCTGATGACCTAGGTTTAGAGAGTATTTCAGACAAATGAGGCAGGTGCAGCATGATTGCCAGAAGTCCTGAAAGAAAGCTAAAGCAAAACCTGTAACTGTCTTTGATATTTTGCATCTTTCCTGCACAGGAGTTCAGAGAAGCTCTTTGCTTGTGCGCTGCCTTTTTACGAACTTCCATCAAAATAGTCTTGCTGGATTTCCTCTAATTTTTGGGTTGCGGCCCTTCAACAATAGATGAGATTGTTTTAGTCTAGTCTCCTTGAAAATAAGCCTTCTTAGGCCCTACAGTGTTCCATACATTCTCTTCAGAAACAAACGGTTGCAGATTAACATTCATTACTGCAAAGCATTCTGCTCCTATGTTGCTTATAAAATGCTGTTTACAGCCATCTCTCTCCAGTTGCAAAAATGTTGGTATTCATCACAGAAAAGTCCATGTCCTAAAGCAAAACACATATTTGTATGTAGTGTGGGAGAGAAAGCAGTTAACATTTCCCCATCAGGATCCACTGGGAGCAATGATAAATGGTAAACAAACTAAACTGAAGTCTGATGAGTGCAATTATGCTCCAAGTTTAACATTTACAAAGTAGTGCGTACAAGTATGTGTCTTCTCATGTATAAGACCAACATAAATGGCAAATCAGACAGTGTTGTGAACTACTAAGAAGACATTTCTCTGGACACAGAAATTTGGAAGTTTATATGCTAGCATGGTATTGTATCCTTACCAAAACTGGACTTAGAACTGAGCTTAAATTACAGCTATCTTTTCATCTTATGCTGACCCCAGACAGTTTGAAAGAGGTGGGTATGGAAAGTGAAATGGCATCACTGGGAAGCACCTGCAAATCCCACTGGTTCTTCTATAGATAAGCAGTGCCCCCTAATGAATGAACCACAGAGATGCTAAGTAAGTGGTAGTGGTTGTTTTTGAGGTTTTTTGTGTCTCTTCTTCTTTTTTAACATAGAGTGGACTGTGAAGAATACTGTAATATTATGTGAAGGAACTGCAGATTTCTGCTAAACAGTAGTATTATAGATATTGTGGGGTTTAATAATCTTATGAGAAAATACTGGCTTATACTATTACCCTGTAATACTGTAGTATTACCTAACTACAGGCAAAGTATCCTGATCATTCAAGGAAAACAAATCTGGGATATAGACTGCTAGAGAAGTCTCTAAGAAAAATAAAATCTCCACATTCTAGGTCACAAGTTCTGAAGAAATATCAAGAAATGGAAGACGAGCTATTTTGTCATAGCTGTTGCATAACACAAAGATTAGACATTTATAAACCCTGGAAATTCCAAACAGGTAGAAACGAAATCTTTCTCATGCAGTGCAAAATTAGACTATGGTAGTCATCCTCTTACACCATCAGGGAAGCATCTATCTAGAAATACAACGGTAGAAAATGCATATGAGAATACACAGATATAACCATACTGGTAGGTGTCATGATGGATATAAATTCTTGTATTTTAGGGCTTGTATCACAGTCTAGACTTCTGTCTTCCTAGAAGATTACTCTAAATCTAACCACTGAAATTTGTGAATGGCAAGTTCACCAATTTATCTCGAGGTAAGATCACAAATCAGCTTCAATACACAAAAGACAAGAGTTGAATATGGGAGGCAGGGAAATCACAGTTGTGTTTGCTTAAGCTTAACTCGAGATTACTTGGCTGTAGATACTTACTGTCCCTCAGAACATTAACCCAAGAAGTTCAGTGCATAAGCAGTCCAGTGTTACAAGTGGAAGCTCCACATCACAGTACTAAAACAATGAGCTCAAACTAGTGCTGCTTTGGAGAAACCTCTTCAAAACCCACTATGTAATTTCATCCTAGATCCCAAAGCCCACAGCCCACAAAACACCTGTGCAGCTGACAAAGCAAGCCTGGTCTGCAGCATGACCCAGTTATCCACTCCATAGGTAAGCAATGTACATGAGAACCTGATGTGCACTGACACCAGTTTTTGTTCCAATGCCTCACCATTTCCTTCAACACGTTTCTGACAATGGGGTACCTATCAAAAGGCAATCCTGAAACAGGCTATTTTATAATCAAGAATAAAAAAACCCCAGGGTTTCTCATCTGACAAAAGCAGGCAGGTCTTCTGGCACTTTGACACAAAACAATCCTGGAACTGGCTTAATAGCACTGAGATACCCAAGAGCACTCTCTGACATTTTGTAATTGCTTCAAATAATAAAAAACTCTGCCCAAAGCAGCAGTATATTGCAGGGAAAAAATTGTTCTCATATCTAAAACCTTTAATTTTTAGACAGCATCGCTAAATCATCTGGAACAGCAAATGGGGGTAACTGCAGGGAACACTACATACATCTGGAAAATGTTAGCAATCTAAAAGGCACCTCACACTACAACCCTGAAGGAAACTTCACATGCCATATTCCTGAACAAACATACACAGCTATAATGCAATGAAATTTGAAAAGTCATTCTTGTTTGCATATAAACTCAGACAATCTTGAGCACAGTGCAGCAAAAATATTCATAAGTTATCTAATTGTTCATTTAGATTTACCTTACACCAGGAGTGATAGTTGCATTAAGAGTGGAACAGAACTTAATGTATTACTGAAGTAATGATAAAAACTTTCTCTCTGTTCGAAGTGTAACTATGCCTTGTCAGTTTAATTTTAAAAAGTTACATAAACTTGCACTGTCTTACATTAACAGGTCAAATATCAAACCCCAGATATCACATATTTAGATACAAAAAGCCTTCAGCATTCTCTTGGAAGTACATCTTAAAAGACACAGGAGCTAAAAAAGCCCTCATCTTTTATTTCACATAAAGTTTTAACTCACAATATAAAATACAATCAGCCCATTGAGAAGCACACTAGACAAGTAAAGCATTAAAAGAGAGGAAAATAAGAAGCATTTCAACTCTTAGTACAAGATTACAGGTTCTTTCATATCTTTACTATGTGACTTTTAAGAGATCTTAAATATATGTTGAAAATTTAAGTACATCAAACATCACCTGAGCCCAAAAAAGTAAAAACATTTGAGCTAAACAAACGTGAATTTAAGGAATTGCTTTGATTATTCAAGTGTGAATGTTGTTATTTGGGGAAGGAGGGTATGTATGAAGTTAAAATAAATCTGTTTCAGCATTAAATTACACTACTCTGAAGTGCCATTTTACAAATCAGGATGGACACTGAGGCAGAGGCAGGAAGATCCATTCAGAAATACACACTACACAGTCTGTCAGCTGATGTTTCACCAATTCAGCAGTTCAAAGTTTACTGCAACAGGTTCCTCATGTGCCAATTTCCCCCTAGCATTCCCGTAAATGGGTATAGCCTGTCAGGAGACCACATTCCAGATTAGGTTTGCTCAAGAGCTACTGCACCCTGATAGGTATTTCACCTGGTATCTGCTCAGCAGAAAGAAGTGCAATTTTCCTCTCAGTTTCTGCAGGCGGGAAGGGATTTATGTATGTCATCAGTGTTAGCTGACACACTCAACATCTCCTTCATCGCAGAAGGGAGAGAAAAACAAAGCCTTTTTTTTCAAATACATTCCTTGATGCTCTCACAAAACCATGTCCTAAACATTCAGACTATTTGTAGGCTACTAGCTGGCATTTCTGCATTTTGAATGCCCAGATTCCATTACTACAAAAATGGCTACTTTGCTTATGGGAATCCTTGTCTTCTTAGAGTACGAAAAACCCATTTGCTCTGCATTCTTCAGAAATACAGGTGTTTTGTTTTTGTTTTTGTTTTTTTGCATATGCTGATGTCTCTTCCATGGCAGAATCATTACCTTTCTGCAACAAATGTACAAGTTGACACAGATCCTTCCAGAGCCTTCATGCTCTGAAATTCTTCTTTCTTACTGTCATTTTGGTTTGTCTCATCAGTATTAGCAGACCTGCAGGATATATTAGAAATTTAAAACTCATAATTAAGTTCATAACATTTAGTTAGATCTGTATTTGAAATATCACAAAATATTTACCTATGTGCTTCCACACTTGTAATTGAGGTCTTCCATTTTCTTCCCCCAAATTTTCCATCATAGTAAAGACAATGCAATTTGAAAATATCTTCCCTTTCTCTTTTGTAATTCCAAAGTGGATTAAAATCCACTTTCTCTGCTTCGACACAATTCAGGTCTGATCTTTGCCAGACAAGGTTGCAAGGCTATAAGCAAAACTGGATGACACCTCTATGTTTGGACAGAAATATATGAATTTTTGAACAGAAATGTATGCATATTTGAACATTACATAAGGTGAATTCACAGTTTCAGAGATTTCCTTGGAAGGAACAGTAGAACCCTGTTGATTTTAAGAGGAAGCCCGGTGATTAAGTAAAAAACAGCAAGTGAAATGAAGGATGACAAGCAGAAATGCATCTGTAGATTTGGTCTACAGAAAGCATGAATGGAGCTTGTGTTGTTTTACTTGTGTTTGTTATTTCCTATATATTTCCATCGGTTTCCACTGAAGATATGAAAGTATACTGACAGAAAACAAATCTCCATTGATACAAGAGCAGAGAAAACATGCTGGTAGTGGGACTAAGTTCACAGCTTCTCATCTAGAAATATTTCCACTGAAGAAATCAAGTATATAAAAGTCTCAATCAAAGCACTACCTCTCTCCAAGGATCTGTCTTTTGAACAGAATGTGGCAGGAGAAGATAGGGAGATCTATTGTTACTGCAAGATTATACAGCAATACAAGTGTATCAGGGACTGTATCATGAGTGCTGCAGTCACAAAAACTAGGAATTGAAAATGCCAGCTCCTTAACATTCAATCCTCGATGGATTGTGTTCAAACTGTTACTTAGCAGGGGGAAAAAGGATCAAAGTTTGTCCAAGTTCCTGTAACACCCATCTATTTTCATAACAGCCTGGCCTTGGGTGTTCAACAGCTCTTAGCTTACAAGGCAGCACTTTATCTACCATCATTAACAGCAGTCACTGAAAACTGGGAAGAGATCACCAGCCCCAGCAAGCAGTTACAATACAGCTCTTCTAACTTCCACTGTACCATGGAGAATTTGCCATGCAGGTATTTCTAGAAAATTGATTGCAAAAGAGGACTTTGGAACCCTATGGTTAAACACGTGAAGTCAGAAGTTGGAATTCAGTCAGTGTTTCATCTGAGTTCCCAAAGATGTCATGGTCTAGATTAAGAAGTCTGGCCCTGTGCCATCCTACTCCCTGCTTGAAAGGACTCAAGTACAGCTTTTGCTGGTCCGGCAGCAGATTCCTAACACAGCTCCAGTGTCACTGAGGACGGTAAGCAAAGTGTTAGGAGGAATTTTTCACTTTTACTTCTGTTAGATTTTATACAGCTTTTGCAGCACAGCAACTTTAGAGGGATAGCAGAAAAAATATTCTCTGAAGTAATTACTTCTCATTAGAAAATTTCCTGCAAAGAGACATCTGCTTCTCAAAAACCCAGACACATCCTGTGTACAAGGAAAAAAAGCTATAAAACAAAACATACAGCCCAATTACAACTCTGTAACAGATGACATAAATAATTGACAAATGAAGTGTGCATATATTTATCTGACACAACCACACAGGACGACTGCCACAGCTAGAAAGAAAATCAAAGAGCTACATCAGAGAGACCAATTAGCTAGATTAACAATAACTAAGTTTCGAGGAAAAGTGCACACACACACACCCCCCCATGTGACAGTTTTATTTTCCACTATCAATTTCCCTTTTGGCTGACAAAACACAGAAATGACTTAAAGCATAAGCCCACTAGCGTTTAAAGGAGAAAAGAAATACAAATATCGTCATTGAAACCTCACAAGCAAGAAATAAACCCAGAACGTTATTTACCTGCCTGTATCACCTCCAACTTCTACACAACTTCTGTACTTTTCCAACATTCCAGTTGTAATACAAATCTTCTGAGCTTAACCATATGAAGTTTCTTATTTTTTTCACCTATTGCCATGTTCTAGGAAACCTCTTCTTAGACTTCAGACCAAATTTTACACCGCCCCAGCTTTTTCTCCCAGGAAATACTCAAAATACTCTTTGTAGCCCTTATCACACACTAGCAACAGTTTGGTCAAGCTGCACGTCATCCAACAGATAGACCTTCATCTGTCACAGAGACCTAGAATTGCACATTATCCCCAGTGGATATAAGTCACCCACATCTGCAGTTACATATACAAATTCTGTAAAACAGTAATACTTTTGATTTTTATTTTATTTCAAAACTGTATTGTGCATACAAGCTACTGTGTTTGGAAAGAAGCACTGAAGGCAAAGTGCTTTCAGAAAGTAAATTTTTTTACCAACATTAAGTGAATATTTGCTTAAAGTAACTCACAGCTAGCTCAAATCTGTGATTTCCTGATTTTAGTAGTAATTGAAGGATACTTTAAGAATTGACTAAAGCAAGAGAACCTGTAAATCTCAGTGCCTGTACTAAAGGCAAGCAATCCAGACTGTTTTGAGACAATGATCTGTAACTGGAGATATTGTAAAAGCTTTGCAGACAGCCAAAGTTCAGCTAATTAAGACTCAGTGATTCTCCACCCTGGGTTGGGTTACACCACTTACAGATGTGAACGTAAACCAGATTAATTGAATTTGTTACACTCTGGAACATGACACTGGCTGAAACAAGGCTGAGAATCAAAGTGAAGTCAAAGTCCAAAATAGTTTGGAATGAGCTGCCCAACAACAACACACAGCAAGAAAATTAAGGATCAAGCTAAAGATACCCTAGTCCTAAACTACTAACATTTTGCCACCTTGTGCCTTCTTCAGCAACATGTAACAAATTTAATATCATGAGGTTGGAAAAAGGGTGGTTTATCACCTTGAAAGACGTTGTCAAAACAGAATATTATTTTTACCATTAGCACCATTTCACCATTAGCATGGCGAAAGAGGAAGAAGTTTAACTGAGGAGTATTTCTACTTGAGCTGGACTGCCAGTCGGTAAAAAGATTGGCAAGCTACTTACCATCTAAGAACAAAGTTTGAACAAAAATAAATAAAACACACTAGATGCTGGTGTAAAACAAAAGCATCCTGATATTTTTAGATCATTTTAAGTAGAATTCCAACTAAAAAATATTATCAAAGAGACAACACATTACCATTCATGAGTCACAGGAACCAAGTCTGCACTTGGTTTTAAAAAACACCCTATCAAGCTCTCCTGTTTCCCAGAACATACTCTTTTATCTAAGCAAAGCTTATATATGCTTTGCAGCATTCCTACTTGGAAAATAAAGAATTTTTAAATAATCCTCTACTTACCCAATGAAAGGAAAGAGTATCATACATACATAGTAAGTTACAGCACTTGAAACAGTGCCAAATTCAATTTAAGGGTCTTGTAAACTTCTTTCTTCAATTACTCAAGGTCATAAATAACTGCACTGTTTGTACCACCCTACCTTTCACTTAAGAATCCACATTTCTGTTCACAGAATTCTGTGATTTTATGATTTAGAAAAGCCCATTCATATTATCTAAAAATTTGCCGAAAAGTGCAGTCTCTTGTGAAGCTGCTCTTTTATATAAGTAGTTTACTATATAAAAGTTTGAGGACTTTTCAGGTTGGTCAAAGGAAAACACAGCCCTTAGTCCTATGCTAATTTTCCAACACTGTAGCTTCAGCTAAAAACAGAATATGCATTTGTGCACTCCTGGTGACCTGCCCAGCTTCAGAAGGGCTTTAGTTTCTAAATAGGATAAACATAAGCGAATAGAAATTTACTTTTTTTTTTTAGTTTGCATAGTTAGAAGGTAACTGAAATGTATTTTAGATAACTTCAAAGTATGTAACATTACATAACACAGTTCAAAAAAAAATGCTAACCTCTTTAGCCTTAAGTATATCTATATTCAAGAGAAATAAAATGGTTTTTCCACATGCTACTTTGCCAACGTTTTGTCTCTTCATACCGAGAGATCCGTTTTCATAGCATTTTTAACTTGACCATCACTAAATCAGATCTCTTACCATACATGAGAATTCAGTACAACGTTGCATCAGTGAAATTGTCAGGATGATTTGGCTAAACAATTGCATGAATACCCTTCTGTAGCAGGTAACCTTTTCTTCCATCAGGTGATTTTTAAGTATAATCAAGCTGGAATCTGTTTAAAGATGCCTGACATAAAAAAAGAAAATGTTACTGCTAGCAGAGACTACTTGAGAGAGGGATTCATATGCTGAATGCACATGTATGTGCTCACTGACAGCTGAAGATACAGCCATGAGAGCCAATACCTTTCTCTTAGCGTGTGTCACTGCCTGTTGTGTGTATTGTAACTGACAGACCACAGTGACCAGTGTCTCACTAACATGGTGGAAAGAAAACCTGGAAGGTTAACATATACAGAATAAAATCCTGCCCAGTAGTATCTATCAGACTGACACAGGGTGGAGGGGGTGTGTGTAGAGTATGAATGCAAAATGGCAAGAATTCTACATAAAGCATAGGTCATGAGTTGCAGAGACTGATCACCTTCTGGAGGTGGGTTTAGCTTAGACTCCAGTTTGCCCTAACAAAGGCAAACACGAGCTGCCCCCTGTTCCATAAGCACACATGCCCTCTTTCCTTCCTTAAAATTGCCAATGGAAGAAGCAACACAGGATGCCTGTGTGTCAGACAACATTAATCCTTCATGCTTTGTCTGTTATATAAGACAATGCCATGTTCACATGGAAGTATGCAAAACCACTAGGTACAGCATCTGGAGACTGTGTGACAAAAGCATGGGCAGAGAAACCTTGTGTCTGTGCAGAGTTTTATCATACAACATGCAAACAAGCTGTATCATACCTCCCTTCCAATGGACTGCCAAGAAAGGAAAATGCTTAATATTTTAAAAGATGTGTGAAAAGTCAGACCAAACCGATGAACCAGACAAGCAGATCGAGCATACATCCCAAAATTTTTCAAAAAGCACCTTACATAAGATGATCCATGTGCCAAAGCTCTATATGTAGATCTGGATCAGTAAAAATGGTGTTAAAACTGCAGATACAGACACAAAGATGACCTAAGTACTGGGTTATTCAAAGACAATCAAACAAACATTCAAGGAAACACATACAGATTTCTTCAAAAGAGCAGAGATTTTCTTTTTTTTTTTTAAAAATTTCTGATCCAAGATGTATATGTATTTGTTATGAACACTGATGCCTTATGAGTTTCCATTAATGAAGATTCTGCTTGGAAGTTTTCCTCAAAATGCTTTACACTCCTTAAAGATCATCAATGTTGATAAATGTCCCAGAAAAACATGCTGTAGCTATTTTCTTTACGTGTGTATGTTACTGTTGCCCTATTGATGAACGATCTCATTACAGAAAGCCCAAGTACATCAACCAAGCCTTCCCTTTGAAGGAAAGATATCACCTTTACAAGCCTATGAAATGTGTACTGCACGAACACTGAAGCTTTTATCAAAACAAAATTAAGACTGAAGGGAATTCTTGCTGTGATTTTAAATTTACAAAGTAACAGCTTGAGAAAGCCTTGGACATGTTCTGTAATTCAGCTATTTACCATTATCTGTTTGAAACTATCATTCCAAGACTATGAGTATGTAGATCTCTATTGCTTTCTAAATTAATAGTAGCTTGATTGCTCAAGAGAAATCATTAGCTGCTATAAAACTTCCCTGAACTTACAAGCTGATATTCGGTTAATTACAGCACGCACCTGCAGAGCACACAACCTGCTTTTCTTTCAACACAGCAGTTTTGTTATTCACATTCTAGTAGAAGATTTTACACCTAACTGAGCACACAAAGCTCTGGGGTATCTAACACTGGAAATTACTAAAAAAACCAAAACACAAAACCAAACCCATCAGATTGACGTAACATTCTTACTTTTAGCAGTTCAAAATAATGAAGACAGTGGTAAACAGGGGCAAGGAGCAGCCGGGGTAGAACATACTGGACAGCTTCTTTAAAGCCTTCACCTATGGACTAGAAACAAAATAAGTTTCAGTCTTAAAACAATAAATGTATTGAAGCAACAATACAATGTAATTAAAATAGTAAAGGCAAGTTACCTGTAAATAAAATGCTGCTCCTGGTTTTGATAATTGACTTAGAAAATGATCATGAAACCCAGGTCGCAAAATATCTTGTGCATATGACTCATATGGATCAAATGCTAGTTCCTAAGAAGAGATACAGAATCATTTTACAATAACAGAATCACAGAATGGCTTGGGTTGGAAGGGACATTAAAGGCCATCTAGTTCCAACCTCCCTGCTGTGGGCAGGAACATCATCAATTACAAAACTGATTTAAAAGCTAAGCTTCCATATTTCTTAAAGAAAACAGATATGCTACACAGGAGAGACTTTTCTGCATACTTTTTCCAAAACACCTATAGAGAAGAATCAACTTTTATGTGCACAGGCTCATGGAGTAAATCAGTCTAAAAGAGACCTCTGGAAGTCAACTGGTCCAATTCCCTGTTCAAAGCAGAGCCTACCTCAGGGCCAAAGACAAATCAAAGCTATCTGAGGATTCTCAGGGTCTCATCCAGTTGAGTTCTGATTAACTCCTAAAAGAGAAGCACCACAACCTCTCGGGGCAGCCTATTCCAATATGCAATTTTCTCGTTGCAGATTCCCCCCCACCAGTATCTAATCAGGATTAATCTTTTTACTATTTGTGTGCTCTCTCACTCACCTCACAGTTCTAAACTGTGAAACCCCAATAAGAGCCTGCCTCTGTAGTCCTTACACCTTCGCACTGGGTAACTGAAGACAGTAGTAAGATCTCCTTCAGGCTTCTCAAGAATAAATAAACCCAGCAACCTCACCCCTCTTTGTGCATCATGTGCCTCAGCTTCTTAACCATCATGGCAACCTTCATGTATAAGCACATCTTGTACCAGAAAGCCACAAAATGGACACAGTATATCAGATGTGGTCTCAAGTCCAACACAGAAATGACCCCTCAACATGCCAGCTACACATTCCCTAATATAATCAGGTAGGTAGGTAGACCTCACAGTCCATTCCTGAGAATCTCCCAGCCCTGTCAAGCAGTACTACTCCTCAGTCAGGCAACTAAAACGTTGCACGGGGTTGTTTGGTCTCAGGTGCAGAAGTTCATGTTTGCCTTTACTCAGCTCTATGAGGTTCCCACAGGTCCGTTTCTTCAGCCTGTCAGGTCCCCCAAGAAGCAGACCTGTCCTCCTGTGTGTCTCCCTAAAATTTGGCATTGCCTATCAAACAGATGAGGCAGACTTTCTTTCACAACACTATTTCAGATATTAAACAGTATCAGACCCTGAGGAATGTCACTAACCATTGGCCTCCAGGCGGCCTTTGTACTGCTGATAACAGTCCTTCAAAAGTTTGACAGTTCAGCCAATTTCCCACATGCTCTACAATTCAACTAGCTAGGCTGCATCTCACCAAGCTGACTGTAAGGATCCAACAGACTGTTCTGAAGGCCTTGCTTAAGTTCAGATAAGAGATATTAACTGCTCTTCCCTCTGTCCATGGACACAGCTATCTCTTTGAAAATAGTCAAGTTGGTCAGGTACAGTTGGTCTTACGGAAATCTGTGCTGGCTGTTGTCAACAACTTTCCAGTCCATCACATGGCTGGATATGAATTCCATAAAGATTTGCTAATCTCTGAGGGACTGAGGAGAGGCTGACCAGCTTCTAGTTTACCAGAACCTCCTTGTCACTGTTTTTGAGATTGGGCATAACACTACCTCCAAAACTCACTTGAGGCCATTTCCTCTTGTCCTATCACTAGTTATTTAGTAGAAGAGATCAACACCCACCTTTTTACAACCCGCTTTTAGGTATTTGTGGAGAGAGATAAGGTCCACCCTCAACCTCTTTTTCTTCAGGATAAACAATTCCAGCTCCCTCAGCTGCTCCTCACAGGATTTGGTCTCTAGACACTTCACCACCTTTGTTCCTCTTCTTTGGACACACTCCCGCACCTCAGTATCTTTCTTGTAGTGAGGAGCCCAAGTTTGGTTAAACAAGAAACTGTGCTTGTCCTTGCCTCCTAATAGGCCCACCCTCTTTCTCAGAGACTAGGAATGCATATTCCGTGTGCTCTGAACATAGTGATTCTCTCCCAAGAGAGCCTGTGATAAAGAGATGACTCCTACTTCTTCAGAGAAAGTTTGTGTCACTTTTCCATTGAGCAGACTTTGTAAGAGAAGCTTGACCACAACATCCCCTTTGGTAGCATCCTCCTCTGCTTCTGATCCTTAAGCATTCAGTCACCTCAGTTATTCCTTATCAGAGCTCCACATACTCGAGCTGCTATTTTGTTAGGCCTCTTCATCTCATCTTCCCCCCCTGGTCCTTCCTGAACACCTGTATCCACTCAAAGAGCCCTCTGTCATGGCAGTCCTTCCTGCCATGTCACTAATGACAGCTCTGCAACTGTGCACAGACTTCCAGATCCTCTTGTCTGTACATGAGCACATGCACCCTGGGGAAACAGACACTTCAGGTGAGCCTTTGGGCATCCCACCTTCTCAGAACGAAGGTGCAAGAACCTCCGTTGCCATGCTTTCTGTTAAGCATGTCCCCTTCTCAACTCTTTTATCTGCAAGCTTCGGTCTCTATCCACCTAATGAGCCTAGTTCAAAAATCTTCCTCACCAGCTTAGCAAGCCTGTTGGCAAAGCAGCCCTTAGTCCTCTCTGTCTTTCCACAGCAATCCCGATCTACAAATGATTTACAGGACACTTCCATTTCTGTCAAAATTTACTCACAGTTCTTTTGGTTTTTTCCACCTGTGCTCTCAAAAGTTTAAAGAGCCACTCTATAAGCTGAGGTTTAGAGAATAAAAATATAAGAGCCCTCTGAAAAAATGGGCAGTCCCTTCATCATGGTGGGGTTGGAAGAAGAGATCTCAAACTAAGCAAAGGCAGCTAGAACAGAGATGCACTTTACGTCTAATTGCAAGTACTAAAATACATATGAATAGAAAAACAAACAAGTATTTTTTCTTACCTCTGCCATGTCTTCAAAACAGCTGCCTACTAGTGGGTGAGGACTACCTTCATCTGTCATTTCAACAGTGTCTTCTATATGACCCAGTAACTTCACGCTAAGTTCATGTATGTCTGATATACGACTAAATATATTTTCCACATCCTACATAAAGCAACAGAACAAGACAAAAATCAAATGGGCACAGCTACTCTGTTCTCATGTGAAAGTCAAGAACTTCGATAAACAGAACAAGATTTTACAATTCTTTTGTACCCTGCTTTTTCTATAATTGATATAGGATCATTAAATGTATTTTTAAAATAATATATATAAATATATAAAAACTTACACTTACTCAAACGTGGTAAAGAATAGTGACAAATCTTAAAATTACAAGCCTATAAGTGAATATAGCAAATCAAGAGGTTTCTTCCACAGTCCTACAAAACCCATACTTCCCCTATTATACTATTTCCATTTCAGAATTTGAGACAAATGCTTTCTCTACTACTGACATGTTAAACTGGACAACAGTTAAGTTTCAGAAGTATTAATCTACATTTATAGCTATTACAGTAGGGTTTTTTTTGTTTGTTTGTGGTTTGTACAATACTTACATGAGATGAAAATAGTTTGGAGTTGGAGGCATATGGCTCTCTAAAAACTCTGATAATGAGATTTAGTTCCCTTATGTATTGTCGAACTTCTGCCATAAATGACTTCACTAGGTCATAATAGGTTTGCTCCCCTGAGGTGGAGGGTTCTTCATCAGATAAAGTTAGTGCACTTAAATCTTCCACATCTTGATGGAACATATCCATTAATACCTAGGTAGCAAAGAGAGGGAAATGCACAAAGTTAGGACCTCTTTTCAAGATTGACCAATAAGTTACCAAAAAGAAAAGCTACTATTCCTGTGACATCAGACTCATCAACAGCAGGATTTATGTATTATCACTCTGCAATCAGTTGAGCATTACAGAAGCAATATCCATTGCTATGACTTTGCAAGTCATTATTTGCAGTAGCAGTTTCTGAAGACTCCCAGGCATTCAGACCAATTCAGGCATCTCTCCAAGAATGTGGTCCTAAAAGAATGTGGTCCTAAAATCAATTACAATTTTAAAAGGTCTGTGAAGTACACAAGGACAATTAATATTACCTATATTCTATTACTCTGAATCAGCAGTGCACAATTTAAGTTTCTGAAAACACTATACTATCTGAAGTCAAAAGGTGTGTGCATTTTGGCTTTTCAGTTGTAGCTTTAACAGGAACTGATACATGATTGTGCTCAGAACCCTGTGATCTCCCCACAATGAACATTGGCCTGTCCACAGACTGTACATGGCCCAGTTTCTGTCCTTAACTGCCGAGTTCTCTTGTTAAAATGAATCCTTGTGGAAGGACACCAAGCTTCACAAAGCAGTCACACTGCAGACCTACCCAGGCAAAAGGACCTCTAAACATTCTGACTACCAGAGGTCCCAATTCGTACCCAAGCAAGGATTACCAAACAAAAGCAATTAAAAATTCAGACTTCTCAACAAAAGTGGATCACTGAACACTTCTTCCAAATGTGGTGTGTGAGCCAGGAGTCACTACAATGACTCAGCAAGTGGCAAGCAGATATCACACTCTGGATTGTTTTCATTACACTCAAAGAACATGTCAAAAGTAAACTAAGTAAGTTGACTGCAAATTAATAAAAGGCATCCTAATTTGAAGTATCCTTAGCAGACAGAAAACCTAAGGAGGGTCCACAAGCAATCTACAATGATGTAGCAAGTAAAAACAAGCCAGTGTAACATACAGTTCAACGTACAAGATGACTTTATCCTAGATAAACAGATGGGACAGTATTTATGAACAGATCTGCTGCCCAGAGCTACGCTCTTTCCAAGGAGTCATGAAGTTTTATCAAACAATGTACGCAAACTTTAAAATAAATGAGAACTCCTTTACTGTTTGCCAATCTTCATTCCAAACGGATGGAGGTGAAGCCATGGCAACCTATGCCTGTTACTGCAGAGACTGACAAGACTGTCAGTCGCTGAAAAGACTGAGGAAAAGAGTGAAGGATCAAAGCTGTAAATACTCCCTGGAGAGCCACAGGAAGGAAGGCTAACATGAGTAAACATGAACTAGAATTTTTGGAGTGGAAGAAAACAGAATGGAAAAGTGTTTTTTTCAAAATAATTATAAAACTGGAGATCAAGAATTAAAGTTCTGAATGAGCCACAATAACCACACCATTTACCCTGGTATTTACAGCAAAAGTAGTATTTCTTCAGAAAATTTATTTAACACCAAGCATGTTACAGGAGCTTCTCCAGGGGACATGCTAGCTAACCAAGCTGTTGACTTGCAGTGTTAGACCAATGAACTATTATGCAAGAGAATATGTGGATATCTCTAAGTTCAAGAGATGGTCTGGTAGGTTCATCGGACTTGAATATTGGAAGAAACAACCACATAGAGAAGTCCTTCTTCACTCACATCTTGTACTAAGACTCATCAAAAACATACAGGTCTAGAGAGGAGAGAAACGGATGCACAGCGGGTTTTTTCTTCTAGTGAGACAAAGTCCCTGCTACACACCCTGGTCTTAAGCTTCTCCGAAAGCAGAACAATGGACATTTTGCATTAAGACTGACTTCTGAAGCTCTAAGAACAGAAGGTGATTCATATTTCAAAGTCAGTATATGTACATGGAACTCAGGTTAAAAGGAGAATCCTAACTACTTCTGGGCAATGCGACATTACAGCGTCACTACTGTAGGAAATTGCATGGTAAAATGCAGGTATTCAAGGAGGCCCCAACATTTCCAACTTTACTTCACAGATGCAGTTCTAGCACGCAGCTGGGAGATTCCAAGCTCTATTCACAAGATGCATGTCTCACTACTATGAAATCCACAGAAACAAATTAAAGTAACTGTACCCCACATATTAAACTCATAGCAGTCAGAGGCCCGAGGAGGTAATAGAAGAAAATCAGCTTGCATTTTAACAGGGTTTGGTTTTTTTGTAGACAAGACAAAATTTTCCAGATGGATGGATGGCACAAAAGCAAGTGTAAAAATGCTTGAGGCAAAAAATGGCACACAGGGCCCAGGAACTGTTCTGCTTGTTTTCTTTCAAAGAATAAAATCAAGCAGAAGACATCATGGGTATGACCACAGTATACTATGAAGCTTCTCAATGCAACTGGAAGGAAAACACCTTGAGAGTACCTTTCACTGGCTTATTCAGCTCAGGCAGTAAACCAACAGGCCTGCTTTGGAGCCTTTCAAAAGTTTCTTCTGAGTACGTACTGGAGTTCCTACAGTGTAATGTAATGGAAATTCCTAAATAAAATGTGTTAGAGCTCCTACACTCACCACCTTTCCTACAACAGAAAGAAGCAAGCAGCAACAGCACTCGTTCCTGTTAGTATTCTATGACCAATATTCAAACACTGCCCTAATGACCCAGGCAGACATGCCCAAGAGCAAGAGTAACGAAGACTACTGTCCTGACTGAGAAGCATTTGACTCTTCAAGACCTTATCAGGTATCTTAAGGCAGAGTAAAGAAAGGTGAAGTAGGAAGAAAAAGAAAGCAAGTAGTGAAGAGACAAAGGCATTCATTGAAACAGACAATCTCAATTGAAGGGATTAACACAAAACCACTGAAAAGAGCTGATAAACTTGAAAATCCCTAGACTTCAGTAAGATTAGAGAATAAATCCCAGCCCTTAAAAGATTAACTTCAAGCTTTGTTACTTCAACAACAGAAAACTTTATGCTAATGAGGTGGCCACAGAAGCTAGCCTGCAAAGGCACCTGGAAGACAGACAGGAGACCTTGCTCTATCATTGCTGGACAGAGAGGCAATTCCTGTCTGATCCTGGAATCTTCTGAGGCTACAGGAAAGACTACCAGCAGATAAAAATATGAACCACTAAGAAGGAGTAGGCTGAGATGCTAACGAGGTGGGTTTTTTGTTTTAAAAAGCTGGACCATAGAAACACTTTTTACATGCAATACAGTCTTAAGTTAGTGTTGCTTCACAGTAATTTTTAAAGCATTCACACATTGCTGAGATCAGGCAACTGCTATCAGGAGGAAGAGATAGTTAAACTATTAATAAGCACAAGCAAGAGCTCTATAAACTCAAAGCTTTTTGGTAGCTTTGTTCCATTATTAGTACTATATTTTATTACAATAATTTTTTCCTTCAGAGGTACAAGATTCCATGTACTCACTAAGGAATAGACATTGTCCTCTCAAAATTTAACTACATCTTTCTGTTAACGTGACAAATGAGAGTTAGGCTTACCTTATCAGCACACATTGCTACTTTAATATCTTGCTTTGTAATCTCATAATGTCTTATATTCCGCACATAATTCCCAACCAATTTTAAGATGTCTGCAGAAATGTATTCTAATACTGCTACTATGTAAACAGACACTTGGTGGTCAATTTTGTAGCCTAGAACTTCCTGAAAGGGGAAAAAGAAAAAGCATTCCACTGTTACTCAGTTGATGAAACACACACCATAGGTTACAACTAAAACCAGTAAGTTTAAGATTAAGACTCATTAAAGATATACCACAGATCCACAGACTATTTTAAGAAGAGAAACACAGTAGTTTGTAGACCTAGAGAAGAAACAGTGCCATTGTAGATGCTGCTCTATTAACTGTGGAAATGTCAAAAGCCAACTAACTGCCCCAAAAATTTCACTCCAACATTTAGGACTATTTCCACAAGTTTCTTGAGTGTTTTCTTAGTCATGTGAAATGAAACATGAACAAACAAACTTATAGCAAATGATTTCTTGGCTTTGTCCAGAAGAGAATTAACTGATTTTTCAGCTGAAAAACAAATATTTTCCATTAACATTGCTGGAACACTTAAAACTATGTAACAAACCAAGATATTCTTCACCCTTCTTGTTTACATTTCAGGCAGCATATAGACATTACGTGAAACAAAGGTGTCAACTTCTAATTGCATTCTAAAAGCAAGATTTACATCACTGCTTACCTTTAACAACGGATGGATTTTTTCTACTGGAAGAGATAAGGGATTTCTTCGTTTCCTCTTCTCAATAGCAGACTGAGCATCAGCTATTGCCCACTTATCAATAGGATGGGGAAAACTTTTTTGAACGCGATCCTTAAAAAAAAAAAACCCAAAACATGACTAGAGGGTAAATGCACTATCTGACTGAGCTCAGCAATATTACTACATTACCAAATCACTTTCCATTATTTAAAGGAGTCGTTGCTAATGTTTGCATTTCAACTACAAAAGTTTACACAACATGTGTAAATTTCATCATTTTGGTACAGGTTTCTCACTAAGTTCATAAGGCTGTATCAGAATATCATTACCAGAGAATTATCTAGTGCTCAAAACTTAAGAAATGCCAGAATTAAGCTGCCATTGAAGGCACAGTTTGCTCCCCTTCTGCACATTTCTGTCTTACCTTTACTGATCAGCACATGGTCCACCCTGCATACATGCAAACTGCTTTGATGATGACAGTGAACATAAGAGGAAAAACAAAATAGCCAACAGCACCTACATATTATTAAACAGCTTTAGTCTACAGGTGGACTATATGTGCCCTAGTTTATTTACCACTTCCATCAGTCAAGAGTGCCTGAGGACACCTACATTCTCCCATATATTGAACAACTCTCCTGCTGGAACTCACATACAGGTCTCTGGAGGTTCAAAAGCTTCACCATTTTTGGTAGCCCTGCTATTCAGAGATGCCAGAAATTTATTTTCTCAGAAAACTTCACATTTTATTTTTTCAGACCACAGTTCTCACTGACTGTTTCAGTTGCAAGTGCTCACTTACGTAAATATGGCTCCTGTTTGAGCAACATGAAATGAGGAAGATGAAGTTAATGACCACTTACAAGAAGCTGGTACAGGATAAAGTACACAAATAAAAACTTTCTGACAAAAAAAGTGAGAGAATACAACTCTTATAAAGGTGATCAACTTTCCAAAGTGCAGAGGCTTTTCTCCTTCTCTCCTTGTAACACTTTGGCAAAAGGAAAGCAGAGGCCTTATCAAAAAAAAAAAAGTCACATTCGCTATGTGAATATCAATTCACACCCCTAACATAGTCCAGTCTGCTGACTGAACAATGAAGGTGTCCTGGGGGAAAAATGAATGTGTTTGACCATATAATTAAAGACAGCACCATTGTGCATAAACACAAAGGGGGTAAATGGTGGTTGCTTGATCATCTCCAATTCTTGCATTTCTCCAATCTTCACAGCCATAAGATTCATAATACAATACCTGTGTCAAGTTTTTTGTTAGTGTTGTTTAAAACAGCATTAAATAATCTTGTCTCTTGAGCTACCAGACCAGACTGATGTTGCAAAACAGGTCAGCCATTAAAGGGGACACTGGAACACCAGTAGAGGTGTCAGGGTTCGAAAGAGAAGAGGAAGGACAAAACCCATGAATCATGAGTTCTAAGTCAACTACATTTTTAAGGGGTTTTTGTTTGTAAGGGGTTTTTTTTGTCATTAGTCCACTTTCTTCAGAACGTGAGGAAGTCACTTGGCACAGGCCCTGGCACCAAGCACTGGAAACCAACAGGCACACAGCACACAGAATCTGTAGCCTGGCACCAAAGTCTTCAAATCACGGTTAAGCACAAAGGACTACCAAGATATTCATGGTCTTAGAAGCTTAAGTGATATAGCTCAGTTAATTTGTTCCTCAGAGGGAAAAACTCTTCTCAGATCAAGCTCTCTTCATAAACATCAAGCTGCTCTTCTGAGGAATAGAGGTTGTAGATCTTTTGAAAAGGCAATTGTAAGAGAAGAGGGCTCTATATAGAAGAAAGAAATGTCCTTAAATTCATTCTGAAAAAATGACTGAATTATTTTTGTTCACATTTCTGGGGCAGCAAGTGGATATATCAGCCTAAGTTACCACGCTGAGAAAGAAGCACAGACCTTCAGACTGTGCAGCCGTAGTTTGCACAGAGTATCAGTGGGGAAAAAAAGTCTTTTGAAAGGAACCAGTCAGCTTTATATAAAAAATTTACACTCACCATCTATTAGACAGTAACACAGCTCAGAGATAGGTTTACTGTGCATTGAAAAACAAATTCAATTGACAGGAAAACCAGCTGTTAGAGAACTCAGCTAGCTTTATGCAGAAGGTTGTGCTACATTAAGATGCAGAATTACTGCTTTCCTTTTTGCATTGTGAAATTATTAATACAGTAACTTTCATGTAACAGTTCAAATTACTACAGATTTGTAATAAGTGTTTTTCTATACCTCTACATCCAGAAAACTTCTTGGTTGAGCTTGACACAACATATTTAACAACTGAAGAATTAACTCCTCCACATACTGCAATGCATCTTCAGTAGAGGAAAGTTTAGGATGGACTTGCTCCTGAACCTATAGGAAATAGAAGAATTCAAGCTTTGACTTTTGCTCTTCCCCAAATCACAAGCCCTGCTTGACAAAACCAGAGCCAAACAGCTCAGAAAAACCCAACCCAAAACACAGCTCTATTAAGGCCCACCAGACAAACATGAGAAAAACACTCACCTACCCCCAACAGAAGTATAAATCTCAAATGTTATATGTACTCAAATAGCTGTAAGAGATGTTTAATGTCAAAAAAACAGCAAATTAATAACTGTGCTTAGCAGTGCAATTAGGAAAATGTTTAAAGCCCTTGCATATATTTCTCTCTCTCTCCACTAACTCTTAAACTACTGCTTTTACAAGGCATTTTAGATGTGGGGTTTCTCTCTTTTAGAAGTCACTGTTCATCACTCAATTTAGCTCCCAAAACAAGCCTCCAGTATACTTTTCCTTTGCACTTCTGCAGTTCACAAAATAGCACAATTTTAACCAGCTTAAATTTCAGGTACACAAAGCTCAGTGCTTCAGAGCTTAAACAGGCGGGCAGTTTAATCTAAGTCCTACACCGATGGCAAATATGCCAGAGCAAGCTGACTGCTAACTTTTGCAATTCATCTTTCAAGACCCAATTTCATCATTTTACTGTTCCACTACACACAACTCAAAATGCCTTCAGTTCTCTCCATCACTAATACAAGAGCCTAACCACTCTGAACCAAAACCAAACAATCTGTCTCATCCAAATGTTAAACCCATGCCTATATTCAAGTAATGGTGCCATAGTGATTTAATTTCACCCCTGAGTTTTAATTCCTGTTTGCAATTATTGCAAGAACTAAATGTTCTGAAGTTCAAACACACAACAGCCTCAAAGAGAAATCCACCTGCCTGCTAAGGCACTCATTAGTCTGAAAACTTCATGTCTGGGCATAGTCCTGGTGCTCACTTAACTGCTGTTGAGATTCAAATACACTAGATCACGCATTTGGCTTCTTGCAGATTGCACACTCTTATTCAGCAGGTCTTAAAAAACATCTCCAGAAGTTACTGCTTTTTTAACTTAAAAGCACTCCGGCAAAAATAGAACAGAAGAACTTCCCTCCATTTGACTAGCTAACACAACTATTTTGATTATGCCAACAGTTTCACTTTTCCTAAGAACTTCACCATGCACAGCTACAGAGTGTGCTTGTGCAGGTACACGAATAACAGCATGCTGAGCAGTCACAAACATTATTTACAATTCAAACACTGACATCTGAAATGCTGTACCAGCCTGGAACATCTTAACACCCGAAATTACAGACTTGCAAAAGCATTCTCTTAAAGAGCAGAGATGATCTGAGCTGTCTGGAAGATTCTGCCTTTAATGTTTTTGTTTTTCTTTTCTTTTTTTTTTTTTCCTTTTTTTTTTTTTTTTGTTTTTTTTTTTTAAAGCAGAACTGAACACATTTGTATTAGTCTCCCTACTTTACACTCTAGCACTTTGTAGTTCAACAAGTGTTAAATTACCAAGTTAATTCGGCAGTAAAAATACAGAGCATGATAAACTGGAGTGTTGAAGTGCAGGTCTATTTTCTCCTTTACTTAGAAAACAGACTTCAACAGCCTCACCACAATTCTTTCAGTCTTTAAGACAGAGTCTATAGGAATAAGAACAAACAAACAAACAAAAATACCACATCAGGCTATAACCTGAAACATTATCCATAGTCAGACAAAACAGAGTCAACAATAACTTACTCCTAGTTCTGGAGATAAAAGTTTCAAACATTTTCCCTAAGCATTTATGTTTGGGGGCAGTTACATCATTCTTCTTAAAGGCCACTGTCTTCTGACGTTATCAAACCCTACTTTAATAGAATATCCACCTCGGCAGAAGAAAACACTACAAGTCGCCATTGGTTTGAAAACATAGCTTATCTATGTTAGGTAGATAGTAAATAAGCTTCATTGCTACGTGACACTTAGTCTCATTTAGGGTTCAAAGTCATACAAGCGAACAAAAGAAAACAACTAGACTAACAAGGACAATTACAGGATAGTTTGGTGCACAATTATCATAGAAACATGCAACTTCAGTATCTGCACTACTGCAGTACCCAAAGGCTCAGACTGCAAATGAAACAGTGTTACGTGAGGGTACAAGTACCAAGAAGTCCATTATCTAAGACATGATGCAAGACCAGGTAAGATGCAAGATTTACTAAGAGAAGACAAGAAATGGGAACATCTGTCAGCATATACCATCACGTGACTAGTTTCAACAAAAAGAGAAGATCAAATTACCAGGGGCTTTCCATCTTTCTCATAAAGTCATCTAAGATTTTAAATTAAAAACCCTGGGCCACCCTGCCTTATCACTCTTGAAAAGAGGGAGCATGGCTTGAATCCCACCAGATCCTTCAGTCCTATGTTAGGAATACACAGGACAAAAACAGCTTCTGAAGTGTGATGTTTAGATCAGATTCTTATCTGAACATTTAACCTCTCCCTTAAATAATGACAGAACCCATCCCTTCCCTCCTACACATGCACCAAAATGTCTATCTTATGATAAGGCAAATTACTAAAAAAGCAGTTTAAGAACTTCTTAAAAAAGCTTTAACTCTTCAAAATACCCCAACAAATTCTAATGGGCAAATACAGTCTACATCAGCTACAAATTCCTGCCACCATGGGTGTTTTCACTCAACTCATGCATTCGCTTTTTTGAATGTCCAATCTTTTCAGCCTCTCCTAATTCAAAAAAGAGAAATGACCAGGATTCTCTTTATTTAAAGCTAAGCAGAGCAAGCATTTCTTGAACAGTTTTTCAGTACCTGTTTAAGAACATGAGCAGAGAAAAACAATTTAAGGAAAATCCTATAATACAACCACTTGGCTTTTTTTCCCTGCCTTTTTTATCCTCTTCCCTAAAACCAAAAAAGCAAAGAATTTCTATCAGGAATGGCAAGAGCTTTAAATTAGGCAACCATAAATCTAAACTGGCAGAAAGAGTCAATGAAACAAACGAAAAAGAAGAATGTGCTTAATCCATACTACAAAGAATACAGCTGATCTTACTTTATAACCCGTAGCATCTTATTTTATATAAAGCTTTCTCAAACCATTCCTTTCAAACTCTACGTAAATTAGAATATAAACACTCCCACAAGCCTCATGGGAAGCAGTAGGAACCTAAACCAAACCCTGAGAAACATTTCAGTTAAAGGACTGCAGATCAAACAGCATACACAGAGGCTTGGTCTCCCACAGGTCCAACACAACAACTCCTAGGCTGGTCACAAGATGACCCAAACCCAGTCTAGACTGACACTCAGCAAGTCATTCTGCATTAGAAAGAGGTGTTTGATAACAGATAAGAAAGGAAGACACGGTGAATTTAACAATCCAACTGATACTAAACCACACATCCTTAGCAACAGTTTTCAGTTACCTCTTCCTCGGTGGCCATGAGAAAAAGCCTAACTTAGGTTGCCTGTAAGCTGAAAAATTTCAATTGAGATGAAAAACACTCTCCAAAGACTTCTTAGAGCAACTTCACCTGTTACACAAACACCAGCTTAATGCTCCTAAATCATCATTAACAATCAACACAATCAGGTTCATGGTTCTCGGTTGTTCTGCTAAACACCAAACACACCAGACAAATCCTAGGTGTGAAAGGCTGTGGAGAGAACAATACCGAACTGAGTCCCATCAGGAGCAGCAGAAGCTCCAGCAGCTTCAGAACAGGGCGTAACAAAAGGAAATAATTCTAAAGCTGTGTAACAAACTGATATAAAAATTAAGCATCTACTGTTGGTTAATTTTGTCATAACTGGGAAAGACTACCCATCTACTGGCAAGAAATCATAGTATGAATCAAAAAACAACTCCTGCTCAAGAACAACTGTGCTTCACTGCTGAGCACAGGTACTGCCACGCTGCTAGTCTGCCCTGGTGGCAGCTGAAGGGCTTGTAAAAAAGGGTGTCTGAAGGGGAAAAAAGCATGGTATTTACCACAACACATTGATAATAAAATGGAAGAAGCTGTAACAAGACAACAAGCCAAGCTGTCTTTCAGAGCTTTATCACAGAGGATAAAACTTTACTTATTTTAAGTATTTTTCTAAACTGAAAATTTAGTTTAATCAGTGGGTTATTAGGAGAAATGACTTGGCAACAGAGGAGGTTATTCTGGCGAGGAGGGAAGAATTTTCTTCAGAAGTCTTCACTAATGCTGTAACTCTTACCTAACATACCTTTTGTTTATTTTCCCTCAACGGCTAAAAAACTACTGACAAGCAACTGCTTATCACTAGAGTGCTTCAGGACAACGTATTTTGTGTGCACTTTGCCTGGATGAGTGTTCTTTACAGCGCAAGCACTCCTTAAAAAGGTTTTTTCTTCTATTCTTCTACATCTCTTCTGATATTTGGTAACCTTGAGCATGTTTTGTTACCTTGATCCATTAAAATCCAGTACATTAAATCCAATACAAGCATCTTGGATGCACTCTTCACCAATTCACTGAGGATCCAAGACTCGGATTTTTGCTAACATTTCTGTTGATGTCTCAGAAAGGCAGCAGTTTTACCCTGCACCACTGAGCATATGAAAAAAACAAGAGTGAAGACTTGAACCATAGGAACTTTATCCTCTGTGGACAGCTGAAGAACAGAGGACCCAAAGCAATCAGAAATTATGAATGCTCTATGAAGCAATGCTAAGCAATGCTAACAATAAGAAGCGCCATCTTGAGTAGTAAGTGACAACTGGTTTGGCATCAGTTTGAAGAGGTAGGTAATTACAAGTCAGGTAGAAATATCTTTGTCAGCAAGAGCTTCCTGAGGACTCTGTAGTCAATGATGCAGTTTTTCTCATGTCTTTTGCTCCATGAAAGCTACAGATGACTGACTAGATGACACATGGAGTACCTGGAAGCACGCTGTCTGGAACAGCTTCCTTAACTGAGGAAGCAAATCCACTTCAGTTGCTAAGCCACATCAGTCCAATCATTCCGACCACAACAAATTCCAACAGGATCCCTTGTTAACGGCTCAACTGATTCAAAACAACTTGAGGTACACAAACAGCAGGACATCTGTAAGGTAAAACTGTTCTTTTGTGTTTTCCCATCATCAAATTGCTTATGGTATATCAGTAAGGACGACATGCTTTCTACCACAAAAAACAATGCATGAGGGAAGAAGCGCATCAGACACGTGCAGCGAAATTCTGACTCCATAAACAAGTTATACAAACAAGATGAAGCCATAAGGAACAATGTTTAAGAAAAACCATCCAAAAGGTCAGGATAGAATGAAGTGTATAAATTCATTAGCAGAGGAACAGCAGTGCCGGAAGAGGCATCACTTTGCAGGTGTTCCTTCTGAGTCTGTTTTTCAAGGCATATTCACAGCTATGTATCTGCATCTCCAGGCACCTGAGAGCTTTGGTGTTTCACATGTCTTGAATCCTTCATCTTCAGCTCCAGCATCTCACCTTCTGTCCATCTTTGCCACTACAGTTTCAGACATCTGCTGTTACTCTTCCTTTTCTTTTACCTCATGTTATCATCATGATTACTGTCTATTGCCAGCCAGCAAAGGTCTCTACAACACTCCTCACTCCTCTTTTGCAGCTTCAAAATAACAGTGACCAGGCAGGGAAGCATCTCAGTTGACATCATTTTCTTCCTAATTGAGTGCACTGGAGTCTATCTTGACAGCATCTGAAGAAGAATCAGAAGAAAAGGAATTACATTATGATCTCAATGGTACAAGAGCTGCTTTTTGCAAATGCAGCTGTTCAATGCAAATACAGCTCTATTGTTAAGGTTCACATCTAACAAAACACAAGGCATGGTCTCCTAAGAATTGCTTGATGTAGGAAGAGATTTATTCTTATTATATATGCTTGGGTTTGTTGCTTGCTAAAAAATAGAATCAAAATAACTCACCAGGAAAACGAAAGCTATTTGCAATGATTCAACAATACCTTTTTTTTCAGAAAGCAATCCTGAGGCTGTAGTTTGAGCTCTGCATTAGGAGCAGCTCACAGTTACAAAAGGGCAATGGCCTTTTAATGATTCAGTCCACGTGTGGCAGCTTTCCCCAAATGCTGCAAACACTCCATCCTGGTATATATACTTTTACAACATTAACTTAAATGCCACTCTCCTCACTGGAGCTATTAATTCCACTTAGGTCTTCCCAAACTATTAACTTTAATTTTCAGCTATGCAGGAAATCATCACAATCCTGCCTGTACATCAACCTGGTTTCAGGTGGAGCTCAGAAAGCAGCTTGCTGTCACTACCTGAGAATGAGTGTCAATGTCTAGTCAGCTAAGGGGAGAAGTGAAGGAAAGGTTCTCCTCTGGTAACAAAAGGATATACATGAGCTCCAGATAACCTGACTCCTACTGAGACAGCATGCTCTGGCAATTCAGTGAAGTCACAAGGCACCAGTTTCCCTCCAGAACAGTTCTGCCCTTTGACCTCACTGGCAAACACTGCCACCCTCTCTACTTTACTAGTCCCACAGACTGGCCTGTAGGCACAGCTCAGCAATTTGGTGAGCAACACAAGGGGTCAGTGACTGCAACGTTGCAGCATTGGACCTGTCTCCTGAGTGACAACAGACGACTGTCAAATCAAGTACACTGCAACCCTCATGGCTTTACCTGCCACCTATGACAGGGCCATTACTTTATGGAGCCTTTATCAGCCCTAGCAAAAACTACTCACATCTATATAGGTTAGGAAAATAGATAATTTTGTTTCTCCCTTAGCAAAGAAACCATTAAAATAATAATTTAACATTTTCATTTGCCATTTAGTTTTCCTGCAACTCAAGTATTTGGCTCTTCAGTAAAGCTGGTGACAATGTGGACAAATTCTTCATTTCTACCTTTACAGAAACAGCAGTAGTAAGCAGCAGAAGACTGTGTTTCTGGACCACAGGGAACAACCGCCCGAGAGAACAGAAACATGTGATCTCATGATGAGCTGAGGTCAAAAGAGTTAACACCTGGCAGACAGTTACAAGTTTCAGGACGAAGCCTTCAGAACTAACTCTGCCTGACCCCTGCCACCCCTCTACCCACAATAAGAAACAGAGTAGAGGACAACAAAACCAAGACAACTGTACCTTGCTGGGCCAGTCTGTCATCCTTGGCAGCTCATCATCGCTGGCCTTCTCCATTGACCTCATATTCCAGAATTCTTTTTCCCAGCATGGAATTTATCAAACTCCTTCAGGAAGCATCTTCAATGCAGGGTGACTTCATGAGTGACTTGTCCATTGGAAAGAAATCTTGCACTTCAGATCTTACAAGTAATTCCAAGGCCTTAACGCTTGCTTGCCTCGAATCCTCACTCTGTGTCCTCGGGTGGTTGGCATCGAGTCTCATTCCAGATCTGACAAAAATCTGCTACACCATGAACAAACCATCCTCCAAAGGAAAGTGCTCTCTCTGGTTGAGACCTGGGGTAGCTCCTGTTTCCAAGCTGCCCACAGCTGGATGGCTGTCCCGGTGCTTACAGGCACCAAAAGCTGCAGTGAGCTGTACGGTTACTGCAGCAGTTTCGAGGAAGTGGCTATCCGTCAGGGATAAGACACGAGCAGTACATGCTACAGATGAGACAAGCAAAAAGGACTTCCAAGAACTGGACAACACCACACAGTGCTGGAGACATCAATGAGCACGCCCAGAAAAGAGAGGCAATACATTGCAAGAGGAAATTAGGAAGAAATACTCAATGTGTACAACTGCAACACTTGAGACTTCCCAACTAGCCCAGGGAGTCTTTTACGCAAAAGTTGCAGTTAATTACTGTAACCAGACAGACTCAGAAAGTGTTGCTGTGCACAACTAAGCCATGTGAAGTTCTGCCATCTCAAGCCAGTCCAAGCAACAGTGTCAGGAAACTCTTGTTTCTTAAACCTTCTATTTCCTGGGCTCCCACTGCAAAAGTGGGAGAGGAGCCCTCACCCTTTCTTCCTCTCTTCTAAATAAATTCTTTCCACACCACAGGCACAAGCTTCATCATCCTGAGGGAGCAAGACTTGCTAGCTTGTCCTAATGAAGCCTTCTCAGCAAAAAGGTATTTAAACTACGAAAAGCCTAACTTAACCCCATCAGACACGAACACCAATTGGCCAAAATTCTCTCTGGGGTGGCTCACAACAATCCCCCTCCCCATTCCGGCCGTGTCACTGGGGGAGACCAGCAGAGCCCCGCGGCCGCGCCGCTGGGCGCAGGGTGGGCGAGGACTCGCGTGTTCCGCGGCCCGGCTCGGCTCGGTCTGTCAGAGCATCGCCCCCCGGCGCGGCGCCCCCGGGGCACCGCCTGCCCCGCGGCCCGGCCCCCGGGCGGCCCCTCACCTTCTTGAGGGCGGGCACCAGCAGCCCCCGCCACTTGGGCGCGTTCTCCTCGCTGAAGAAGTCGTAGAGCAGCGGCTG
>JAWWEU010000111.1:13947137-14044222 GCA_035583155.1 Acropternis orthonyx | reverse complement strand
GATCCATCGGGACACCGGGATACCGGGATAGGGATACCGGGACGGGGACACGGGGATCCAGCGGGACACCGGGATACCGGGATAGGGACACGGGGATCCATCGGGGCACCGGGATACCGGGATAGGGACACCGGGATCCATCGGGACACCGGGATACCGGGATAGGGATACCGGGACGGGGACACGGGGATCCAGCGGGACACCGGGATACGGGGACAGGGACACGGGGATCCAGCGGGACACCGCGATACCGGGATAGGGACAGGGACACGGGGATCCAGCGGGATACCGGGACATCGGGCAGGGAGGGACCCACAAGGATCACCGAGCCCCCAGCTGCTGGCCCTGCACGGGAACATCCCACACAATCCCATCAGGATCCCTGAGAGCATCGTCCAAGCGCTTCCTGAGCCCTGTCAGCCTTGGCGCTGTGGCCACTGCCCTGGGGAGCCTCTTCCAGCACCCAAACACCCTCTGGGTGCCAGACCCTTTGTCTAATGTCCGAACCTAAACCTCCCCTGGCACAACTGCAGGCCATTCCCCCTGGGACCTGTCGCTGGTTCTTGAAAAAGCAACCAGAAAAGGCGAAGCTGGAATACAAATAAAGCTGGTGGTTT
The DNA here is from genome assembly GCA_035583155.1 of Acropternis orthonyx. NCBI lineage: Eukaryota > Metazoa > Chordata > Aves > Passeriformes > Rhinocryptidae > Acropternis > Acropternis orthonyx. Next base: position 14,043,605 of record JAWWEU010000111.1, on the reverse strand, counting down.
AAGCAGGACAAAGTCCGTGAGGGTCTGTGGGGGTCAGGGAGGGCGGTGGGAGGAGGATGATGCTGGAAAAGTTAACGATACTGAAAGCATTACTTTTACTATGTCTGAAGCCTACAGCAGTTGAACTTGAACTATAGCTTTATACATGACATTTTTATCTATATCCTTGAAGAAAACCAGGACAGGCAGATCACTGTGCTCTGCTTTGCAAGGCATCGGGGAGAGGAAAGAGGGAGCTGCTGTTGGGGAGCACAGGGAGGGGGGTGGATGTATGGAAACCTCCACTGGCTCAAAGAAAAGTTTAGGGCCATCTTCCCAGCAAAGCACCAGCACAGCTTGCAGAGGCAGAGGCTCCCTTTGTCTCCAGGGTTGGTCACGCAGACGGCTGTCAGGATGGCATGCATGTTGTGAGGCTCACTTAAAACTGGCGTTTAAGGAAGGGCTCTGAGGACAGGAGGTGTTCCTGAGACCCAGCAGCACATCAGCAGGTCATGGATGGAGCCCCTGAGGAGCAGCTCTCTGCTCCGTGCAGCTTCGCCTCGGGGGGTGTTCCCTTCAAACAGGTGACTGCTGCCTGAAGGAGTCAGACTTCTGCTTTGAGCTTGCTGGAACAAGGGCGGAAGGCAGGAATTTTCACATCTCAGAGCTGTTTGCTGGGTCTAACAGCCTGCCTGCACTTTTAGGGACACCATCACAGCACCTTACAGGCTGTGGAGCTGTTGCACTCACTGCCTTGTGACGGTAAATCAGTCTGTTAACATTTAAATCTTCATCTGCTCTCAAGTATGTGCAACCCTGAGTGCAAAACTGCACCAGTGCTCTGCTCTCCAGCCCCTCCCTTTGGGGAGGAAGGTGCCAGGACTCCTAAATACCAGTGGATGCTCTACAGCATCCCTTTCCCTCGAACAGAGCAGCTCTGGGTGATGTGGGATTGGCAGGCACAGCAGTCTTTTCCTTCAGACATGCGGTGAGTCCACAGGACAGCCCAGGCCTGAGCTCTCCCTGCACGTGGAGCTGCCACAACAGACACTGCCAGGAGTAGCTGCCTGCCAGAGCAACACAAGAGGGACCCGAATTTGAAAGTGCTGGATTTAAATTAGCTCTAAAAGGCAAATGCACAAAGCATGGAGAATAAACGAGCAGTTGGAGACGTGCATGCCTGCAAGGCTGTGATCTCGTTGGCATCACGGAGATGTGGTGGGATGGCTCCTGTGGCTGGAGTGTTGGAATGGAAGGATACAGATTCTTGAGGAAGGACAGGCAGGGAGGATGAGGAAGGGATGTTGCCCTCTGTGTCAGTGACCAGCTGGAGTGTGTGGAGCTCCTCCTGGGGATGGATGAGGAGCAGACCGAGGGTTTAAGGGTCAGAATTAAAGGGACAGCAGAGACAGGTGGCATTATAGTGGGAGTCTGCTACAGACCACCCCAGCAGGAAGACTGAGATGATGAGGTCTCTTATAGCCAGATAGGAGTGGCTTCGCGTTCACAATTCCTGGTCCTCATGAGGGACTTCCAGCATCCTGGTGTCTGTGGGAGGGATGACACAGCAGGGCAAAAGCAGTCCAGAAGGTTCCTGGAATGCATTGACAGTAACTTCCTTCTCCAAGTGATAGAGGAGCCAAGGAGGAGAAGTGCTATGCTGGACCTTGCGCTCACCAACAAGGAGGGGCTGATGGGGAATGTGAAACTCAAAGGCAGCCTTGGCTGTGAGGACCATAAAGAGTGGGAGTTCAAGACCCTTAAGGCAGTGAGGAGGGCACATAGCAAGCTTCCTGCCCTGGACTGCAGGAGGGCAGACTTTGGCCCCTTCAGGGATCCGCTTGGCAGAGTACAATGGAATAAAGCCCTGGAAGGACGAAGGGCCCAAGAAAGCTGGTTGATACTGAAAGATCACCTACTCCAAGCTCAGGAGTGATGCATCCCAATAGAGGGAAAGTTGAGCAAAAATGCCAGGAGGCCTGTGTGGATAAACAATTTGCTGCTGGACAAGCTCAAACACTGAAAGGAAGCCTACAGAGGGTGGAAGCAGGGGCAGGAAGCCTGGTAGGAATACAAAGAGGTTGTCCAAGCAGCCAGGGATCAGAGTAGAGGACCTAAACAGTGGTAGGATTAAACATGGCCAGGGTCATCAAGAACAACAAAAAAAAGCTTCTGTAGCTTTGTTGGTGATAAAAGAAACACTAGGAAAAATGAAGGCCCTCTCCAGAGGAAAAGGGGAGACCTGGTTACTCGAGACATGGCTGAGGTACTCAATGGCTTTTTTGCCTCTGTGTTCACCAGCAAGTGCTCCAGCCACATGGCCTGAGTTGCAGAAGGCAAAGGGAGGGATTGGGAGACTGAAGAATCACCCGTTGTAGGAGAGGATCAGGTCCAAGGCCATCTAAGGCACCTGAGGGTGCACAAGTCCAAGGGACCTGACAAGATGCTGAAGTGCTGAGGCCAGAACAACAGGCCCTGAGCCAGAGCTGACCTCTAGATGAACCTCCCAACCTAATGTTATATTTAGCCATGTATCCGCTTATTAGCCAAAATTATGCACAATCAGTAGTAAAATGTATAGTATGATAAGACTACACCTGTGTAAACATGAACACTTGTTAGTAAGATATATTTGTATCTGCTTATTAGTGAACATTTTTATCTGTTCATTAATGAAATATTAACCTGTTTATCTTTCTGGTCAAGACCATGGAATTAGATGTCTGGCCTTGTTTGGCGGTCAAGATGGTCAAAACCAACTCCCTTGATTTTCCTCTGAGCTGTGGACAGGGTTTGGGTGAAACCCAAGGAGAGAGGGAAGCCAGATGTTTTTCCACACTTACGGTTTCATAAGCTTGTTTGTTTAACAATATAAAAGCTTGAACCCTTTCACAGCAAAGATGCGAGACCTCACCTCTGAGCGGGCACACTGCGTAGGATTTCCCTGTTGCCAGGAGTGGTTCTCCAACCCTTCAGCGTGACCGGGGCTCCCCACCTGGCGTGCAGGTCTGGATGATGCTGATGGTAAAGCATTAAGGGCAACTGGTGATGTGCTCTTTCTTAATCACTATAGACACTCTGTAGTAATGTTTAGGCACATTGCTGAGCTTATCCTTTTGTAATTCTTTGCTGTTTTGCACTATTGTAAATGCACACACTTGTTCTTAAAAGCTGGTGTCTGTTTCTTGTGCTGACCCTTGTCCCCTGGCAAAACAGATGCATCCATGGGTCCTAAGGGAAATGGTGGATGAAGTGGCTAAGCCACTATCCATCATATTTGAGAAGTTGTGGCATTCTGGTGAAGCCTCCATTGACCTGTAAAAGGGGAAATGTAACCCCATTTTTAAAAAGGAAAAAAGAAAGCTCCAGGGAACTGCAGGCCAGTCAGTCTCACCTTCTGTGCCTGGCAAGATCATGGAGCAAGTCCTTCTGGAAACTATGCTAAGGCACACAAGAAATAAGGAGGTGTTTGGTAACAGCCAATGTGGCTTCACTAAGAGCAAACCATGCCTGACAGACTTGATTGGAGAACAGACTGAGAACAGCCTTGAGGAGGACTTGAGGGTACTGGTGGATGAAAAGCTGGACATGACCCAGGAATGTGCACTCACAGCCCAGAGAGCCAACCACACTGTGGGCTGCATCAAGAGCAGCGTGTCCAGCAGGTCTAGGGAGTGGATTCTGACCCTCTGCTCTGCTGGTGGCACCCCACCTGGAGTGCTGCACTCAGCTACAGGGCCCCCAACATAAAAGGACATGGACCTGTTGGAGCAAGTCCAGAGGAGGCCATGAAGATGATGAGAGGGCTGAAGCATCTCTCCATAATATGAAGATGAGGGTTGCTCAGCCTGGAGAAGTCTTTGTGGAGACCTTCTATCAGCCTTCCAGTACTTGCAGGGGGCCTGCAAGAGAGCTGGAGAGGGACTTTTGACAGGAGTGTGTAGTGACCGGAGAAGGGCAATGGGTTTAAACTGAGAAAGGAGAGATTCAGGTTAGATGTTATGAAGAAATACTTTACTGTGAGGGTGGTGAAGTGCTGGAACAGGTTGCACAGAGAAATTGTGGATGCCTCATTCCTAAAAAGTGTTTAAGGCCAGGTTGGAGGGGTTTTGAGCAACCTGGTCTAGTGGAAGATGTCCCTCCCTGCACATGGCAGGAGGGCTGAAACGAGGTGGTCTTTAAGGTCCCTTCCAACCCAAACCATTCAATGATTCTATCAAAATCTGCACCCAAGGGAAACCTCTAGCAACAGTATTGCAGCTGTAGAGGATGATGCTGAGCAGAGCAAACCCAGCATTGCTATCCACCGTGACAACTGGAGAGTGCACCACAGGTCTGTGTCCCCTTGCCCAGACACATTTCTACAGCTTCTTCTATGCCCTTCAATAGATGACACAGGCCTGAAACATTATCCTCTATAACGAGCGTTTTAGGTCGAGCTGGAGCGTTTCCTTGAAGGCAAACAAGAGCTGTTGGCACATTCCCTGTTTTTACCAGCTATTTCCCACACATTTCCACATGCAATCCTTTGAAAAGAAGCAGGGCTATTGCTAGAGCTAAACCCTGTCAGGCATAAGAAACGCCCCACGCCTGAGGGACAGATCCATCTCCCCCAGTGCTCCCAGCATTGCTGGGCTCCCCCAGCCCCATGGTAAAGTCCCAGTGGCACAGCTACAAAGAACAGGTAGCCAGCAACATGTGCTTCACCTTGCACAGCTCTTGGTTTCAGGCAGGGGCTATGGGATGCAGAATTTGAGTCTGAACCTCCTCTTCATGTTCACCAGATCCTGCTTCTGACAGAGGCAGCACGGCATGGAGACACGGGCAAGAAAGAGGTAAAAGCAGCATTCATTCCCCTGTGCTTCCAGCGTCCAGGAATACTTCTGCAAGAGACACAAACCATTCCAGTGCTTGCTTTGTTCCCAGAAAGAACACTGTTTGGACAGAGGCCCAAGCTCAGCCCCTGCACTAATCAGACTTTGCTGCCAGGCTGGGGAGTGCGCTGTCGTGCGGTCACGTCACCACAAGGCACTCTGCCTGCTCGCAGCTCTGACCACGAGCTAGAAGCCAGTGAAGACGGGGCTAGGAGGAGAAAAAGCCACACAGGTTGTTAAGAGGAGCTGTGTCAACCAGCTGTAGGCAAAAGCCTTGCTCTAACCTCATGGTGCCTGTGATGGGATTTCCTGGCTCTGACTGTGCTCCCATCCGTCAGCCACACACTGATCCCAATCGTACGCCAGGATGGGGATGGTGCAAGCTCCCACCGAGCATGGCTTCAGTTCAAGGCAAACGCAGGTCTGGAAAAGGAAGTTTACCTCTTTTACCAGACAGGCTCCTGGGTTCAGCTGAGGGCAGCTGTCAGCACAGCAGTCAAGCAGCTTGAGAGGAGGGAAAGGCAGTTTCGTGGCACAAACCTCAAATCCTCCAACTGGACAGTTCCTCAAAAGGGCAGGAACTTTTCACTTCTTATCTCTAAGGCTGGAGAGCAGCATGGGAGAAGCAAAGCTGTCCTGACTACACCAACAGATTGGAAACATGCCTGCCCTAGTACAATGCTCTCCTTCTTCCCAGTACCCTGTCCTCTTTATTTTTAGCTCTTCCCGCTGCATCCCAGCATGCACACTTGTACCAAAAACGCTGAAGTAGAATAAAAACCAATAGCCCTGAGCTTCTGGTGCCTGTAATTCAGCAATGGCCTGAGAAACTCAGCCCCAGCTGCTGCAGAACCCTCACATAGGAAGCATGTTTATAGCCCATCAGCTATCCTGTACTTTGTTAAAGTTGAGCTACTTTCTGCATGTCAGAGTGTCCACAGGAGGCAGGATGGAAATCCCCCTTGGGGATTTCACAAGGGTGCTGTGAAACACACACAAATTCTTGCCTTTTCTGAGAATTCAGCTTCTCAGCAGTGGCGCTTGTGCTACCACCTCTCCCACAGGCTGAGCTGAGGCTCAGTACAAGAACAGCTGAGATGGGGCCAGGAGAGGAAGGGAGCTTGAGGCCCACAGGCAGAAAAATAAACAGAATCAGTTTTGCAATCAACAGAGCAGGCAATGGAGGGAAGAAACCAATCAAGCTGGAATTTGGAAAGACTTAAATACATGTATCAACTGCCTGAAGGCCAAAAAAAGGGTATTAATGCTGACCCTCAAGTGCAAGCCAGAACTGAGTTGAGCTCCAGCAATCTGACAGTTCATACATTCAGAAACGCCCAGCTTCGGTGTTTGGCACAACCATTTAATAACAGAATTCAAAACTCAGTATGTTCCATTTTAGTCTTATGTGGAAAATCAGTGCAGGTGATAATCTAATTGTACAACAACATGTTAAAAAAAATTTATTTTACATTATATACATTAGGGAACATATTTCAAAGCATTACCAATCACAACAATAACGCAGGCCATAAATCACTTTTAATTTAGTTTGGATTTAGTGTATATTATCACAATAAAATATAAAGAACATATACCAAAAAAAGGAGTCAAATGTGTGCATTTTGCTTAAAACTTGGCATTTACACACTCCATTGGAAAATAGCAATCAAAAATACTTCTGATTAAAACTAAGTTCCCGTGACGCGTAGTAACCATTGTACTGTTTGAATGAGGTAGTAACTAAATTATTTTGGCCATGTGTTAACATCCTAAAATCAATAAAAGTGTGAAAATGGTTATAAGGCCAAAAAAAAGTCAAAATGGCAACATCTTTGAGCCATTTCCACAATGTGGAATGTTGCTCCTTTTTATCGTGATATGAAACTATTTAGTAAGACGAACAGTAATACTAATTTTTATCATTGTATACACTAATAATTCAAACACCTATTGCAGAATTACAGCCAGGTACCACTAGTCTGGGACTGACACCCATCCATAAGGTATTGTTTTCAAGCATAGAGAAGTAATCATAAGGAAAGTTTTAATTAAATATAAAAAAACAGGTGTTTAACTGGTTTGTTTCACAAAGAAAACTACCCAAGTAAACAAAAAAAAAGGAACTTTGAAGCCCAAGTCATATCCACAAAGTCACAGCTTACCTTTGTGACTAAATACATCACATCTCAATACATTGTGCAAACATGAACACCAGTGTGTTGTATCGAAATTAAAACAAGATTGTAATCTGATTACAGCCTTGGTTACAATTTCTAAAAGTTAATATTTATTTGTATTAGTAAATTACATATAATAAAATACAATAGTGTTGCTAAATGTACTATACTTGTTGCTAGCATCCCACTTTATAATAAACACATGAGACGTCCTTATAATAGTACCCCAATTTAATTTTTGAATCCTCAGTGACTTTTACATCTGTACAGGTAAGACACTTGTACTAAACAGGAGGACTGCTATCTACAGAAAGTCAGTGTAGGGCTTCAGCAAGAAGTTTCACTGAAAAATACTGCATATGTACAAAGATTACATAACAGTAAATTAAGCACTTCTGTGGTATAATAATGCTTCTGTGTCCATACCACAAACAATTCTCGTCTTCCTCTCATGCCACAATAAATTATAAAGTAACTGAAGTGGGGTTGCTGCAGCTTTTGTGCAATTCCAGCCAGTCACGAGTGCTGCTGCAGCAGGAGTGTTCTCTTGTCACAGTGAGCTGCCTGCCACGTGCTGTTCTCAGTAACTGTTCTCATGCCCTGCCAGGATATATAAATTGCTGTTGGCTGTTGGGTTATCTGTTGGTCTGCTCTCCAGCACCACGACCCTAGAACAAAAATTAAAAAAGCCACAATGTCAAGTAAGCCTCATTTAAAAACAACCCTGGATATAACTGGAAGTATTCTTTCCCAGGATCCACCTGACTGGTTGTCATTTCTCTTTCCCTGGATGCCCAAAAGCTACTCAAACCAAGCTCAAGGTCTTGTACAGGGTAAAGTCTCCAAGAATCTCCCACAGCCTCTCTGGGCTCCTAATGCAGCATTGAACCACTCCCACCATGATGTTTTTCCCTCTTTTATCCAGCTGGAATTTTCCTTGATGCAACTTATCCATGTTGCCTCCTGTCCTTTTAGTGAGGGCTTCTGAAGAGAGTCCATCACTCCTCTACTGCCTGGGCCTGTGCTTTCCTGGAGCTTTGCAAAGCTAATCCATTAATCAGACTCCAGTTTTGAAAGTCGTTAGTCTGCTTTTTGCCATTGGAATGGCAGATGAGCAAAGCTGACTTTTCTGTGAGTATTTCTAGTCTTTCCCTGATTCTATGTAACCTAATCCACAGGAACTTCCTCCAGCTCTGAAAGTCCCAGAAATAAAAATTTGCAGGCTGAGAGAATCCTCAAGGAAAGGACCGTTATGTGAAGAGTCTCCTCTTGTACTCTTTTTCTTGCCACCCACTTTTGGCCATCATTGGAGACATTAAGTTAGCTAGACCTACACTACAACTGTAAAGGTCATAAGGGATGTCCCAGATCAGACCTTTCTCTTCAAAGAAGAGAAATTAGCACTCACAATTTTGTTTCACAAACTATTTGAGATTTTCTCATCTGACAAAAAATGCTAAAACTGCTAAATGGACCAGGAAATTCATGATTGAACTCTCCTCCACAAACACCCTGAAGTAAAGGTAGATTGTGGGAAACTCAAATCCATCTATTGTGCATTCACACAGGAAGGTTTGCTTGCTTCAAAACTCACTCAGAAAATCTCCCCAAAGGGAATGACACCTCATGCCATGAGGTGATTCCCTGCTCACCAGGAGAAAGCAACACGCAAGCTTTTATTAGACTGACATCAAGTTTTTGGCTTCTCAGAACCCCAGTTCCTATGAACTGCCTAGAAAATTACATGCTACTGGAAAAAAGTTTCACAGCTCAAGCACAAAATAGGACAGAGCTGTAAGGAAAATGGTATATGAAGAAATTGGAATTAATGTTTATTGCAGTGCAAACTCTTTAAACATTGTCTCAGGCTTGAGAGACTATTAAAGCAAACCAGAAATAGATGGGACCATATTTGGGGAAGAGGACATTATTTTCACAAGGCAATTTTTTGCAATGTCATTCTAAGATGCCACATGAGTTTACTGCAAGCAGCATAAGACAGATGCAATTCTCAAAAGAAAAATTCAAGCCTATCTTTGCACTTCTTGTATGTTCATTACTGGTGAAACTGTCACATCAGCATGCACACCCCAGAAGGCAAAATGGCTGCTGTTTCCGTGGCTGTTACAGAAGTACAAAGTTCGAAAACAGGGCAGAGAAAGTTGAGGAAGTCAGTGACACTCCTAAAACAGCAGTTACTGACTCAGCAAGCTGGTATCTGATGGGTCACACAGACATGGTGTTAGTGTCCTGCAAAGCAGATGCCAAAGAACAGCTGCGTTGGGAGTTATCAAGAGCTCTTACAAGACCTGAGCTGTCATGTTGGGAGAACAACTGGTAGGTTTCCTTTCTGGGGGTGAAAGTGAGATATTTAAATTTTTAAGTATTTTTTGCATTTGTCTCCAGAAGCAGATCTTGATGAGCTACTGCAGCAGAGCATCTGAAAGTAAAGATTTCACCAAGTTAAACAAAACCATTACAGTACAAAAAGGAAAACACTCCTGGAGATTGTGACTGCAGCCAGGTAGGAGCTTCTAGCATGGCTGAGTACTTCTGGAAGCCCATGAATACTTTTAGAGGATTTTTTTTTTTTAATTTAAGAAAGAGAATTGAACTCAAAGGACTGGAAGATAGACATGTACACAAAGGAATGTTTAAGATGGCTAAAAAAGAATTTGCAAGAAGCAAGGAAAAAGAACTTTTACAAGGTAGGAGAACACATACTATTTTTTATTTTAGCATGCCATGTTTACTTCATTTCTTACCTGTCCGATCCCAGAAGCCTGAATATCCTTGTATTATCAGAAATTTCTTGTGTGATCTAGACAATAAAAATAAGTATTTACATGTTAAGTGCACATGTGTTTTCGGTTTGTTTTTAAAATCAGCCTAGAGGAAAGAATTGACTGTGACTGATTTTACCAATTGACTGCTGATTTCAATCTGATAGAGAATTTATTGCAACTGTCACTTTTAAATGAGATATAAAGTTTTCTGTAATTCCTCTGGTAGCAACTGCAAGCACAACATCATGGCTCAGCACAGTACCTGAGCTACCAGTGTAATTCTCTTTACAGCCATGACTGAAATAGGTAACTGTAGGGTGCAATTTGTCTCACTCTAGAGTGGGTATCCAAAAAAGGGTCAGGTAAATCACACATAGAATACATTTCTCTGAAATTCTGAATTATAGTAATAATGCAGTAAGTTCATATTCTGAAAACCTTAGCAGAGAAACTTAATTAATTTGTGGTACTTATGTCCACTGTGAAGAGAAAATGTAGTCTTTTGACATTTCAGACTGGTGCAACAGAGCTTCCGTGGGTGAACTGTACTTGTGTGACACATCTTTATGATCACATGAATATCAAAGCACCCAAGAAACCATCATGTTATTCAATAAAGTCAACCAAAGCCCACTGCATACTCCAAAGGATATCAAGTCACATCGTGAACACGCAGCACAGTTTACACAGCCAAATTTTGCATTTTTGAGGAAAGCAAAGATTCTCCTCTCCTTCCCAGATCCTAGTAATATTAGCTGACTTAGTGAATTCACTTCCAGCACAGAGAACTTGCAAGAGAATTTTAATTCACAGCAATGAAGTTCTCCATTTGGCTAAGTAAATTACTTCCTGCTTTGCGTGGGGCTGAGACTGCACAATCTTTGCCCAAATTTTGAGCGTCTTGCCTAAGAATTCACACAGTTCCCTGTTTCATTCTTTCCACTCAATCAAACCACTGTGGAAGGTCACAGTTGTGGAAGAAAATAACCTTGCAAGTAGGTCAAATCACCCCCAATTACACCAACTGTATTAGATTAGGGAATCTGAACTAATGGGGTCTTCAAGGAAAAAAGTGCTGCAAAGTTAGTTCTGTCAGGTTTTTGTCGTGTGTAACTACTTCCCACATACTACATAGTATAAGATTTCGCCAAAGTAACAAATACAATCAAGAACTGAGCCTGGCAATGAAGGCTTTTCATATCACAGATGAAAATGTGTTTATTTTTCTCAACAGCTGCAGCTAGTAGGACAGCCAGGAGAGACAAGGAATTTAAAAAGGTCCAAGAGGTTACCCTAGACATGTCCCACAGAGGAAAGGTTTTAGGTGGCTTGCTTTCTGTCAACAGCCTAGTTCTGCTTTCAGTTCTTCATTTAGGTCCTGTCTTTGGCTTGACATTAACAAAGCAAGAAGCCAGTGTCCCTGATGCTTTTTATAAACAACATTAATGCATCCACTTGTGCTGCAGCACCCTGGGGCATGGCCTCTACCAGCTGGGTCAGAGCTATGAGTACCAGCCAAGGGGTGGAGTAATGCACTGAGCCCTGCAGAATGCTGCCAGGAGCAGTCTGGGACGTGAGAAGTGCCCAGCCATCTTCTCCTCAGGGTCAGTGCTAACAGCAGGAAGCTGCAGTTCACCAGCAAAAATTTCTCAAGAGAAGGACAATCACGCCCGGAGATCAAGATGCACAAATACCAGAAGAACCATTTGCACACTTGGAAATAAGTAGTCTGACTCTAGTCTTTGGTTCAACTTCACACAAAGAGCAGACCTACTGTCAGCACAGATTAGGTCAGCTGGGGCTTCGTGCAAGGCAGTGTAGTTGTGTAACAGTGCAGAATATCTAAGCTTGGCATGGTGTGACTTACTATACGTGTACCTTAAAGCACAATTAGTCATAATGAGCTCAATTTCTCAGCCAATGAAACACTGATGCATCAGCTGATGAAGTCTGTAAACATTCATTAACAACCAAATTAAAAGACCCACTAAAACCCTACAAAAGCACAGCATTTTCACAAAAAGATACACAAGGTTTGCAGCAAGGGAAAAAAAAAGGATTTGGGAAGACACAATGGTTTAAAAATCACATCAAACTGGCTAAAAAAAGTGACTATTTTAGAAAATGGAAAAATACTTCTAGTGAAACCTGGGCACTAAAATCTTCCAAGTATTTGTAAGAAAAAGAGAACATGGAATAGACTAAAAACATCAGGCAACTCATTTGATGCTGTGACAAAAAGCTAAAGCTCAGCAGTGGAACAACTGGCAATGCCCAAATTTTGGTACCCATGTGTGAGAGGCTAAGGGACTTGACAGTGTTCTTCAAAGCAATTCAAGGTGAAGATTAATGTTACCAAGAATTAGGCTTGGATATTTTTTATGGCATCCTGGCCCAGTCCCTTGTTCCTGCTTTGCCCATTAGATGTGATGTGGCTCTTGCACAGCTCCACTAATACTTATACATTATGAAAAATGCTTAGAATGAGACTCCAGCTTCTAGGTGTAACTTAAGAAGTTACTGAAATGTTTTACTCTTTTTCAGACAACAGCATTGTGTGTTTATCCTCTACTTTATTTATAACAGAAACCAGAATTTGAAGGAAAATGTAGTACTCACCTCATTTGATCTAAAACTCCTTCCTTGCATGCCGTGTTTCCAGAATGCCAATACACTGTCTTGTAGACAGACTATTGTAACAAAGAACACTGGAATCAGTTTTGAGGCACAATGTCAACTTTAAGGCCAAAAGCATGACTGCAATTTTGAAATCTGTAAACATGTGATTTATTGTATCACATTCACCCACACAGACTGCACAAAGTCTCACAGGAATCACTGAACGTGCCTCAAAAGTAGCTGCATTTTTAGATTTATTTGTTTAATGAGCATGGTTTAAAAATATGTCCACCTAACCAGAAAATGTTCTAAATGTCTAGTCCTAAATGTGTCCTTTTCCTTTGAACAGGAAACCCCTTTAATACTCGTAGAAAATATATACTTAATTTTAGCAGCAAAGTTACAGGGATGCTGCAATGCCATTTTTCACTTTCCCAGCAACTAGTGGGTTCTTCTGCAATACCAATACAAAGCTTTACAGAGCCCTCTGCTTCCCAGCCCTTGCCACCAATGTGGTGACAGAGACCTGCATTTGAACTCTACGAAAGGAAGTGGGTCTAGGGCCTTCAAAGAGAGTGCAAGTGTGTAGGATCCCAGGAAGAATCTGTCCCCCTGCAACCCACATCATGCCTCTGGGTATGCAGGAAAGAGAATAGTAGTCTTTGGAGACACTAGCAGGACAGAATGGGACACTAGTAGCTCCTTTGTGACAACCAGAGTGAGGACTACAATACATGCAGAGGTCCCACAGAGGGCAGCTTCAAGTACATGCACTTCCTTCCTTCCCCTCATTCCTAACCATCAGGAGCCATAAAAGTAGTATTTTCTATGACAGTGTTTTCTTGTCCTCCTCTCTGTGGGATATTATGTTTGAAAGGCCTGAAACTTTAAAGCTTCTCCTCAAGAAATGAACTCCCTCCAACCCTTACTATTTTAGTTCCCACTGTTCCTCCTCATCTGCTGCTACTCTCCATCTCTGCACACATCCCTCCTCACCCTTCTTTCAAAAGTATGTGGTGCAATCCAGGTATGTAACTACTGGAGAATTGCAAAAAAAAAATGTATTCTTTCTGTTTCACTAATTTAATTAATTCAGATTCTTCACAAGGAAACAAAATTTATGTAGCCCATGACATATCATATAATTTCACCTTTGAGCTGCTTTATAAAAATGGACTGCATAAACACACATGCAAAATGAGTTAGGCATGAGTGATTCACAGAGCTTATGTAGGTTGTGTTAAGGTATTCCTTTAAAGGCTGAAGGTCTCCATCATATGCCCAAGACATTTAGCTTAATCAGGGAAGACTCCAGGATTACTACTCCATTCCAATTACTCCTAGGAAAGCACATTACATAGCACGCTGAACCTTTCACTGGGCCTTCTCACACAAAGTAAAATGAGTGAGGTAAGTCTTTCAAATGCCAAAGACTAGACAGCATATCTAATTCTTTAAACATTAAACAAAATAATCGTAGAGCATCTCAAGTTGGCAGAGACCCATAAAGATCACTGAGTCCAACTCCCTACTCATCACAGAACTACCTAAAACTAAACCATATGACTAAGAGCATCATCCACATGCTCCTTGAACTCTGACAGGCTTAGTGCTGCAACCACTTCTCTGGGGAGCCCGTTCTAGTGACCAATCACCCTCTGAGTGAAATGCATTTTCCTAATATCCAATCTGAACTTCCCCATATACAACTTCGTATCATTTCCACATGTCTTATTGCTGGTCACCAGAGAGGCGAGAGAGCACCTGCCCCTTCACTGCCTTGAGGAAGCTGTGGACTGCCATGTGATCACCCCTCAGCCTTCTCTAGGCTCAAAAATCCAAGTGACCTCATGCACTCCTCGTTAAACCTTATATTCAACACCTTTCACCACCTGGGCCACCCTCCTCTGGATTTTGATATCCGTTTTATATTGTGGTGCTCAAAACTGCACATTAGACTCAAGGTGAGGCTGCACCAGCACAGAGCAGAGTGGGACAATCAACTCCCTTGACCTGGTAGTGATGCTGGGCCTGATACACCCCAGGACAGGGGCTGGCCCTTTTGGCTGACTCATGTTCAGGTTGCCATCAATCTAAACCCCCAGATCTCCTTCCACAGGGCTGCTCTCCAGCCTCTCATATGCCAGTTTGTACATAAAACCAGGATTACCTCATCCCAGGTGCAGAATCCACCACTTACTCTTGTTAAATTTCAGAGCTGTGATTGCCCAGCTCTCCAGTCTACAAAGATAATCAAAACTAATAATGAAATCCAACTTACCTATTGATTCAATCTGAAAGTCAAATGTGAGCTCTGATGACAGTTTGCGGCTGGATTTTAACCTGCCTTGCAGATTCACTATTTTTATGCAGCCTAGACAATAAGTAAGGATATGTTAACAAAGAATTATCTTCAGTATATGACTTAAAGACAGACAGTATGCATGTGCATGCATACATATATCTTTAGATGATACTAAAACTTACAATCCAAACACACCAAAATGGTATCTCTCTCCAGCTGTGTTACATGTACAACACTCGTCTCTGTAGTGTCTATAAAAAAATGACAGTGTTAGTTCATAACATAAATTAGCATGAATCTGAAATGGAAATTCTAGAGATTGAGACAACTTGATGGGTTAGTGTTTTTATCTACTTAAAAACATCATCTTACCAATGACATTTTTCTTCTCTTAGGCACGTCCACTTATCTAACATGTTGATTGTGACAGGAAAACTGAAGCTATAATAAGTAAAGTATGGATTTAATCCAGCCTTTTCTGAGCTACGTCAGAAAAGCAAATTCACATGTACATTGCTCCCCCTTTATTCTCTGTTGGTGTAATTTAATATTGCTCTTGCAAAAAAGGGCAAATACCTGTGCCTCTGTGACTATGCACACTATGATGTTTCACAGCACTTTTCTTCTGTCTTTATTTCTAAATCGTGCTACAAATATCTCTATTAACACTTAATTCTTGCTATTTGCAGACTTTCCACCCCCAGATCTTCCAAAAATAGGGGATTATTTTCTTATCCAAACTCTTAAAAAGGGTTATTTTCCTCTCTTCTGGGTTACAGCTGCAGCACTCTCCATCACAGCCAACAGCAATTTGATCCACAAGTGGACATTTCAACTCAAAAGAGAAGCGTAGTTTTGGTCCGTTTGTTTGTTAACATTAAAACTACACATAAAGCAGTTCTTACTAATTCAACATTACTGCCAGTGATTCTGTAGGCATCTTTCACATAGAAAAGGGAAACTCAGCAAACCCGTTAGAAATGAGAAATTAGAGCATGTTACCTAAAATACAAAATCAGCTTTTGATTAAATTATAAAATCCACGGTTCTGCTGAGAAGCAAAAAAATCCTCAACAATTGCAGAAATAGGCTCAAGAGATGGTTCCTCCAACTCTTTTTTGCTATTTGTCTTGGAAGATATACCAAAGGTAGATACAGCCACGATGAAAGCATGCAACAGAAAGACTGGAGGATAAACATCTGTGCAACCACATAGGTGATACTGAAACATGCACTGCACTGGCTGAAGGATGGAAGGGGAGAAACCACCTCCCAGTCTCTGCTGGCTAATGTTTTTAAAACATCTTTATCAGACGTTTAAAAAATAAGGTCAAATGTCAAACAATAAAAACTACTATTTGATGGAAACTATTTCAAACCGTATAACGGGCTGCCCAGAGAAGTTGTGGATGCCCCATCCCTAGAACTGTTTAAGGTAAAGTTGAACGGAGCTCTGAGCAACCTGGTCTAGGGGAAGGTGTCTCTGCCCACAGCATGGGGGTTGGAAGTAGATGATCTTTAAGGTCCCTTCCAACCCAAATATTTCTGCAATTCTGTACAGTACACACTTGCCTCATTCAAAAAAGAAGTCTGCTGGATTGCATTATTGCTCTCCTGCCAGCAGGGGACAGGAATAAACCAATACAACAAAAGGATTTAAACTGGAGCCAAAGAAATAGGAGAAAACAGCACAGACACAAGAACACACAAGTGATTCAAGGAAATTAAAAAAGTGGGTTTGGAAGGCACAATGCAATGCTAAATTTTCCACATTAAAAAACCCAAACAAACAAGGAAGGGATTAGTATTCTCGTATTTATGTACTGATGAAGACAATATTGAGAGAGAAATGACAAAAGGACATTTTTCTTCAGCATATTACTTTTACGGACTAGCACACAGTTACACATGTGAGTGAAAACAAAAGGCACTGCCTGAAGTAGTTAAGCGCATTAATTTGCAATCCACTGCTCACTTTGGTTTTTTGTAACTATGCTTTAAACTGTGCCAAAATCTGATGCACTTTTTAGCAGAAGGGAGGTCAGTGGGTATCTTCCCAGTATAAACTGCTGTTCTTAGCAAATTCTGCAGTACACACTCAGCTGCACTCATACACATGTATGCCAGCACAGGGCTACGTATGAATTCATCGCGAATTGTCAAGGGATTTATGCCTGGTAACAACAAAGCTATTTACTGCTTCTAAGCCTGCAAACTATGACTAGGGCTAGTTCACTACTGCATCTAGGTTTAGGGGCAATCTTGCAACTCTAAAAAGTTAATTCTTAGCACACTTCCTTAAGAGAATTTCTGCTGTTGCTCAGATTGTGTTCTCCTCACTCATGGTGCCCAGACTCATGACAGGGCAGGTATTTGACTTCCTGCTACTAGTGGTCATAACCCCTTTTGCTTTCCATAAACACCAGAAGAATGCTCTATCTCAGCAGGAGGCTGATAACATCACTTCTAACGACAGTGTCATACTGTAGGAGAGCCAAACCTCACCATACAGAGATGTCGAAAGAAATTGCTCAGGACGCAATTCTACCAAAATATACTGAATAAACAGAAGCCAGGGCCTCAGGGTAGAGCACAGAACAGCACAGTGGGTAATACAGTACAGCCTAATTTATGGAAATGCAAGACACCATAACTCCAGCCTCGGCTATATCAAAATTCTCAAGAAATCAAATCAGTTTGACAAATATAAACACCAAAAAAAAGTGCACATACAAGCAGGTACAACCAGACACCCCTTTGAACTGGGAACTTCCAATAATCACTTAGCCTTACTGATTTAACCATTTGGTTCCTCAGAGAAACCTACCTTTTAGTGCTTCAGCAACAAGGGTACAGCAAATAACATTTCTGAATGCAATTACAACAGCACACAAACCTGTTTCTGTAAACCACGAAGAGGTAGAATTTGGGTTGACAGTCTCAAACTTCACCACCTGGTTGAAGTCTCTTCCTCTACTGACACCAACACAAACTAAAGGGAATTCCTGCTCAGGGACTACCAGCATTTCAAACAATCTCAGTGGACAAGGTACAGGAAAATCTATGTGCTGGATTAAGAAACAAAAATAGGTATTAGAAGGGAAACAAATGTTGTCTGAGTTGCTATTAGATATTTAAACTCCATGGCATATTTTATGCCAAACATTTTGTAACAATATGTTTACTTCTTCAGGTAACAGGAATTGATAAATATAAAAAGCCTGAGTTAAGAAGTTTAGGGCATCTCATGCCAATTCAATTAATGTAAGATGGCATGTGTTTCATCATCCTATGCATCTGCCCAAAGACTACAAGAGTGCCCATGACTGCTCTCCCTGGCTACTAAGCCTCCAAGCTTTCTTTTCCAGGCTGATCCAAGTTATCTTGGATCTACAAACACAAGTCCACCCTGGCTCTGTCTCTTCAGGTGGTGTCAGATGGGGAGATAACAAGCATTTCTGGGCACCTCCAGTGTCACAAAACATAGAATAAGTGGCCACCTGGTATGGGAGCAAGACCAGTCTGCTAACCCATGTTATGGCTCCACTCTGCCATATCTCAGTCTCTCACCCTGAGTTTTCTATTGTGCAACTAAAGGGCAGTGTTCATGGAGAGAAGGGCTTGGTTCTCTAACTGAAGTACACCATAAAAACATGAACGTTCTCCTAAGTATTTTGAGTCAGTTAGTACATATGATACACTTAAATAGCTGTTTTCAATATAATTTAACACTAACCAAGAGAAAAGTCTAATAAATCAAGAAATGGCTAATACTTATTCTTAACAAGTCATTACAAGATAAAAAGAACCGGACACAAGAGTGACTGTAATTTTACCTTGATTAACATAAATTTTTGCATTGGTTCGACCCATTCTAACAAAACAATGCTAGACTGTAGTGCTCCACAAAGGTACTTGTGGCCTGTGTAGGGATTCCTCACTGTCAAAAAATGATAGAGAATATTAGTGTACTAAGTACATACAAGTTATAAACAATTTCTAACTATATAACACCCCATGCACTTTTGGAAAATGCCCACCACCCCCACTCTAATCTTTTATATAAGGAAGCTGCTGAGAAGCCAGTATCCACACTATGAAAATGGTGACAGTGAGCATCCTGCAGCTGGGGCTGCCCTTCCACTGGGGCTGAACAGCAAGTAGCTGGTGCCAAATAAGCCCTAACAAACATGACTCACACAAGAGTGTTGTGGTATGTTTCACCTTTCCAACCCAAAATAAAGTTCACTGGGATTTTTTTCACACTGGTAGACGGGATTTACTATTTTAGCTAGTATTTTAAAAAATAGTTGACTGCATACACATTTTAAGTGTCTTGGCTCTACGACGCTGGTTTGCCTCAGCTATCTCAAAATCATCATAAGCAGCTATTACAGAATGGCTTTTTCTGTGACACAGACAATTATTCATGAGGCACTGAACAACTGCTGTCACTTCAGAAGAGCTCAGCTGCCCTTCAAGCACTGTCACAGTGAGTCTGAAATCCAGGAGCTCTGTATTTCTGAACACTTCTGGATCATCAGGAAATTCAGCTGAAACTGAAGAACAATAGAAAAGCAGGAAGTGCTGCTCTTCCACTGTTTGTCAGAACTCAATTAAAAACTGGCAGAGAAAAATAAAGTTGCAAAATCAGACACTGTGAAATCTGAAGTTTCACAATTTCAATTCTACAATATTGACAAAATTTCACTTCTTAAGCAGTGCCAACATACGCTTTTAAGACAAACAAGTGCTATTTTGCACTTTGTACAAATACATCTAAAGACCAGATTTTACTGTGCAGCAAAGCGACTGTGGGCCATCAGGCAATTAACAACACAGTTTAGATAACAAGCTTTTAAAATCCAGTGCTGTCTACATAAATGAAATATGCTCATGCTACCTTATTGACAGAGAAACTCATCAGCAATCCCTTGGCACCTTAAGCATCTACGCTTTATTTCATTAATCCAATTTCTCACTCAACATCAGTCAGATTGACTGCAAACTGCATCAAATAATGCTTGGCATGACTCTTAGTAAGGCGGAACTCAGCAGCAGAAAACACAAAACATGCAATTACCAATATCTGGAAGGTGCAGAAAGATAACAAGGCATTCTTGTCTTTTTCTGCCTCCTGTGACACTCCTGCTTTCCCGAGGCCAAAAGCAGACTGACGCTGCCAGCAGGAATGGAGGCTCAGGCTGCACAAAGTAAGCAGTGCAGAGGGGAATCTGTTGTTTCTCCCTTTGGACATGCCTTTTACAGCCATCCTTGTTGTCTTCACAAACTATCACTTACACCTATCATGCAAGAAGGGCTCCAGGCTCATGAGGCTAAGCTATCTCTGAACCTCAAGACTCCCCCTCGAAATGTCAAGTACTACGGCACCCTTGTTAAACTCTGTGCCTGACAGGACAGAAATCATGGGACCACAGAGGAGCACACCACTAGGTTTCTTGTTTTATAAACACAAACATGGAAACATGTGGACTTCCAAATTAATGTTCATGTCAGAGAGCAAGCATTCATAAGTACTCTGATCCCTGTCACTCCACCCCTCTGGGTGTTTCCTTTAGCATCCATCAGCACTCACAGTTTGACTAGATACCTCAATTAGAGCTCAGCCTGAACATACACACAAACATATGTACATACCACTAACACCTAGAGATATTACGAGGTATTTGTCAGGATAAATGACATATGCTTGCTTACCACCAAGTCTCTGAAAACTAAAAAATCCTGTGTAATAGAACTCCTCACACCAAACATTTGACTATAGAATACCAACTAGAACATTTCCAGGAACAAGAGTTCAAACCCAAGAGATCATCTACAGTTACCTTTCCTGGTTTGTTTGTTGTTGTTTTTTAATTTATGTGCCCGCCCTTTTAAAACATGTCAACAGTTTTGACACTTCAGCAGCGGGCACATTATTGAACACATTGTAAAGGCTTCAGAGACAACACTGTCCTCAAAGAACTGAAAATACTCCTTGCTTTTTATCACCCAGTTGATAACTGAAATACGTGCTAGGAAGTCAGGAGGCTGAATCCTGATGGCAACTTCTTTAAGTTGCTCCATCCATGGAGATTAGGTCCTTCCTGAGGACTGGTTTAGAGTTTGACATCATTCCACTTCTCTTAATTTCCTGCGAATTGTCTTTAAATTTAAAGAGATAAATGGGAAACTGTTTACACTGTTTGAACACAATGGCTAACCTGAACAAGCTCACCATCTGCAAACGCATAGTTTCGTAATAATGACAAAAGTCTCTTCTTCCTTTACCTCCCAGACCTGACTCAGTAATCTTAACACTGCCACCATTTGTACTGCTTCTGCACACTTATTCTCCAGATCTTTACTTACCAACACAACACTTTTGACACCATTTAGTGTCTGGAATTTTTGTAGATACCGCAAACTTCCTACAAGAGATAAACGTAAAATTGTTGATCAACTAAAACAATTGAGTGAATTTGTTTTTTTAAACAGTCACTGATGGAAAAACATTTTCCTCACTAAAAAAGTGAAAATACATCCGTTGGTATATTAATTCTCAAAATAATATGCCCGGAACATATGTGGTGTTCCCTCTGTTAGTATGACGTGCTACTCAGTTATGCAGCATTATAAAAGCAGTTAAAAGGCAGGAATGGAAAGGAATTGGTACCTCACTGCCATCAAGTGTCATTTACTACTATCCCTTGCTATTTAATTATATGTATTTATACACGTGCCTGGATAGTCTTTTGGTACTGCCTTGATGATTACTCTTTGCAATACTGTAACTTATTGGAGCTTGTGCTGGATACTACACAAAGTCCACCCTTGTCCTAAGACATTGTAGTTTGAAGACAAGACACGTGTGGACCCAAGGAGCATGGGAAATTATGTTGTACTTGATAGTTTGCTGGGACACAGTCCTTGCAAACTAATAGCTGAAATTCTGCAAACATTTTCAAAGGCAGCACAGCATTGCATTTCGAGAGGAGGTACGAAGGATGACTGGAAGGCAGTTTTGCAAGGTTTTTTCTCACATGGATGGGACACTCCCTGAGAAATCATGAAAATAATTATAAGCCAGGGAAGATGTTATTTGCTGGTAGGGGGAATCAGAATTTCTATGCAGACTAGAAAGCCAACAGGCAGTATTGAGACTGACCACAGTAGTCTTGGTAGTGAAAATAACTAATTTGATGTTGTAGAAAAGATGGGAATAAGCTGACTGATAGATACATGCTGCATTCAAAGCTATGAATTGAGAAAATAGTTGTACAACATTTCAAATAGAGCTGTCCAGAAGTGACTGATAATGCAGCAGAGGACTGAGCAGCATGAAAGCTGATTACTGGTCGCAAGTTTTCTTTGGAACAAGTCATGAAAGGTTTGAAAGAAACTGCTCAAGGACACCCCAGGGAAAGACGTTGGAATGGAGACTTATCACAGACATATTTTCTGCTACTGAATGTTTGTCTACCAATTATAAATTGAGCTTAGACCACTTTGCAAATGAATACATAAACCTCACAAATTACTTCAAATTCTCTTCTGCTTTGCATTTTCTCTACCAAAACCCTTGCTTTTAACATATGTAAATTCTTCATGCAGGACTCATCATCATAGGTGTCCAGGAGCTTGCTTAAGAACACACTTTATTGTCTGGTAGACGAAAAAAATTATGTTCTTCTACACACTCCAGATGTAGGTCTTCTGCCTGGCTAAATCTTACTGTCCTGAATCCTCACAACAAGAAGTAAAACAGCAAAATGGATTATCTACATGAATCCCTCCTGCCTCTGAATGACTTGGCACCCACACAGTCAGGTTGTGCTGCATTTTTCTTGAGAAGTGACATGACTGGGCAAGAAATATTCTAAGCCTTCTGCAACTCAGGTGAGGTGTCATTCCAGGCTAAATGCAGTATGGAAGTTTACCTAGCATGATCCTTATGATAATTACAGTTATTAGCCCACTACTGATTCAGTCCTCAAGCCAAAGTCACCCAGTCAAAGTCAAATTTGGAAGACAGTGGTGCAGGTACACAGAAGATAACAATTCAAAGCACAAATCATCTCTTAGTTATTTAGAATTTTCAGAGAAATGTTGCACCATTATGTTTGCAGATATCTGAACAAGAAGCCTTCTCTGAATCCAAGAAGTAAATGTTAATAGGCCATTAGTAGAACCAAAGGCAGCAGAGAATCAAGCTTTCTATAATAAAATTTCCTAATAAAAATCCTATTCTATTAGAAAAATCAGTGTCTCATTATGCACTTTAAGAATCAAAGATTTTTCTGCAAACTAGATTAGCATTACTACCTCCTCCTCGAGGTATTTGAATGGGCTACTAATGCTTGCTTGGCAGTGTCCTGGTTCTGGCCAGGACAGGGTTAATTTTTGCAGCAGTCAGAGGGGCATGGCCACCACACAGAGGTTATTCTATACCACCTCAAGTCACTGCCAGGGGCGGGGGAAGGGGAGTCTCTTCTTGTTTCTGTGTGAATCCCTTGCTCTTTCTTGTACTGTCATTGGTATGTTGCTGTTACTGTTTTCTTATCTCACTGCTGTTTCCAGTAAACCGTTCCTATCTCAACCTGTGATCTTTACCTTTTGTAGGGGACGGAAAAGGGGGGAGGGAGGGAGAGAGCAGCGCATGTACCCAGTTTCTGGAATTTTGCATGTGCTTGTTAGTATGTAAAGTTGGAGGGAGTGCCTGCACACACAACATGCTGTAGGCACCCGGAGGCAAAAGTATTCTACCACGAAAAATGACCAGCCAATGATGAATGTCAAATATGTTCTCCAGTTCTACTCTTCTCAGCTTTCAAAATAACCAATGAGCCCATTCCCTCTGCAGTAAGAGACTACATATCCTCACAGTTTTTTGTTTTTTTAATAGAATGGAAATATATTGCCTAGAGTACCTGAGGTAAGGTCAAAATTTCTACATGCCTGATACATCACAGGTACAATACTGACCACAGATTTTGTTTAGTACCAAGTACAAGCAGGATTTACCATACTAGACTATACCTGAAAAGAGCTATGCCCAGAAACAAGAGGCTACATAACAAAAACGTAAGATGCACCAAAATCCATTTTAGTAAGAGTATATTCACATCTTATTTCATGTAAATGTAAGGGTCAACCCTCTGATTAATACACACATGAGTAATTAATTGCAATTTGTGAACAGAGCTCCACATTATTCCCAGAGTTTCACAAGCATATCCTGAACTCCCAGAATTACAATATTCTGATATATCCAATGATGGATACTTACCTGGGAAGTATTCGGTCAGGGAGTTTATGTGCTGGAATAGCAACAGGTAACTTTTGCATTTGCCTTGCATAATCAAAGAGTCCTGGTAGATTATGGGAATAAAGTTGAGAAGCTTTACCTGGAAATTAGAAAACAAACCGCACTTCAAATAGGAAACCAAATGTTTACCAGCACTACCATTCAAAGATAGCACAGTAACTTACCAGATATTGATAACAAACAATTGTTCATGACGTATAACCATGTACACCTTCGAGGAAATAGCTGATAAATGGAAGGAAAAACAAAGAAGTAGTATTCAATTTGATACACACAAGATATTCATCAATTAGTATCTGCGTAGATGACAGGACAAAACTAATATTGACTTGCTTTTTGCAGCAGAAATTAGCTTAAGCCATGTAATGTTTACCTGGATTCCAGAGTTAATTCAGAGTAAATCTTAGGCACACATGCTGTATTTAACATACGCATTAACATTTAGACAATTAGCACAGTTTATACTCATGTCTCCAAGTATACTATAGTTACTGCATAAGATGCCATTATAAGGATCAATCAATCCTTTCCCAAAAATTTTAAAACCCACTACCTTTTCTCCTTCAAAGAAGAAAAGCTTAACAACATAAGCTTCAGTAAGCAAGGCATGGTCAACAAACCACAGCCATTCTAAAGTCTGTGACAGTCCAAATCTCTTGAAACAACTAAAACTGGCACTTTGAAGGGATCTCCACCTGCATGACTTACACATTTCACTTCAGTGATTAATGAATGCAACAAATGGTCACGGCAGAACTGTCATTTGTCAAATCCCACAATTACTAAGATGATGAGGGTGAAAGCAGCAAGACATCCCTTAAAGAAAAATACCAAAACCAAACCAAAACTACTTTTTTTCCCCTCTCACCTAACTTCTGGAATTTACTGGCACAAGATGTCATGGAGGTGGAAAATATCAACAGCCTGAACAAGGGATTAGACATACTCATGCTCAACAGGTCCCAAAATGGACACAAAAAGCAAATAGGCAGGGATCTTCCAACATCCCTGATTCAATGACTAGTGGAGTCTGAGGAGAACAGACAGCAGACACTGATCAACCTCATGGGTATTTCTCATTGCTACTTTATGAAATAGACTCTTGGGCTAGACAGACCACTCAGGAGGACAATTCTTTTGCTCTTAAGAAAACCCAAAAAACAAAACCCCAACACAATGAAGAAAACAAAAACCAACTCCCCAAACAAAGATTAAGAGGTTAACCTTGAAGGTATTGTAACTCCTGGAAAGACAGTATTTCTGCTTTGTCCACTGGTGAAGTGGAACACAGCAAAAAATGACAATGGATACTACTTTTGCTTTTATACTGAGATGTATTAGACAGAGTAAACAATGATATAAACCACAAAACTTGGAAATGCTATTAAAGTCCTATTGACTGTTATCATAAATAATGATATAATAAATGCTTAGCATGGAGAGGGCACTTCTATTCCTGAAGTCTTCTCATAACCTAAGCACACACTGTAAGAAACACCTGTGGTAATAATCTACCAGCCTGCTTGTATCAAAATTTAACATGCAAGTTTGATTGACCTTCTATAAGTGCATAAGCATGTTGTGACTTAGTAGGTCTGGATCTGAGGATTAAAGAACAGCAATTCTTCAAATTAGCAGGTTAATTGACCTGTCACTTGTTCCTCTTGTTCCACACATGACTGCCTGTTTTAGCAAGTATGTCTTCTTGTCTCTAAGTGCTAATTAAAACCCTTCCCTGGAAGCTCACTAGGCAACACACAGGATTTTCATTACACTTATTCTCCATCCTTGCGAGTTAAAAACCACACTAAAGCCAAACTCCAAAGAGCAAAGACCTTTCCTTGCTCTACCTGGCCTACAAGAATTATTTCATTAGTGATATTTCTCAGGCTGGGTTTTACAACTGTAGTGCAGCAGCAGAGGTACCTGAACCAAGTTTAAACTAGGTAACTCAAGCACCAGTATGATTATGGGTTACATGGAGCTCAGTTCAAGCTGGCTAGGCCTCCCTCTCAACAAAAGAGACATATCTGCAATGTCTGGACCCTGGAAGATGAACAAACACCCGTGCCTCCAGCTTACAGTGTGAACGCTGTCCTTGCAAATTCCTCCATCCTGATGGCAGATGCATAGCTCCCTACGTTAGGGAGAAGGCAGGAAAGAAAACAAGTCTCTTAGAGACTAACAAAAGAGCTGGAGAAGATACCATACAGAAAAGCCTGCAATTGGCTTTCTCCCCCTCCCCACTATCCCCTCAAAAAATTACTCTTTATAAGACTCTGCAAAGACAGAAGTTTAGGTGGAATTCGGTAAGCTGAGTCTCACCAGCAATGCTGCTTTTGAGACCAGAAGAATGGAATCTGGTGTATAAAGGATCTCCTTGCTTTCTTGTAGCTGAAACACAATGTTTGTTGCAAAAATTCTATATTGTAACAAAGCTTTAAGGAAAATAGAAACTTTCAACCAAAATATATCACGGAAATTCTGTACTATTTACCTAATCATTCAACCGCAGAACAGTGCACTATGCTGTTCTAAACACTGATAGGTGGAGATCTACTTAAACATGGTTCAGCCTACAAAACACTTAAACGTGACTGAAAGCTATCCTCAATAGCAAACATTTAAGGTAATTCTCAATGTAGCTAATGCCTATATAAATGTAGTAAAAACTCCTTTTACAAGGATTACGCAACATTAATCTGAGTGGTTAAAAAAAGTGATGTAATGTTTTCAAAAATATGAAACCAATATACCTGCTCCATTGATGTTTCATGAAGTTCATTAAGGTTCAGCGTGTAAATACCCTCTTCTGCACCAAATATCAAGTACTGATCTGCAAACACAAACAAAGCAAGCTGGAAATCCTGATTTCAGGAATGTGTGTATGCAGTTCTTTATCAAAAAAAGACTTAAAACAATTACACACATTGAAACAAACCAAACTACAATAGTAATGGTATTCCAAAACATGAAAAATTAATCCTGCTAGGGAAGCTTAAATTTATGGATGGAGCTGTTTTAAGACATTAGAAGAGATCAGACTTTCTTCTTTATAACTAACAATTGAAATTTAAAAAAAAGCTGTTCAATCATAAGCAAGAATTCATGTGGATAATCTCCACATATCCTACTTAGACATTTCCATGTATTATGCTAAATATTCACTGCCTTCTTTTGGAGCAGTTCTACAGCAGTATTGGCTGGAACATTTTCTCAGTACTTTGCGGGTTCCTCACTTGAACATAATCCAAACCCTGGATGGCATTTAGGCATGGAAACAAGACAGACATCTCACACTGAGATGATGTCAACTGCAAAAGACTGACTTGCATAATTTCAGTTTCTAAAAAAAACTTAAGTGTTTTCTTGCTGACTAGCTCAGTAACACATCTGTACAGCTCATAACCAAAAGGTGTAATTGCAGGCAAAGCCAGCACAATGTTACCAATTATCCCTTTCATCAGGCTAGATAATGAAGCACTAAACTGTATGCAAAAACAAACAGTGGCAGAATCCTGTACAACCAGAAAGATTTTTGGGGGGGGGGGGGGAATCAGGTGAATGATAAAGAAATCAATCTCAACTAGGACCTTCAAGAGTCAGATTTTTTAAAAATAAATTGGGATTGGTATCCTTTGGACTTAAATGTTGAAAAGAGCCTTTAACTTTGATATTTAATTTATCCTTTTTAATGAAAGGAAAAAAACACCACAACTTCAGACAGCAGTGGCATAATTAAAGAACAATTCCTGTGTATTTGAATATATGTCTATTTTAAAAGGAATAGTGTTACTCATCTAGGCACTCCTGAAATCCAAGGAGAACAAAATGGGTAAAATACTCATCATATAGTACCTCTTGTATCTGGATTTATCCATGATGTTGCGCAATGAATTTTTAATGGACAGCCATTGAAAACCTTTGAAAAGCAAGCACCCATCTGTAGAAGCAAAAAACAATGAAAAATTAAAATGTGACATTTCTATTAGGATTATTTACACTTTAAGTAGTAACAAATCACTAAGAGTTGCCAGGCAGGAAATAATCTCATCCAGAAAACAAGTTGACAAAGTTAGTTTAAAATCAGATGAATCCCCCATTTGGTGCAGAGTACAACTACATTGTCCAGCACACAGGGAGGAGAGTGGTGAAGGCAAAAACAAATTGTCAGGAAAAGGAAAGACTGGCTTTTCTGATCACAGCACTGGCTAAAAGCACAGTGACAAGTCTACACAGACATTACAGTGAAATTCTAGTTTGCTTTCTGCTTTCAAGGTGCACATGGATATCTGTAAGAGTTATTTCCAGCCCTAAGGTGTCTATGAATCCTGTCTTCAGAAGTTTTGAATCCCAGAGCTGCACAGCATAATCTCTGAACTATCTGCAGTTCCTGAGAGAGATCAGCTCCTCAGGTCACCAAGTACCCTCAGTATGCAGAATGTACTAGTGTGACATTAGTCACACAACTATCACTCACCTTTTTAAAGAAGCAAAGAAAATACCTTCAGAATTTACCCCAATAGCACAAAATTAGGGGTGATTTGTAGAACACCATACAGTAGGTGAGCATTTCTAAGTGATATTGGGTTTTATAATTAAAAAATTAATACTACAAACATTCAAAGAATGTACTCTCTCAGCTTTAGTAAGAAAACACATCCTGCTTCCAGCATGAACTGGTATAACTCAGTAATACTCACGTGTACTTTAGGTGTGGGAGGAAGGCCATTACTAATTGGTTTCTAGAAAATAAAATTTAAAAGTATGTTTACACTCACATGCACACTATGCATGAACATGCATACCCTCTCTCCCCACATTACAGCCTAACCAAAACAGAAGTAAAAAGAATTTTTTAGAATGCTGGCAAAAGCATTGATAAATAATTAAGCAAAATTACATTAAGACAAAATAAAAAGCCAATACTTACATTTACATAAGAAATAGATACAAAACCTTCTCTGCAGAGTTTTAAGACAATAGAGTTGTGTTGTGTATTTCTACACTACACTAATGGAAGACACTGGGCACTTCCATTAGTGTCTACTGAGACACTCCACCGTGTCCAGTGCCATAGGTACTAGACCTGAAAACCACAGCTGAGCTTTGGCTATAGTCCTATTTTTAAGCATGAGGTTAGGTTAGAGACCTCCCTTCCAACTGACACTTCCATAATTCCATATGAGTTTGCCAACCACATAACACAAGCTACCAGTATCACTTTTCTTTCATTAAAATCTCTACTATGATCCCCACTATCCCCTCACTGAATAAGCTTGCATAACCTTATGCAGCATTTCCAACATTATGATGGTGCCTGTAAGAACACCATATCCAGTACTACAGAGTTTAAACAATATTGCAGCAATTGCTCAACTCTTCAATATTACACCATTGCATTTTACCAATCAGTACTATAAGCATTTTCCTATATCAGTATCAATTTCTCCTAGCAGAAACATGCTTCTGAAGAAACGTGTTTAACAGGTAACTTGGTAAACTTCAAACACACAATTTCAAATGACAAGTTCAAAGCCATTCAGGTAATCCTACATTCCAAAGTACTGCCAGTATTACTGGCATTTTCTTAAAACAAAATGAAGACCCACATGATGTTTCTGGTCTATTTCTTCTTCACTTCTCACAAAAAAGCGACATTTCCACTGTTACCCTTAGAAGAAGCCCCCAAAGAGGGCAGTTTCATGTCACATTTAATCTATTCTAACTACAGATGCCCCACTCTCTCATCACACATTCCCACTTCTGCCTTTGCATCATGGAGATACTTGATGGAAAAAACTCACTTGAAAAAGGAGAAAGCTATGGAGGAAAGGGACCCTTTTCTGAGCTCACAGCTGGATCAGATTACACATGATGTACAACTGCATCCTCCCCATGGGCACAACTTCATTTGAGTACATGTAGTTCAAGTTTGACACTAAACCCAAGCTACTAAACCCTGAAACCTGGAGCTCCAGAGGCCAGCAGGCAAATCACTTGCCTATGTAGATCTCAATTTACATTTCACCACCTTTTTCCCCCAAAATACCAAAAAGCCTGTATGTCTAGATCTAGGATATGACAAGGACTCATTTGGGAACAACCCTGATTCAGCTTCTTTCCCAGAGCTGGCCAAATCCTCCAGCAAGCTGTCAGGAGGCAGCATATTCCCTCACTTCCATATTTGCTTTAATAGTCATTGCTCAGTACAATACATTACATCCTGCTCACAGGATCTCACTCTCATTACATCTCTGAGCTTTGTGAAGGAGCAAGTAAATCATATATACCCATGACAATGTTAGTTTCTAAGGAAAATTAAACACCAACTCAAGCTTCAGCTTAAGACTGTGTCACAACTAGACAATCTAGGAAACTGCTTTGATTCCAAGTAAACAAGATGTCATCCAGCACAATTTCTATACTAAAGAGCATGCCTGCTCCTTTTCCTTGTATATGTAGAACAGTCAGTCAAGACAACTTTAAAAGAATACCTTAAATACCTACCAATATTTCCTTCTTCTCTTTCCTCAAAAAATTAGTGTCTCTAGCTTCATTCTGTGGCGATTCCTCTCTGTCACCATTTAACTGTACAGAAGTGACTCCATTACCTGAAAGATTCATATTTAAAAATGTGTTCTTCTACCTTCACCTCAAAGAGTCAACTAGCCTAAAAGCTATTTTAAAGGGTCAAAAGTCCTGTTTAAGTCAGAACATGTACTATATATACAATACAGTATACAATACCCAAATTTATTTCTGAAGAATGCATGTTCCTCCATGTGCACATGTAACTGTCTATTGAGCCACATTCAACCTCAGTCCATGACTTTTGGTAATTAATATAAAAACTCTAACAGGGGCATTGAAAGGGATGTAGTCACAGTTATGAGGAAAAACCTATTGAACACACCCCAAAGAAAAAGTTGCCAATAGCTAACATTTCAATTATTGATTCCTTACAAACAGCCCTGAGGCATTTCTTAGCACTAGATTTTTAACCATCAGAGTCAAACCTTTGACACATCAACTGCAGTACTAAGAATGAAGCAAGGAAAAGCTAGCAAGGTATCAATTAAGAGTCAGACATTAAGCTTGCTTAAGAGAAGTCAGTCCAAGACAATTCTCAAAGCATTGGACCAACAAAAGCATAAAATGAACGGCCTGAGCAGACAGTAAACAAACACGGTTACCTCCTATACTCCCCAACCCAGCTCATTATATAAAAAAAAAGCAAACTTTGAAAGCAGGATTCTGTTCTTGACATTGTTGTCAAATGACAACACCACACTGAACCTGAAACCTATATATATACTTTTTTTAACAATCCTGATACTCTACATTATAAACCTGTTGCTTAAGAAAGCAATTTTGTCACCAATGGCATCAGCAGGAATCATGTCAGGTGACTTTGGTACATTTGACCTTCTTAAGAGTTAAAGCATGCTTTCTCCATGCATTTTGGTTTTCATGCACTTTTTGTTACTTGCTCATCATAGAAAAATTACCTCAGTATGTTTTAATGTGTGCACAGGGTGAGAATATAAAATCACATTAGATTATTTAAGAAATACTTGTATGCTTCTTGGGGGTCACTCTTATTACCTAAAGGATTAGATTTCTGTGGAGGTAGTCGAGGAGGTGGTGGCCTGGGTGGAACATGAGATGTAGATTTTGCTGGACTCTCTGATGTTGGGCATCTCTTGATTGTCCCTTGATTTTCATTTTCAGAAGAATAATTTTCTTGGGGAATAAAGATGGATTTAGGCTGAAAGAGACATAGCAATAATAAAAACACAATGAAAAAAGATTCAAACCATCCATGTTACTTCTAAAAGAGTGAAAAAACCCCTATGCAATATTTGGATCCTGAAATTTTCACAAGTAAAGAGCCATCAATATAGTAATTTAAACATCCTGCATTTATTTGTTTATGTTAAGTGCCCTTTATTTTTTGGGGGGCCATCAAATACCCCCTCACTTACCTTTGGTGGTAAAGGAGGTGGCACTTTAGGTTTCATAGTAGCACTAAAAAGAGAAGAAACAAAACAGATTGCTACTCTCTTTGAACCACATCTTGCAGGGTTTTATAAATGCCATACAAATAAGCCCCATTAACTTATCAACAGCACCATTCTATCCAAATAACTGCATCACAAATATTTTCAAACATTTGGTTCTACCACAGATACTAAATGAAAACAAGTGTCACAGATCCCCCCTAGAGAGCACAGTGTCATGAACTGATTTGTTGAAGATGCACATACTTGTGCAGAACAAAGAAGGGAGATACAGAGCAGGCTGGATATTTACTCTGTTGAGAGGAAAAATATTTAGGGTATCAGTGAGCTTTTCTAAAGGGCCACCTGTAGGTAAACAGGGCTGGGGAGACTTACAAGAAAACTGATGAATACCATGCCTTAAAAAAATTTACTACTGATGACTTGGAGCAGCCTTACACCTGAAAGTAAAATTCATCTGCAGTGGACAGTTAGCTTGGTGTCTGGGTTGTTCTTTGGTTTTTTTTCCGTGAGTTACTTTTTTCGCAGAAGTCTTGGGAAAGGCAACTTTTTAATGCAAAAACATTCAACAGCTTGGCTCAACAGTACAAGGCAGCGGAAAACAAGAAAGCTGAAGCATCAGGAGCATTCCTCCTCTCCTGTTTCTGTAGTTTAAAAAATACGTTGCATTAAAAAAATACTAAATTCCTAGATTTTTTTTGTATTTTTAAAAACTTTTACACTGGCCTGTTTCCTAATCTATTTGGAAGAGAAAATTATATCCACTAAGTAAGTTAGAAATACAGCTGTGAAAACTTGACATTCTTGCACAATATTTTCCCGATTTTTAAATTAGGTTTCAAAGTTCTAGAAAAATATCCAAGTAGTAAGATATCTGTTTGTATCTTTACAGGTCAACAACTTGTCTGCTTTGCTTCATTCTTTTCAGGAGTTTCTGTCCTGGCATCTTCTCTGTTCCTTATATTTCAGAGAAGGTGGAAGGGGACTTCTGACTTCAGCTGCTAGAGTAGTAGAAATCATCACCCCTTAATAATGTGGGACCAAGTCCTCAATCATGTGTATCCAAGCTCCATATGTATTTTCTTTCATATTCTGGCATTTCAGACAGCCATTACAAATGTTATTGGGCAGTCAAACAGAAAAGCCAACAATTTGGCCTAAATGTGACAGATATTTGTACAAAGGACCATATGCCCTTGTTTCAACAACTGGGTTTAGGTGCAGTTTGTCACTGCTGATCATGCAGGGCAGTGCCCCAATAACTTCTGCTTTCCCAGTTTCCATAACCAGGAAATTCAAGCATCAGCAGCCTTGCTGCACAAAGAGAAAAAGAAATATGAAAACAATAAAACCTGCAAAATGAAGAGAGATAACTTTATATGGTTCCCTGAAGCATGTGGATTGTCTGCTGCTACGAATTCAGCCGGTTTAATGCAGTGGCATCAGTTTTGACTGGCAGGTGTACAGTGGCTTCATTGCTTTTGTTCTTGATCTGAAGGGAGAATTGACTGATGTTACATGTGCTCTTCAACTGCAGCTCTATCTCACAGAATACAAATCAAACAAAAGCCTTGAGTCTTCAGGGGGTTTCAGAAAAGGGTATCTGTGAGCAAGCTGATGAATCAACAATCACAGCAGAGCTTTGGGCTCAAGCACATACCAAGAGAAAGGCACAGATGCAGAATCTGTCTGATCCAAGGTTGAGGCACTCAAGCTTTTACTCCTGTCAGGCCCTCTCTGTAGGGCAAGAATACCTATAAAGAAATATATGAAGAAACAAAAACCACCAGGACTATCTTGGAAGACTATGGGTGACCATCCTCAGGGTCAAATGAATTGGAACCTCTCCAGAAGCTATCAGGTTCTTTCTTGCTTAACCTGAAAAAAGAACCCCACAGAAACGTGACAGCAACACAAGCGGCTAAAGTCAATGCTGTTTTAAAGTTCTAATGGAGCTTATGTAAGGAACAAGGGTCTTGAAGCACTGGACAAGGAAATCAGTGCTAGCACTTCAAGACAGAAAGGATCAAGGGGTCCCAAGCCCTGGAACATTACTGAAGTTGATGATACTGGCTGCAAACTAAGCAAGAATTCGCGGAGGGGAGGTGGGGGGTGGGGAAAAAACATTAAACAAGAATGATCAGGCAGTCACGGAGCTGTACACAAAAAACAATCCAGAGATTAGCATGGATGGAGGAACTATGCTGAGCTGGCTCGCAGCAGCGCAGATCCCCGGAGCACCTTC
Organism: Acropternis orthonyx; assembly: GCA_035583155.1. Lineage (NCBI taxonomy): Eukaryota > Metazoa > Chordata > Aves > Passeriformes > Rhinocryptidae > Acropternis > Acropternis orthonyx. The sequence goes on along the minus strand of JAWWEU010000111.1, from coordinate 14,009,265 downwards.
ACGGGAGGCCATCAGATGAAGCTGGCAGTATGGAGCTACAGGGGACTGTCATAGCCCACAGTGGCGAAAGCCTGACATACCATCAGCAAGGTCTACCCTACTACGAGTAAAGCAGGTTCTCAGCTTCATCCAAATGCTAGGGAGCAAATCACGAGTAGCATCAGCAACTTTCTCCTCTCAAAGACAAGATGAGACCTTCCTATTATTGATGAACTATGTAATCAACCATATCTTTAAACAACTGCTTAATAATGAAATATGAAGAATTTCTTAAGGAAATAGCAAGGGAATAAAGCCTCCTGAAAATAATTTTTTTTCCTATAAATATTACCTGTGTCAAACAACATACTTGTGTTTTGAAAAGCTGATTATTAAACAGTGCAAATTTAATGTACCTGACATTGGATGCTATCAGTACCTTTACCCTTCTTGAAGGGGGCTGCCCCTCATGCTCCGTATGTGATAAAAACCACCACCTTTGTTATAAAAGAACAGCAGTAAAATAACTCAAGGAAAAAAAAGTGTAATTTGGCTCTCTGTAAGAGATAAGATGCCAGCAATAGATAACACATGTTTTAAAGGTTTCTGGTATGAAGCAACAGGTTTCAAAATTATCCATTAACAGAAAGCAAACAAAAATTCTGTCTCAATGGCATCCTTCTTTTTGGTCTTTACATCAGATTTATTCAGGAATGCAAATCTACACATGCTAGTTGGGCTCTTTAAATTGTTTCAGCTCTCATTCTATCAATCAAATAGAGCCAAAGAATACTTATGCCAGTGGAATTTAATATGAGCATAATTAATTTAATACATGCCTTTGCCGTCCCATAATCTTGCTCTCTCTTTGGTAAGGGAGTCAGCTCTATTCCAAAAATCAAGTACCTATAAAAGCATCCTCCTAACTGAGAACATGGACAGAATAAACTCAAACTAGAGAAGACTGTTATGTAAATATTTTACATACTTTTCATGAGCCTTATTTTAATAAATATAATAGTTTCTAAAGAAGGCACCAGGACCAGGGTCAGACAAATTATTGCCTCAACATAACGATGCCAGTATTTTGTCCAATAATAAGGACAACTGTATCAAGCAAGGAACAAGATTTCCCCCTCTCTAATTTGTAATAAGTTTATCAGCAGAATAAGAAAACTTCTGATAATGTAGCCTAGGAACAATAGTAAATGCCTATCTTTAAAAATGCTATCGAAGAAAGACTCCTGAGTTATTATAGACCGTAATTCAACCTTTTTTTTTTCCAAATGCTCATCTAGTCAAGAATCTGCTTTTATGTATCTATTTGTTTTTACAAGAAGGACTTACTGTTTAGAATCATTGTCTGCATCATCATCATCTTCTAAATGTGCCACATGTCCCCTAAAAAAATGAACACGGTATGATGGTTGAGTGAGTTGTAGTAAAATTACTTTGACTGTTGTGAAAAATTCTGAGCTCAAAGGCTACTACCTTTTTTACAGAATTTTACTGTTTTTGTTTTTTTTTTTTTAATTATTATTATTATTCTTTAGAGCACAACTGCAATCCAGACAACTAAGCCTCTCTCATACCCTTTCAGCAAGTACAGGGACAAACAAGAACTAGTTGTGACAGACAAAAAAAAAAAAAAAATCAATGCACAAATTACTTTTGAAACACACAAGAGGGGGGGAAAAAAAAGAATAGAATTACCGCTGATGCAGTTCTTCTTCAACTGATTTTAAGAGACTCCTTCAGCATTAAATAAGAATAAGAACACAGTTTAATTGTACACAAATGCAATTATCAGAAGCCAGAACAAAAGCTCTTATGATTGTATCAGCAAATAATCCAAAGAATGTTATTTCAGCTGGCTTTCAGAACATACATTGACCATCCACTTACAAATGAACACAGCTGCAATGTTTTTTCATTTATTTTTACACAGCATGATTTCGTGTGTTTATTAGTGTACTGCTATTAAGTGCAGTGGTCCTTTTCCCTTGTACTGTAAAACAAGGACTGTCTTAGCTTGACCCAATTTAAAACAAATACACATTGACCAAGAAAATCATAATATTTAAAAAAAAAAACCAGACTGACAAGGATTAAACTACTATTGGAATAAACTAATTTTTCCCTGGTTAATTTTTTTAACATTCTGAACTTCATTTTTATGTCTTTGTTTGAAAAGACAGACAGGGTAAAATCACAGGCAAAACACAGGAAAAAGAAGCAACAGGATTTTGGAAGATAGAAGTATTCATATTTTTCCCAATTAAAGACTGTGAAAAAATATGTTCTATGCTTAGATTTTCTGCATTTTTAATATGATTTAATTTGAAAATCAATGCTTTGCATCCTAATTCTGACATGCATAAATGTAATTAAGACATTGGGTGGAAAGGAAAAAATTATACGGAAAATTATTTCATATGATTAATATATCAAGGTTATTAAATGCATGAACATAAAGGGCTTGCTAAGAAAGGTCAGTTTTATTTTTTAAAGTGTTTATAACTGCATGTTCTAGTGCCCTACAAGCTAAGGAAGGGCATAAAGCAATGTCAAAGAGCAGCACTGGCAGTTCCCAACGTGGGGTAAAATTGTGGTCTGTGGGGGCTATCACACAGAACACTTTGTAAACAAGCAGGCCAAGATAACAGCTCGTAAAAGGAATCTTATACCACCACAGTGACACTGCAGCCTCAAATACTGAAAAGTGCTGCAATTCTGTATCACTGGAGTTACTACTGTTTTAGAAATACATAGTGATTTTGGAATTGTAAGTGATAGAAACACGCTTGGCTTATCTTACTACATTTCAGCTGATGAGCTGAACACGCATTTGTGATTTTTATATTAAAATAGTCTTGAATGAATTAAAGACAGAAAATGTTGTTGCTTACTCACTTATTTGCACCCAAGAAGTAGCCACACTGAGGACCATGACCATATTCTAGCTGTAGATCCTAAAAATGTAAGAGAACAAGTCTTTTAAGACAAACAGGTGAGCATCAAACACATACCCAGTGTCAAACTGCTGTTATCCCCTCTGCCACACCTGAGACACCAAACCAGTTTATTTCTCTGGTTTTTTTGACCCCTAACACAACTCTCAGACCCATTGCATTCATAAATCTCCTTTCTGCCAATTTGCTGCATCTCTAATTCCTTTTAAAACTCTGACCTTAACCTCTTCCTTGCGCACACAGATCCTTTGCTTAAATAAAGTCAGCTGCAGAAAAGGAAACAAAATAAAAACCAAAAATAATACAACAATTAAAAAAAAATTACTAAGGACTTTGCAATCTACCAGACCCTGTAGGGAACCCCGCTGCTCCTCACTGGCACATTGTAGTGGTCATTTCAGATAGGGAGTAGTTCTGGCAGAGAGCCTGAAATCCCTTTAGCACACAGGGACATTAAAAAAAACAAGCATAGAGGACAGTAAGTGTTCTTATAGCTCTGGCTATAACAGTATGTCTACACTTCAGGAACACTTTTTGCGTGGAAGAGAAAATTACAGTATTAACCAAGTCAAACATGCCAACAATCACGGAGCGTAGGCTACGAAATGTGGCAACAGGCCTCCAACTCTATTATTAAATAAACACTAAAATGGCATACAAATTTAATGCATTAATGGAACACAGAGACCCCGCTGAAGCACGATCAAACCTGCACCTGCCAGGAGGATACTGCTATAATTACAGGGTATTTTTTTTCTTCAGGTGGATCACAACAGGAAAAACCTGAGCATAAACTTGCTCCCAAGATGCTGAGTGTATTCACCAGGAAAAAATGAACTACTAATCCCCTAAACTAGTGATAAACAGAGCTACAGTATTCCTTCCCAGGAAATCCATTTTAAAGATCTCCCAATAGGTTCTGTTGAACTGCAACCCATATCAAAAGTACAGCACCCCTCAGTAAGATGCCCAGACATTCAAGCCTCAAGAGCAGTAAGTTCTGATTAGATGGGGCTGATCTCTCAAAGGGACATTAAAAAAACAAATCAAAGAAAAAGTCTCACACTAGATTTGTCAGTGTTCCAAGCTGAAAAAGCAGAAACCACTGCAGCCCTCACATTCAGGCTGAAGGGCAATCACTTTAATACAAGGCTATGGACATTATTTTCTGCTTGGCAAGGAGTTTCAGGTTGTTTATTGCACTCTCTATTCTGCTCTGTATAGCTAAGTAGTAGTTTCCACATGGGTGTGTCTACCACAGCTGTCAGCAGCATTTGATTGCTTCAGTGACTTTACGTATTTTCCCAAAACAAGTGAGATATTGTGGGAAAAACACTATGTAAATGATAATTACTTGATGCAAAAGAATGTATAGATCAGAGGGTTGAATAAAAATTGCAAAGGCAAGCCTGATGCTGGCATTTCCTGAACCATGGAAAGACTGACTTATCGATCTCTGTACTGACTTTATTACATATCTTTGTTCTAGAATCAAATGACCACCCAAATCCACCAAACTCTACCCACTTCCACAGATCTGACTCACAAGGGCCACCCAACTTTCCCTCCAGACATCTGTCAGTGGAGCTGTAATGCCTCAATTTTGATTTCTCCTGCTCCTTCGCTCCAAACAAGTTCAGCAAGTCTCCCTTTCTCAGGAGAGGCCATCCTAGCCCCTCCACAGGTTCAGTCTCTTCATCATTCCCAGTATCTGTCACATTACAGCCAGATAATTCCCTTTTGCTTCTCCTCACCACCAGTTGATGGACTACAGTCCGCCACAACGAAACAGATTTAACTTTACCCTGAGTACTGATATTACTTCTATGCATTCTCAAAGACTTCCACCTGTAAGCACAGATATTCTGAGGATTGAGGCTCTAGATCAGAAAACAACAAGACTGGAAACGTAAGATGTCAGCAGAGTCACAAGCAAGTAGGTTAAACAGGTTGTGTGAGTCTACGTAAGAGGACACCAGAACAAAGACTGGGAAGCTGTTGAGAAAAATAGCCCCGATCAGTATAATGAAATCTGAGATTTTTCACTTTGAAGAGACAAGCCTTCAATGTTGCCAAATGACATTATTCAAAAGCGAGAAACAAAGATGTTGTGCTGGACAGAGCCAAAACGTCTGTCCTTTTTAATTTACACACTGCAGTGTATGGCTATGAATACACTGTACAGCAGTGACAGGAAAATTAATATGGGAAAATAAATAAAACCACTTAAAACATAAGGAGCCTTCCTCTGTCATCAGACTTCTTAGGCATAACTGGAATTTTCTTTATCAAAAACATCTGCCAGAGTTAGTTATATTTAAATGCTTTTAAAGGGAAAAGGCTTTGTTTTGATTCAGTTTACTGTTGTGTAACATTTATTTGACCATGATTTTAATTGGATATGTATAATTTTCCAAAGCCCTTTAAACATTGCTGGTTTCCATTCCAAATGTGGGGTGAAGTACTCCATTGCAAGGGAAATTCCTCCTTTTGCACCCTTGACAGATCAATACTGAGAGCTAGAAAACTTTTAAAACATGAAATACATTTTTTTTTCCTACCTTCTATTTCAAATATATCCATAATTTACAATTTCATAAATCTTGTAGCTGCATATTTGATACAAAAACATTGGCAAATAATGCATGTATCCTGCATATCCTCCAGTGAGCTGTTACACTTTATCACCCAATATAACTGGAGTTCTTTTAAGCCACACATAAAGGTATGAAATTTTATCAGTTATGGATTCCCACTGGGAAGAACAGATTAGCATTAATTCCTAAAGGATGCAGAGTTACCCAACAACGTTATCAATCTACATTAATATTTTCATTTAACACACCCACAGTGCCGTCTAGTAAATTAAAATTCTTTTTAGATCAGACAACACTGACATGGAACAAATCTGAGCGACTACACAGATATTTTCCAATGGAATCTTGAGATATACAGCTGGAAGGAATGAGAAGAGGTCACTAATCTCGGTGCTAAATCAAAAGTACAACCCCAGATTATTCTGCATTCAGCCTCAGGTTACCAACAACTCATTCCTGAAACAACACAGATCATGGAATACTCTGACTTGGAAGGGACCAGAAGGATCATTGAGTCCAACTCATAACTGAACGGCCCCTGTGGGGATCAAGCCCACAGCCTTGGTGTTATCAGCACCATTGTCTAACCAGCTGAGCTAATCTCAGGGTCTCATCTGTGTACAAGACAAGCGAGCTATTTTTGCTGGCAATAATCGCTTTGGGGGAAAAAAAAGTAATACAGGGAATAATTACCAGTTCTCCACAGCTTAGGTAACATAACAGGAAGCTGTCACGTAGCAAGACAAATCACACTTTTAGATAAATTACATGTGCAAAGTAATCAATGACTAAAAACAGTATACAGATTCCCTCAAAGCAAGGATAAAGCAAAGGCCATTCTATGAAACAAATTCAAATGTGCAATACCTTCTGCAACTTAAATTTAAACCTGCTATATATTTTCAGCAAAATTTCATGGTAATTTAGTTGTTACTGCACCTTTAATAGTTATGTTCCTGCTTTGTTTTGTAGGGCTGAGCTGTACTGGACATCTATTTTTAGGTGTTCAGGCCTTCAAAAACAAACCTGAATGTATACAGTGATCCAGCAATTCACAGTTACTTCCTACATTTGCTGTTCTTGAAATCTAGTGAGAAACAAGACCATATGAAGTGACAAAATTAAGACTTTAAATCTATAAAATGCTGGGGAAGTAATGCTAATTTCAAAGAATACAAATCACCTTTGGTCTACTAACTTATGAAATGACAAGGCACATGCAGATCCCTTTCTCAGTAAACTGATCAAGCAATTCCTATTACATTGCCTCATCAAAGAGGAAGTTAATTTTTAAAAGAGCCTAATATTACCTAATGTGTATGCTATACTTTTAATGCCTTTATTTCAATGAAAAGTGCATTCTTGAATTTATTTGGATAGCTTAACATAGCAGAAACAGCCAAGTTGCATGTGTATTTTTTTAAACATGCTAAATAAAATTCTTCCCTGGTTACTGACAGCATTACTGCTCCACAACCACTGTTCCCCCCTTCCCTTGCATTTCAGTTCTCTATGCATCTTGTCTATGAATGTCCCCCTGGCAAACAGCACTATTTCATCCCTATGTAATGGACTATCACTATCCTATCTACAGTAACCCCTTCATGCAACAGGTATTTTTAAACTGCCTCCTAGCAAAAAAATTGAGAATCTCATTTTCTCAATGACTTTTGCCAAGGCAGAAAATACTCAAAACACACAGGCAAGGAATAGAAAGCACAAAAAACACCGGTGGTTTTCTTCCCACTTCCACTTGTTCTGATCCTAAGGATCATGCACCATTTTATTACCTAAAACTGAAGCAAATATGAAGAGACTCTCTGAAATTCAACACTGATAGCTGAAATATGTTTTTAGAGCTATGCTAGCTAAGTAGGATAGGAGTCTTCATGGCTGGTAGCAAAGGAAAAGCATACATATGCATGTGTAGTAAGGAGAAAAATTACTTAAAGAAAAATACCCCTGGGCAAAGTTCTCTATTCCCTATGTCAACCTCTTTAATTCAATCTTTTCCTATCAATATTTTAGATTTTCTGTCACAAATAATTAAAAAACCACAAAATAGCTATGCTGAAACACTGCATTCCTAAAAGTAAGTGTTACCAAAAACTACCACAAAGTCTTAAACCTGGAGTATATTTGTAAGCCAAAAGAACACAAAAACCAACCGCAATCAAATTATTTAAATAGAACCAAATGTACAAATGCATCCAGCAAGTACAACAGTGCAGACTGCATGGGAGCTGCAAACCTCTTACTGAATTCATTTCTAAAGAAGTACAGAGTGAACATTAAGTTTGTAACAACTGAAAACAACTGTAGGTTGGAACCTGAGATGTCAAACCTAAGTTTTATTCAATTTCTCTGTCACTTTATAAAACAGCAGAATTCAGCACTTGTCACTATGTGTTGTGTACTCCACGCTAACTTAAACATTTAACTTTTCCTATAATGGAAAGAAAAAAGTCACTATCTACAGTGGTACAAATCAGTTAGCACGATGCAGATTAGGGCCAGGTGCTGAGGTAGTTGGCCAACATGGTTATGAAACCACTCTCTAAAATAAAAAAGAGTGGGCTGCTCATTGGAAGAACCTCAAGCCGGAGGAGTAGGCAACAAAACATCCTGGGGCCTAACACAGTCAACTGAAAAGTCCTGAAACTAGGACAGGTCCACCACACATACAAGAAGAGGCTGAGGACAAGCTGGCTGGGGGCAGGAGGGGCAACTCTGGACTGAAAAGGGTTTGGTAGTCCCAGAAGCCAGGCAGGGAACTACACAGCAGCAGCACACACTTGTGGTATATGTGGCCAACCACAGCAAAGTCAGAGGGCCCAAAGTAACCTCTGAACCTAGCTTGGAAGCTGGCCCTGTTTTAAGCAGGAATAAGCTAGAGATTACCAGGGGTTTCTTTCCCCCCTCATTTGTCTAGGGGGATTCTCCGATAGTATTTCTAACTTAACAAGGTAGGCAGCTCAGTGTACTGTATATGAACTGGAATTATTTTTCAGCTCACTATGAATGGGAAGAAAAAGGTTTTGCCACAGTATTTCACTGTAGACCAGGATAACCTAAATGAAAATATTTTCATTTGGTTCATGTGACCTTTTGTTTTGAATCAGACCAACAGAAAGCCTTCTTTCTCCGAAAAGTGGATGCAATTATGCACAGAGCAACGGATCTGCAGAAGCTGGATTTAACAGTCCTTACTTCCAGCTTCTCTTTACCCCATGCACCAACCTCCACCATATTGACACAGCCATTTCACATGACACACGGAACCCAATGGGGAACCAATCTAGTGGAAAAAATACCCTGAAAGAAGCTGCACATTACTCCTCAGGGTGGCATATACTTGGACAACTTAAGACCATCTGCTTCATTATAGCAAAAACATTTTGAAGCACGGAAATTTGGTCCCAGTACGCCAACTCATGTAGATCCCTGCGACTGCCACTGTGGCGGCCATGGCAGTACAAGATGAACAGCTATACATTTAGTTAGCCATTGGATTTCTGGTGCTTCTCCCAGGTTCAATAGCCTAAAACTTAAAAACTGTCCTAGAATAAAGGAGTACATATTTTTAGAGAAGATGACTGATTTAAACCATTTCCTGAGCTCACTGCAAATGCAATGCTCAGCTCTCCTACTTATTTAAGCCTGTATCCAACCAATTGCTTTTAAAATACACAGCAAGACAGTGAAAAGATCTACCTTATGTAAAATCTAGTAAGACTAAGAGGACAAAATAGGAACATGAAGAACTCTAAATTATAGGAAGTAGTATGTGCAAGAAAATCTCAAATGATGGACGGCATCCAGGTTAGTTCCTGAGAGACTTGTTGTCTAGTTGTAGAAAAATGAAAAAATATCTACCCTGAAAGACAGAAGAGCCTCATACCCAGAGCAAAATAGTGTTATATATTTAGCTATGAATCAAAAAGGTGTATTCGTAGAAGATCAAAGAAGTACTATCTTGTCTGTTCTGTTTGCAATTTGCATTAAGGTATACTGAGGTTTGGACATGGAATTTTCCCTGCAAACAGGACCTGTACTGAATTTCTCCATTCTTCTCACAGACCTAGGTAACTGTTTCAGAACTGCACAGGGGGAAGGAGGGAGAGAAGAAAAAGAGAGGAATGATTTTTAAGGGTAACCACATCACAGGCATCAAATGTTTGAAAGGTGAATGGTGACTGCATAAACTGCCATACGATGAATCCAGCTGTGAAATGCTAGGTGATAGGTAAAAATACTGTCACTCACCCCCTAAATTTGTTTTTCACATCAACTCTATGTGGTCCAAAGTATGCCTTGATTTATGATATTTTTCTTTTAGGATCTTAGAGACACATAGCTCTGCAGAGGAGTTATTGTTCACAAGCTATTTTATAAAACCAGTACAACAGCATGGCTAGGAGCCCAACAGTCGCAGGTGATCTATTATGCTCATGAAAAAGTATAATCTTTTCCTCTTGATGACATTGGAAACATTCACATATCATTTCTCAACAAACATATCTGAAAGTAATACTGTCAGAGCAGGAGCAGGGAGTTGAGGAAGGAGAGAGACAAACAGTGAAGGCCTCATTGGTGTGTCCTGGTCCACAGCAGAAGAATGAACCAATTGGTGATTGTTTCCTCTAAGGATTAGGTCTTACTGGAAAAATCTTGCAAATAGGTGATGAATTATCACCAACTCAGGATTCTCCTTTGATTCACAATGAGCACAGGCGATTGTGAAGAAAGCAGTGAAACACAAAGTGCTGTTGACTGACTTCAAAACCCCTCTCACGACTGTGACAACAAGAATGTTTTATAAGTTTCATCATGGTTATAATTTTTGAAGAGTGTTCTGAGCAGCGTGGCATAAAAGAAGGGTGGGAAAGGACAGTCCACTAAGGAGACATGTTCTCATTCAGCTCTTAGACCTATAGGTACTAGGCTAGCAAGATATGCGACAACACGAAGTAACCTTGAAAAGACAGAATTTAAAAAACGGCAGACAGGAAACAGGAAACCAGAAGCAAATCAAACTGAAAAACCAAAACCACGTTCCCAAAACCAGAGGAACTGCACAGGATGGAGGTGTTCCCACCAGGTAGAGGAAATCTAAGCTACTGATCTCAAAATAGTTTGTGAAACATTCTTATAATGAAGCAATACAGAAATTTCCTTCTAAGAAAGGGGAAGACAGTCTAAGCTTTCAGTAACTATGTTTTTGGCAGATTCAAGTTACACCAAGCCAACTGATGTCAAAACAAACAAACAAAAAAATCCAAGAACAAAAACATCACACAAAAAAGCCACTCCCAAAACCCCCAGTTTTCCATCTTCCTCTCAGTGCACTTATACTAAACATCTCACAAATCTAAGAAAGTTAGCAGAGTAATGCTCTTCATTTAGTACTGAATGTTTCTTCCTTTTTTTCAACAGAATATGAAGACGCCCAAGATTTAAATGCATTATTCATCTAACTACACAAAGAGCAGAAAAATAAAAAAACCCTCATTTCCTGGAGTAATTTCTACACTGCAATGCTAATAACCGAATTTTTTAGCAGTGCAGTAGGAGAAAATTTGGAAAATGTATTAGACTATAAATGATGCCAAATGCCATTGAAAACAGTTATGACCCTACTTTCTGTTATTTCTATTAAGTGTATATTCATTCTGTAACATAATTACCATCTGGAGAATTCAGACTTACACTTACGTAACTTTAGACTTTCATGGGACCATTTAAAGGAACTACCAGACAGAAATACAAAGAGAATGTTTCTTCTATTTTCAATCACCTACCAAAAACTTACCAACTTACGCTAGTCTGGCATTTAAAGCAATTAGAATGAATGCATAATACTGACCCCCTTCTATAAAAGTGATTCAACTAAACATCAATACTTAGGAAAAACATAAACACTGCCAATGCTGCACACACTAAGAATTTCTTTCTACATAACCAAAAAAATGCACATACAGGCTAATCCTTATATTGAATGGCTTTTACACAGATGAAAACATCAGTACAACGACAGGACAAAACATGAGTTTTGAAAAAGGAAACAAAGACAAAACTAACACTGACAAAGAAAGGCATAAGATGAAAAATACCAGGTTAGATCTTGCAGTGTAGTATACTTCTTCTGAATTGTCCAAAAAATCGCTACTGTCAGGCTGTTCATTAGACAGAGATCAAGAAATTCAAATTATTTATACTGTGACTGAAAGCCAGGTATACATAAATGTAAATTTTCTTGCTAAAAAAAAAAGAGATATTGTTAGTTGAAATTCAAATCACGTCAAGACAGTTCTTGGGATGAGGGTAAAACATAGCTAAGGGTATGGTCACATTACCAAACACTACTGAATCACACCAAAATGATCAATTATTTATTGTTCATCACCTGAGCTGTGGTAATGTATGACAAACTGTCCCAGTAAGAGGCAAGAATGTCCAGTTCAACATCTCAGTGCACCACTGACAATAAGTCCTCATGCTGCAGTGGTCCAGCCCTTTGTGCACTCCTACCCATGAGTAACTGCACGTAAATTTGAGCATGCTTTAGTGAGACAGAAGGAAAAACATCAGAACTGCTTTAATGAAAATGGATCCACACTGTTATTGCTGGAGGAAGAGACAGGCAGCTCTTGCTCTGACTTCGCTCCCAGAGCATGTTGTTTATTACAAACTTCTCCCACAGACTGGTTTGTTCTGAGGCTCTTTGCTAAAGCGTCCATTTTTTGAACAGGTCTCTAGTTTGCAAACTGATATGCCAGTTTAAACTGTCCATTGGTTCTGCAGCTAATCCATACCTCTATGTTTTTTCTTTGTTCTCTGAACCCAACACCATGATTTTCAAACTCGTAATTCTGTTTTATCTGGAAAGAACATATGAGGTCGGCATCCTTCATTCTCACATAAGCCACGAAGCAGTTAATTTTCCTCTTCAGAAAGATCCAAACAGTTATAGACAGAGAGATGAGGCAAGTTCTTTGGACAGGTTTCAAATATGCAACGTCTAACCAGAACAGATATTAAGATATTTTCTAAGATATTTAAGATATTTTTAAGATATTTTCTTATCAGCAGAACTAATCTGGATCATTCATGTCCCTTCCCCAAGCAGCAAGAGCTTCTGAAATTCCAAAGTGCAAACGTCCTAATTGCTAACACACAACGTAGGAAAAGGCTTCATTCCTCCCTTCCAACAATGGCCAAAAAAGTGCTTTGAAAATCTGTGCTTTAATCTCTGCAGAAAATCTCTCTCCACAGTTCAGTAACTCAGGTTCCTAAGGTGCAATAAAAACACCACTGCCGCATGGAGTTGTCCACTAACTGGTTTGTATAGTCAGTGACGGATAAAAAGAAAGAAATGGAAAAAGCATTTTCAAAACTTCAGCTTCTTCACTAACATCTTTTTGCAATTATGATTCTACGTGTGTATAAATAAAACTCCTAATGAGCAAAAGCATTATAATTTGAACTATACAATGCTATAAATTGTATTTTCTTTACACTCCAGACCATTAACAGGGAAGCAAGACAGCATAACTTGACATCGGTTCAAAAATAATTTTGAGTTAACTGATGAGTTTATGGTAGAAGCACTGACTGCAATATCATATTTAATAAAAACTTACATAACCAGGGCTCCTAAATGACAGTTATGCAGCTGTATCAAGGTCTAAGTAACGCATCTGAAATACTTGTCTAATCCTGTGTGTGATTTGGTAAGCTATTCTCCTCCATCTCAAACAGGCACCAGAAACTGCAGGCTACTTGTCCAGCCAGTTCTGAAGACTAGCAAGATTATACACAACCTCATACATCCAGAGCCAGCTGACCCACTACCAAAGGGCAAAGGCACTGGAAAGGAGATTTTAGTACAACTAAAGAGCACACAAGGAAATCTGCGTCAGAAATCCGACTCACATGTGGTTTGTAGACTACAGAGTACATTCCTAGGTACACACCCTTCCCAAAACCAACTCAGGATAAAACAAATGTCCCTCCCACCTATGTACTAAGCCAACTTTTTCACCTTAACATCTGCCTTAGGAAAACAAAAAGAATACAGAAGTCTGCAGTGAAGAAGCAGTGTCTTTTAATCCAAGAATGTGAAGAAACTGCCCAAGTGCACAAATGTGGAAAGCACCAGTCTCCAAAGAAGAGAGAAATCTACTGCAATTGTGTGTGTGAGATAGCACAGATGCTTTTTCCCTCAGAGCCTGAGTTCTCATACCCTCTGTACCAATGGGTCCATAAGAAGAAAACACTGGCAATACACCTTTACAGAATGTTTCCACTTCCAGACTCAGCATGGCTCAGGTGTGATGCAGGGCCACAGAAGGACTGTTCACACGGGATATTCTTTTAAAATGCAGCATACCTCTCCCCCAAGCTCTCAGTGTTATTGTTTCCATTGTTAACACAAGAACAAGGGAGAGAAACAGTTGAGTACTCACAGTAATTCTACAGTTAAAAAAATAAACCAATAAATAAATTGATATCCTGTGCAATGAGGTATAAAGGACAGAGGAAACCTACAAGGGGTGCTGCTTAGCACATACATCACACCCAGAGGAGCCCACAAACAATGAGTTTCGCTGCCTATAGTGTAATGGCACCAGAAAAACCTTACATTACAATTTGCCAGTAAAATCAGTGACAAGGTTAGCAGTGCTAAGGAAGCATGCTACACATCTCCTCCACAGCTAAGTGCAGGGGATAACGTGCAGAGCACAGTACATGCTGCTTGTTACTCACAAACTCATGATGTGGCTCCGTCTCTTTCCTCAAAGGTGGATCAAACTTTACTTGACCAACTAAAGAGGAAAAAAGAAAAATAGTAACTTAAGTTGGACAGTAGTTTGGCAAAATTTAGCTCCGAAGGTTAACAAAAAGAAGAAAAATTCAGTTTAATGAGTGTCTCATATCCCTACTGATGGAAACTTCTGACACATGGACATACCCCAACTTGTGCCTGCTAGAAACTAATGGACACAGAAAGTACTGTTTTATCCCAAAAGCAGCATAATCACCATTTACCTCACCTACTCATTATAAGGAACAGGAAAACCATTCAGCAAATAGGGCAGTGAGGTGTCTTCTTCAGAGGGGCAATACAGCTGTAATTTATAAAACACATATCCATTATGTGAATTCAACACTGAATCTGTTCTGTTGGGAGACTTACTAGCACTGAAGAGCGTTGAATGAAGTTTGGAGCAAACTAATCACACTTCCTAGGACACCTCCTTGGCAGAACCTCTTTAACACTCCTACCCTCAACTTTAGCTTAAGAAAAGACAGCTAAAGCTCTAAGTATTGGTTTGATGTAATTCAAGCAAAATAATTACTACAATTTGGGGGATGAGGTCTGCTCTTACCAGCCAGTGATCAACTTCCTCCCTTCCTGATCTCCATGTGACTGTTTCAATCCAAAAGCAAAACCAAGATACTAAATTAAGGAAGGAAAAACTATTCCTTTGCCATTCTGAATATCCTTGCTGGAGCGGCATGTATCAATCAGCTCTCAGAACAGCTCAGGTTGCATTCTGTTCAATTAAGATGAAGCAATAATGAGCTCTGCTGAAGTGCTGACAAAGGGTGCATCCAAGTATGTTACACTCTTGCATAGAATCTACATACTTAAGTGAAACAGCATTTTTCTTTTCCTACACATGATTAAAAATGTTTCTATGTATATCAGATACCCAAAATACCAGTTGAAATAGTACCGATGATTAGTTTAAGAATACTTCATATTGTCATATTACACAGGCTTACAGTTTATTTCAGAGCGTGTCTTTTCTTCTCTTCCATTTCTACTTGTTGAATGAATTCTGTGAGGCACTACAAGAGGCTAGAAGTGAAAAATAGAATATTTCAGTACCAAAATACACTCACTTGAAACGCAATATTGTGTAACAGGCTTCTTTAGCATAATATCAAAAAAGAAAGAAATCAATTCAAAACTAAGTATCAAGATTGCATGCAATTTTTATACTTGAAGTTAGAATTATTTGGAGACATTTCAACTGTTGAGTGTCTTCAAGATAAGGGTTTTGAGAACACTAGATTTGAGCAAATACAGATAATGCTGGCCAGCATTTGTCTTTGTTCATACAGCATTTCCTTTTTTACCATTCAGTTTAAGGTAGTGGTAGTTTTTAAATAAGCAGCAAGACTAAATCTGACTCACTGGCAGCATTTCATTCCATTAGATACTCCAATCATTATCCCAGCTCCTAAACTGAAGTGATTCCTAAAAAGTCATCAGTTAGGCTCTTTAAGTAATGAGAAATTTGCTTGAGGTTTTCAAAGCTGAATAGAAAAGAAAGGAGTATTCCTGGTACTCCTGGGCTGTGTGGCAAGAGAGACAGCACAATTTCTATGAATTCACCTTCATAGTTATATTCCACTTCTATTTTCATCCTGAATTTCCATTTACTTCTCTACAGCATGAAGTATCCTGAACTTTTAAGACTTGGCTTTCTTTTTTTGCCCATGTTGGATTTTCTCTCTGCTTTCTATGTGCACTACTGCAGGTTCTCTTAGAAACTATAATTTAAGGTTCCTTAAGAAGAGTACAAGATCAGCTGTATTGTCCTGGTTTTGGCCAGGACCTGGGGGTTATTCTATACCATCTCACATCATTTCCAGGGGCAGGGGGAAAGGGCTCTTTGGTTTCCAAGAAGGGTGTGGCTTCCAGTCAAAAAACATGGCAGCACTGTCTGTCATTGTTCATTGTCTCGGGGTCCACAGTGAGCCTTCTTGTATGTGAATCACCTTCTGTTATTAATATTGATGCTGTTACTGTTTGTTGTCTTCTCTCATTGCTGTTGCCAGTAAATTGCTCTGGTCTCTACTCACAATCTTTACCTTTTGTGCCTCTAATTCTCTACTCCATCCCACCAAAGCAGGAAGGGGAATCAAGCAAGTGGCACACAGTTTGGGAGAGTCTCACTGGGGGCACTGAATTGGGGAGTACTATTTCCAAATCATGACATGTACGCAACCAGGTCCCAAAATTAGCAACACAAATCCTACCAGTATGCTTTCCTATGGCCTTTGTAATGAAATCTTACTCTTCAGAAAAAAAGTTAATTCTCCATGGTTAGCCCAAGTAATCTGTGAAAAGTGCACGTTCACTTCGTTTGTGTTGAATACGTGGCTGCAAAACAATTTTTAATTAAAGTAGTCTGACACTATGATGTGCTGGTATGCTAGTTTTGCTTTTATATACAATAATTATATTCTTCAGGGCAACTTTTGACTACAAAGTGCTAACAGAAAACTTCAACAGCAGTACTATCACAGAGAGTCATGAACAGCTCAGCAACTCTGTTTATCCCTCAAATACTATCTGAAAACATTATTTCCCTTCTCTTTTCATCACACACTACTTCCTTACTTCCTTCCTTCCTATTAGGATCCAGCACATATGTACACAGTGTTTCACCTCCCATTTATGTGCACTGTGCTCTTCTTTGAAACTGGAGAGACTTGAAGATTGTGGGTATGTATTTTCTTCCACATATCTCATTAGCACTTTTTTGTTTCTCACCACTTACGTCAATCCTCCCCTTCTACAGTTCCATTTTGTCTATCGTGCATTCTTTGAGGCTTAAAAAGATGGCATGCTATAGCTCAGAGTGCATTTCAAGGTTTGATCTGGCTCAGTGCTGAAAGGTTGCTTATTTACAATCTTTTATTAAGAGGCACTGCCCAGTTCTGTATGAATTGTGAGCATCTGCAATGCCAGCACCAGGAGCCATAGTGGGGGTGGGAGGTATTTTTATCTTTGCAGTGAGTCCTTGCATGCTGACACATATGTCTGTGTTGCACAACAGACAGAGCCTGCCCTCACACCACCTTCTCCAGATCAGATAATTACGTGATGGAGTCAAATCTTCATCTCTCAGTCATGAGGACAAAGTCCTCAAGTCACCTTGAAACACATACACTGACAACAAGCTGCTACAAACTCCTGACATCAGAGCTGTGAAAGAGGACAAAGAAATGGAGGTTAACTTCCCTATACAAATGCCATTTGGGTACAACTTCCATCCTGGTACAGATCTCAAAAGCAATCTTGTCCCCAAAATTTACACTGTGCTAAGCATAACACATGAGCACTTTTCCTCTTTGCAACCTTTACAGGTAATGTCACATCCATCATGAGAATCATTGTCACAGAAATGCAATGAACGGGCAGTTGTCAACAACTTCAAAGGTTTATTCGTAAGAGAGTGAAAACAGAGTCCCAACCTGAAATTCTGCCTATGATTGAAAGGGAAACTAAAGAAGACCTCCCTGGGGTAGGGAAAAGTACTTGAAATGTCAGTTTCAGATATGATTGCCGAATGAATAACATGTGTATGAACAGAAGAACCTTTCTGCTTATACCCTAATGATGGCATGTTTTTTTGTTTTAAAACATTAAACATTTCACCTCCGAGTTTAGAATGATTTAAAGATGTCATATGGCACTTCTCAGAGACGAGGCAAATGCACATCTTAATCTCTACTTCACCAACATAACCCCACAGACTATCCAAGCAGCAACAAATTGTACTCCTACAAATGTAACGCAGGCCAAGTGAAGAACTGTCATCACTGTGGCCAGCAGACTTGCCTTCAAAGGCCACTGATAGATTGAAAAGCTCTCTGATCTCCGTAAAAGAAACACAATCCATCAAAAACCCCCAAAACACTAACACTACCACCCCAAAAAATGCAAAACTCTAAAACTGGAGAGTAGGTCTAAGGCTCAAGATTCTCACCAGTGGTTTTGTACCATGTTATGTTGTACCATGTTTTGTTGCTTCTTTTGATTTTTGATGGATGCATTCAGGCAACTGCCACAAATACAGGACTGGTCAGTCCCTAAATTCAGATTAACATCTCCAGCTGCCTCTGTGAACAGGCAAGTTTTGGAGCAAGTTCAATTTTGTATAGTAAGAGCACATAGACTTCTTACTCAATTCATTTTATTATAGGAAAGATCACAATGCCAACAATTGCTTTGCATGTGGTGAGATTCTTTATCTGAAATACAAAACTTGCTCAAGATGCATCAGATAATTCATTACCACCTGTTTTATTCACAGAGCTGGGTTCCAGACTTACCTAATACAAAATAAAATGTTTTTCCAACTGTTACTATCAATCTCACTTTGCAGGTGCCTTAAATTCCTCAGTGAAAAATTATCCAGCAACAAGCTTAGGGGAGAAATATCTCCTGCATTTAAGTTGTCTATTCAATGAAAATGATCCAGCAGCCCAGGTAACAATGTTTGAAGCTCACTGGAGAGCTCCAGGCCATGGGATGAACAATGATGGAGAAGTATCATTATGCCTACCTACCACAGAAGCCCACAAATGCAGCAGGAAACCATCAGCAACATAAGAAACAACAAATGAACTCATCTGAAAAACGTGTAGCTAGAGACACACAGGCAGCTTGCTTGCCCTCTGTACTGTCAGCTAGTCTAGCTCCTTTATAAATTATGAAATTAGGTATTTTCTCAGAACACTGCTGTGAGGTTCTCTCTTTGTTTCCTCCCCAGACAAGGCATACCTTTTGTTCTTGATGCTACATGTTCATTATGGGATAACTGGTAAGTAATACACTAGACAGCAGAAGAGCCTTCTTAATGCTAAGTCACAAGAGACATACAAGAACAAGTATTATTTTGTAAACTGAAGGGACTCATTACAAGAAGAGGAGAGAGATTCTCCACCTGACCAGCCCAAAATACAGGACACAAGTCTTATTGAAGAGATATACCAATGATATGGGGGAATGGTACGTGGTGTGAGAAGATTCAGAAATCTGAGCAACTCATTCACAGGAAGCATGCTACCTTTCTTCTTATGACAGCTCATGAAAGTTTTGGTTTTCTAGTTTCCACAGAAATACCACTTTAACAGGCCTCAGAGCTCTGGCTCATCACTGAACAGAGAGAGAACTAAGGGACACACAATCCTTAGAGCTTATGGTGAGAAGAAGATTCAGGTTACTCAGCGCTGTCTCCATCAGGATTCAGACACCTTTCCCTTAGAAGCAAGGTGAAAGCCATCTACACTAAGGGATTTCTTGTGCATTTTACTTTCTTGAATATTTTTAATTAGAAAAATCTATTAAATGTGCTCCAATATGTGCATTTGCTTTCAAAAGTATTGACTATTATCCAATCCTCATGCTTTCCTCTCCTCCCCTCTCATTTAGAGAACATGCACTGCACTCAACAACACACAAAAAACATCTACTTCACTTTGGCTTCTTTCCACAATTTTTTATTTCAGCTTCTAAGACAGACTTAGTGCATGTCAACTTGTCTTTGCTGTTCCAGAAGGTAAAAGTTCATGTAACTTGTAAAATCTAAAAATTAGTCTCTTAAAGTAGTTGCTTCTTTTAAGCTTCTTTTTCTTTGAAGGCATTTTTGGACTAGTTTATCCATTAAAAACCCAAAAGTATGTAATTAACAAATCAATGGAACTTGTGTTGAAAGGATTACATTTTTTCTTCCAAAAAAAAGGCCATCAGTTAGGGAAGTGTAAACATTTAGAAAGTATTGACTAACATCCAGTAAAGTAGGAAGACAGGACTAAGTAACAATATCTGTTTTCTTGTATTTATTAAACACTTCAGTCCTATGCTGTTTATCATCTTACATAAGCAGGCTACTTTTTCCCAGCTGTTTTGCCTTTGGCAAAGCTGCAAGTGAAATCAAGTTTCAGGGTGTTCTAAGATCAAAGAACACAATCTGCAAAAAACACACATCAAACCACTTGACAAAAACAATTACAGGATCATACTCTCCCCTACACATAATAAAATTATTCCTATGAATGCTTTCTTTGCAGAGGAATGGAAACATAACTCCACAAAAAGACGGGCAGCAGAATGCATGACAAGACTCAGGACTGAAGAAGCAGACCACATTTACTGTTGCAAAATTGTTAAAGAACAACAGTAAACAAAATTTAAAAGTATTTACATCTATTTCTCTTTAAGCTTCTCTTCCCCAACTGTAATGACTTTTGGTAAGTCCCTGCACATGTGACACAGCAGCACAACCAAAAGTAAAAGGAACCCTTGAGACTATTCCTAGATAACAAAACATTCTGGGGCTCAGTAAATCATAATAGTTTCGTTTTGCTGGCAATCAAAAACTTCATCTGATTCTATGATTAAAACACATTCCTACCTCAGGATCATCATCATCAAAATCATGGTAAGTGGAATGATCAGGATTATTCATTTTATCCAAAAGCTCAATGGCAAGACTTCGATTTAATGGCTGGCTAACAAAGGGATGCTGAAAAACAGAAA
Organism: Acropternis orthonyx; assembly: GCA_035583155.1. Classification (NCBI taxonomy): domain Eukaryota; kingdom Metazoa; phylum Chordata; class Aves; order Passeriformes; family Rhinocryptidae; genus Acropternis; species Acropternis orthonyx. The sequence continues at coordinate 13,988,371 of JAWWEU010000111.1, read as the reverse complement.
GAAACATACACATTAAAATTCCAGTCACTCGTATTAAGCATATTTTAATTTTATAACTTCAAAAAAAATCCCACACATAAATTTATACCTGTAGCAACTTCTCAGCTGTAGGTCTTTTTTTAGGATTTTTTGTAAGTGCCATTTTCACAAAATGATGGAAACTATTGGACCTGCAAAATGAAGTGATAACATTAAAGCAAATTGCCCAGTAAAGTACATTCATTATCTACTGAAACAGAAGAGTACTTACCACTTCATTTTGTCCTTTAATTTAGGAGGCTGAAAGTTGCTTTTAGTCATTAGAAAAAGTGCTCTGAAATAAAGAGGAATATTTCTGTGGTTACACGGCAATACATACATGAGCTGAATTATCAGTAGGTTATTTAGTTGGCAGTAAGAACTGCCATCAGTTAAGGGATGCAAGCAGCATATGACACATTTACGCACCAAAAAGAGTTGTTACAACTTCTGTCCTGTTCATTCAAAACACTTACTGCCCAAAACCCTTGCAGCACCCCCAAACACCACAAGCACACACAGCCACCTCTTCAAATGGGTTATTTAGTGAGCTGTATTTACATATCAAGCTCTAACCCCTTACTAACCTCATTGGATGTAGGTCAAACATTGGAGGCTGAAGTTCAGCAAGCTCTATAGCAGTTATTCCAACTGCCCATAGATCACAGAGTTGATTATAGCCACCTTTTCTTTCTACTGCAGCAACTTCTGGTGCCATCCTAAACGACAGAAGACATGTTTAGGTATACAAATCAAGCATTCTTCTGTAGAGAGGAGTTTAGTACTCTCTTCCCTAAAACTCTCAGTCTATAAGCTCACAGCATGTTAGCATATATACAGATACACATAAGTGTGTGTGTAAAAAGTTATGTAATGCATACCCAAGGTTCTCCTCAATCATCTTCAAGTAACTAATAGGAAGTTTCTAAAATGGTCATTTAGGAGTAAGTGGAAGAAATCAATCTGTCTTAGACTTCTTTGCAGGCACACAAGGAAAGACAACTCAACAATCAAAGAGCCTAAAGTATAATTATTCAACTACAATAAAATCCAAATAATATCCAAATTCACACATGGTCCCAGAGAGCAATCAACTGACTTCGAAGAATTCTAAGAAAAGTAATAAAATGTCAGCTTTCTTGTATCCTGAATGCATGAGACCTGAAGACTCATTGTCACTTCTGTACAGAGCACTCCTTGTTTGTAAAGTCTGTCTCACTCCTGTCAGGTGACCTCAATGCAGTTAAAAAAGTGGTTTCACATTCTCAGGTGGCAAAAATTATCAAACATAACCAGCACATAAATAAGAATACCTAAAGGCAATGAGAATACCTAAAGGAAATGATTCACTAGTCATTGTCACATGTTTTGAATGACCAATGTGAATTATGATTTTGTTTGTCCTACATAGTCCTATCAGGTGGCTAACATGTTAGTCATTTTTACCTTTGAACTTTATCAGTCCAGTTCACCTGAAAAGTAGCAGTAAATTTGGAAACATAACTCAAAACACATCAGATAGATGAATGATGCTTAGCAAGTGCTCCAGTAAATCAGCAAGCAGCATCTCAAAAGATGCATTATTTAAATACAGGCATCCTGTGGTCACAGCACCAAGCCTGAGAGTTCAAGAAGTGTTTGGACATTGCTCTCAGGCACACGGTGTGACTCTTGGCGATGTCCTGTGCAGGGCTAAGAGTTGGACTCGATGATCCTTGTGGGTCCCTTTCAACTGGGCATACTCTGTGACTCTGAGATCCTTAGCTGTAGATTTGAAAATGTCAGTAAATTGGGTGGTAGAACTTACTTGAAATTTGCATAACTAAATCAGATTTAGATAAATTTCTTTCAGAGTTAACAAAAGATATCAATCATTATAAATCAAAAAGGAGAGGGTCACCAAGGTGGTGGGGGAACATGGGTTAAATATGGCAAACAGGAGCATTACTAGCACCAAAGACACTGCACAGCAGTTTACCTGCCCTGACACCTCTAATGATCACTAAACCCTTCACATTATCTGTTTGCAACTGTATTTTCTTCTCCACGATCTTAAAAATTTTGCTTGCTTGCTTCTGCTCTCAAATCTCTGAGAAGCTTTGCAAAGAATAACTGATAATTTATAAGCATTTAACCTATGCAATGCTTTCACAGTTATTTAAGGTTATTTGAGAAGCCTGGCAGAATTTGAAAGTTACAGGCAAGGACTGAGGTCACCCAGGCATCTTGGGAAGGAGACACAAACCAATCACACAATCATGACTGATGGGTATTTGTGTTATTCTGAAAGGGAAGTGAAGCCCTGGTGTGACTTACATTGCAGAAGAATGCTAAAAATACTGTGCTTGACTATTTCAAGTCCATACTTGAATGTATGGGATTTTTCATTATATACATTTTTGTCTTGCACCTACTATGCTGTCACAATACAGAATTTTTAATGTCTGTCTGGGAAACGTACAACAAAAGTGCTGTTTTATAGTGAGGAGTGTCTCATTTACTTCAACATGAAAGGGAACAACCAATTCCAGTATGAAAAGGACAAAATGAAAGGCTAAACTTCAGGTAAGAGAAATTACACAAACTAATTTAATGTGGGAAGAGTAAAGATGCATTACAGAGCGAGCAGAAATTCAGAATTCAATCAGTTCAAGCAAATAAAGGGAAAAAATGGCTTAGAGGAACAGTTCACAACTGGCAAAAGAATCTGTGGATCTGTGCAGACAAACAAATTAGACTCATTATCAACTGAAAAGTTGCAGAAAAGCTGTATCTAGGCCGGAGGGGGAAAAAGGTAAAACATCACAATGGAAAATCAAGGGAAAAATTTAAGATAAAAATCAAAACCAAAAAAAATTGCTGGTAGTTTTTAAGTTTTACTAAATTAAGACAAATAAGTCAATGATGAGGGCAGTACACAGCCTTTAAATTTTTCAAAGCATTAAAGCATTTTCTCTGATACTCAGCTAATTAGGATTTTGGCGTAAGTAACACAGAAAGTCTGACACAGCCTTTAGTGATCAGTCTACCCAGGAAGTGTCAGAGCATGCTTTTATCTCAACTTCTCCACAGTATTACATATGTTACCGTTATATTACTGGCCAAGTAAAACACAGTTACCAATACGGGGTGCCAATGAATGATTTCCTTTTGGCAATTGTAGCCGTTATCTGTGCAGAGACTCCAAAATCAGCTATTAAAAAAGGGCAAAAAAAAAAAAAAAAAAAGACAATTAACAACTGATTCGATGTAATTAATTGTTAATGAACGCAAGTTTGGTTTCCCCACTGTAAGAGGTTCTTAAGTATACTGGAAATATTTAACAAAAAATAAATAACAAAAGCAAACAATGGAAATGGTGTATCTCAGATACCATCAGTTAGCTCCCCTCAATCGCTTGCCAAACATGGACACAAACATGTCCCTCATCCACACAAGGAAGAGCAGGCTAAGCACAAAATACCAAATAGTTACCTGCAGTGATTTAATATAATAAAATACATAATTTCGTGTTAACCAAGAGATTCTTTCAGATAACCTTTCAAGGTACATTTAACATTTAAGCACTATTAAATGGCACATTTTGTTAAAAAAAATTTTAAAACCCTTTGGTTTGATTTTTATCTCCCCCTTACAATATCAGAAGGTCTTTTACCTCACTGTTACAAAACTACTGACATTAATCTTCAGATACTAATTGGATGGTATAGTTAGATATTACGAGCAAGATAAAAAGAATTCTGATATTCACTAATTCCTTACATGAACCATTACTTCATGAAACAAATAGAGCATATTGCTTCCTACAACACATAAAAATATTAATAGCACTAAGTTGTATTAACTCACCTAATTTTACATGTCCATTATCCGTTAAAAGAATGTTTGCTCCCTTTAAAAAGAAGTATACTTGAATTAAAACATTCAGATTCCTCCAATACCATATTTAAAAAAATTATGTGAGATCTTAGGGCAAACTAGGGGTCAAAGACAAAGCAAGGATTGTGTGCAATAGATCTGCAGTCTTACCAAGGAAATGCTTGTGAAATCAGCAAGTTGCCATTCTGTAATATAAAAAACCCTCCTTGGATATACAGGGCTTTTCATTAATTTTTCCTTTAGCCTATGGTACTACAGAGTTTGTATTGTACACAAAACCTCTCTCAAAAAACAGAGTATTTGCCTATGCTGATTAATTCTTACTTTTTTGTATTTACAATGACTGAAAGGAAATAGGAACTCTAAAGGTCAAAGCGGAAACAATTTGATTTTTCTTTTCCTAAGTAGGAGCTGGTTTTGTCTTGTTTGAGAGCCATGCTCATTATCCTTATAGTCTTAAGGACTGTCTCAATATTCCAGTGCTTAGCAAAACTACTTCCATCCTTATGCAACAGAGATTCTGTTAGCACTAGATTTGAAGAGTTCATTTCTGTGTGGCTGTACGTACCACTCACTTCAGTACAATAATCAAAATTAACCCAAAGTGAAAATTTGTATCATAAAATTACAAGATAAAAGGACCTAGAACAAACCCAATTTGAAAACTGAAACCAGGTTGAGTTGAGTGAAGGCTAGAGCTGGCTGAACACACCTCCAAAGGTCACCACTGCCCATCAAAGGCAGCAGAGATGAACCTCCGAAAACATGTTTTTACACATTATGGCTTTCCACAGAGAAGGACAAGTCGGGCCTGAAGTAAAATGCAACTAACTTGGCACATGCTGCACAAGTACAGTTAATGAGCCTTACAAATGGAGCTTGGTAAACAGTGAGAGAGCCCAGTTTACATGCTCTTGACCCTGTTCACCTTTCAAGACTAACAGGACAGGTACTCTAAATATGTAACTTAGCTACTGAGGGAACCAAACACAATTCAACAGTCAGGCGATCTGCAGATGAAGACAGTACTTTTCCATGCTCATGAGAACAGCTTTTTCTAAAAGAAATAATTCTCAGTGTAAGCACTGGAAGCCTTTGTTATCAGCACAGTTCTGCTTAGAAAAAGTATCTGTTTCCTGTATACTTACAAGCGTAATTTTGCATTCTATAAAGTAAAACATAAAGCATTTTATTTTGGTGTCCAAAGTAATTTTTCATTCAGAAATTATGATTGTTCAAAACTCAAATATTCTTCTGCAGCCAGTGAGGACAACTTGGAATCGGGCTGCATGAAGGCAGCTTCACTGAAGCTGCTATGTACATTGCACTCCTAGTCTGAAAAAAAAAAAAACACACCAACCCAAAACCAACAGCATGCAGCATCACAAAGGAATAAGATAATTTAATGTCAGATTTCCAGGAGGAAGTTTGCCAGGTTTAAGCTGCAGTCTGAGCAAGGAAGACTTTGGAAAAACTAGGCAGTAAAACTCCAGGAATGAAAAGTCAACAGGAAGCAGCAGAAAGAAACTATAACAGAGTGTAAGAGCCTGAACAAGCTGGTTTTGGTATAGCTTTGTTGAGGTGAAGATTTAAATAAGTCAGTGCTAATAGCCTGATTTGCAGCACCCTCTCTATTTTTAGCATGCGAGGGAGGGGACAGAAGCAGTCTCCATGAACCACACATAACAGCAGCCACTGCCCTGCAATCTGCTCACCAAGAAAAGAAGCAAGAAGCCAAAGCAACAGCTCTGCTCACTAGCTGGTTCAAAAAGAAGGGTATGTTGAGGTTCTTGGAAAAGCTATGGGAGAGATCAAACCTTTCTTTTGCACAGAGCACACCCTTACAGCCATCTGAACATATTGCTCTGGACACCAGCTCATGTCTAAATTTCACAGCACTGGTCTAAACAAACAGTATGTGCAGCTCCAATGAAAAGAACAAACTATTTTCATGCATGTATCCTTAAGAAAGGCTTCTCCCCGCCCTTCCTCCCTTGGGCAGAAACTTTTATTTCATTCTAATAGCTTAAAAAACTCCACATATTTAAAAATATACCCAAAATTAATACATAACAGTAAAGACCCACTGGAGGTGATATAACCTATTTTAAAAGCACCGAAATTCCCTTCAGTCTTTACTTACCTTTATATCTCTGTGCATTTTTCCTTTACTGTGAAGATAATATAGTCCCTGCATAAAATATTTAGATAATAATTTAGTCCAACATTTTTCACATTTCTTACTTCATTACCAGATATATCTAGGATCCAATTCAATCATCTAAATTACTTCACTGACTGAAGAATGTTTTTATACTTCAGTGCAACCTGCTGCAAATTTGTGAATTCAATTTACGTAGGAGCATATCTAAATGTCTTTCTATAAAGATATTTAGATATTATATAGTTATATAGTCATCTAGTATCTAAAACACAGGATAGCTGGAAATGATACCAGTCACCACATTTCTTGGAAGAAGAGCATTCCTCAACCAAGTTTTCCTCTGGACATAGTAACTGTCACCTTTTAAGACCAAGCTAAGTACTCAAATTGCTTAACAGTCTTCTATTCATCAGTCAGACCATGGGATAACTGGTGAAGTTTTCTCCTATACCATAACACACTTCAATCAAGCCTAGAAACACACTACCAGGCAGCGCTTTGGGAGCTCTGCAGAAGCATCAGGCTGTCTTTCCGAGTCTTGATGACAGTACCACAAACTTCTAAGACTAAACACAAGTTAGAAACAGAGTTTAAATTCTGGAAAAATTCTATAAAACAGAATCCCTGCATGACAAATCACAGACCATGTCACTTCTGACACCCCAGGCTTATCTCTAAACTTCTCTTTCAAGGGTAAAATGACACAAACATCTTCCTCGCTCTGTGACCATGAACCTCCATGAGGCTGTATGTTCATCCATGTTAAGACAAATTTTTTTTGCCAATTCATGCAAGACATCATGGAGTTGATTGCAAAAATCAATTAAGATTGTTTTCAATTAGTAGCATTTTCACAGACAGTCAAAATACAACAACAGAAAAAATGAGGAAACACTTACATGACTTGGTACTGGAGATTTAAAGCGAACAACATTGTACAGATACACAACAGTACCAGTAAAGATACAGTTTCTAGGGAAATGTCTGGCAGTTCACAAAAACCTCTATGCAATGCAGTTGATGTGCTAATCAGTTATGAAATTCAATTCTTTAAACTAAAAAAGCAGAAAGCTCCACTCACAGATGCTTTAACCTGTTTCTCTGGGGGAAATGACTAGCAATACCCAGTTGGTCCAATGGTTTTTCAGAGTTCTCACTGCAGGCATGCATGCAGACTCAAAAATTGCACTCGATTTGCTTTTTGTACAAAGTGCAATTAATGAAAGCATCTACCAGACCACTGCAACAACTGGCATCAGCTAGAAGAGTCCCACATACACTCCTTAAATGTCTGGTTGCTGCTCTAACAAAGTCCATCAACTCACACCCTTTTACTACTGCCTTGGAAGAATCTGAGGTCACCGTTTTCAAAACTGAATGCCTGGAGGCAAGTACTTTAAAGGCCATTTAAAGAACCTGTATTTTCAAAATCAATCTCATTGATTCCAACCAAAACTGACAGCAAGTGTTTTTTGAACATGGACGATTCAATGGGCTTCTAAATGGCAAGACCGAATGTTTAACTTTAGGCATTCAAGTGAAACTCTGGATTCATGGACACTGGTGGCAAAATTAATGTTGGACAAACTACTTTCATTTTATAAGAAAAGTGATGCTGCATTATAAGCTGCAACAAGATATCAGAAACTACATACATTATATTTGATCAGAGTACTAGAAGCATGTATTTACAGACAATTTAAAACATACAAAAATGGGTCCATGAATAACACTTAGAAAGTATACACAAAATAGAAAAGTTTCTGTCTCACACACTATTTATACATATCAATCCAGGTATCTTCCCACACAATAGATGATTTCATAAATTTCATTCTAGACTACTGAAACACTCCTCCACATGTTGAGAAGATGACGGATTTGACTGATAGACTATCTGGTGGATAAGGAATTGGCTAGATGATTGTATCCACAGAGTAGTGGTCAACACCTCAACATCCAGATGGAGATGACTGACAAGTGGTGTCCCTCAGGGATCCATACTGGGCTTTAGTACTCTCTCCCTCTACTACTGCTTTGTTGAGACCACACCTGAAGTGCTGCATCCAGCTCTGGAGTCCTCAGCACAGGAAAAACAGGGAATTGGGAGAGAGTCCAGAGGAGGGCCACAAAAATGACCAGAAGGCTGGAGCACCTGCCCTGTGATGAAAGGCTGAAAGACTTGGGGTTGAAAGACTCAGTCTGGAGAAGAGAAGGCTCCAGACAGACCTTTATTGTGGCCTTTCAGAACCTAACTGGGTCTTAAGAGAAAGATGAGGACAAACTTTTGAGTAGGGTCTCTTGCAATAAGACAGAGAATAATAGTTTTGAACTAGAAGAGGATAGATTCAGACTAGATATAAGGAAGAATTCTTTTATAATAAGGGTAGAACCACCGGAACAAACAGGTTGCACAGACAGGTGGTAAATGCCTCATCCCTGGAAATATTCAAGGTAAGGATGGATGGGGCTCTGAGCAATCTGATCTAGTTGAAGATGTCCCTGCTCATTGCAGAGGGGTCTTTAAAGGTTCCTTCCAACCCAAATCATTCTATAGCTCTATAAGAACAAAAGGGTTTAAAGGTTCAAAAACCTTAATGCTCCCAGATGGCAAATAAGCCTTCACTGTAAGGAAAAAAAAGACACGTCCAGTAACTCAGAAGTCAGCAATCTCTGATATAGCATAGGGAGATGGTAAGTAGCAACCAAGGGAGATGGCCCAGGAACAGAACTATCTTGTAAGTGTGTTTGAAAGAGGCAGCAGCTCTCAACTGATGGCATTCAACAGGTTTGCATTCACTAGAAGCCAAGAACTGCGCTCTCACATGGAAGCAAGACATCCATCAAAAAAGCAGTTCCTGATTAAGTTTTACTGGTGTCCTGAACCTGTAATTTAGGAAAGAAAAATGAAAGCTAGCATACCCACAAGGAGAGACTAGTGCCCTTAACTTGAACATCACAAGTACACGGGCAATTTTTTTATTAGCACAGATCAACTACAGATATACAAAACTGAGTGCTTACATTTTCTGCTTCCACTCTATTTAAAACAAATATAAGATTAACAGCAGAAAGATTGCAAGAGTTTTCTTCAAATGATTCAGGCAGTTTGAGGTTATGCAATTCTACAAGTTTCTAGCCTGTAATAAAGGACCTCCTCAAAAGTCTGACAAAAATCTATGCCATCCAATTACTGTATTTCCCTGGTATTACATGTTATTTGTAGCTGTTACTTTTAGCCTTTAATACTTTGATGTTAAAAGTCAACAACGAGAACTTGAGAACACACTACCTGTAGTGTTTCTCTGCTAACATAGGCAATCTGTTGTTCTGACAGTGGTCCAGTCACTGAAATGGAAAGGAAAAAGAAAACAATCTTAAAATCATGGAAGATACTGTCCATTCCAAATTCATACCCCAATTACTTCCATTCACACTGATAGGATCTTACACTTCAAGTCTCTAAGTAAATATGCTTAGTTTTTAGCCTGGATCCACCATCTCAAAGACCATCAAACACTTCTTAAACTCAAAAATGTCCAGTCCCATTGGAATGGTAAGTAGTAATTCCTTCCACATATAAATCTCATTGCAATTAAAAGGAAAAAGAAACAAGCAATAATTTAAGCACAACTCTCTCCCCTGCACAAACCCACTGTGGAAGGCTGGACTTCCAACTCAGTGACTCAGATTTGCTGCAAATGCCATTCAGTACTCTTTAAGTCCTAGGTAGTTCTTTGTACCATTTGCAACTTGCCCTCTCCTTCCGTCCTTCCCACTGCTACACAACCTGCCCTCTCCAACCTCTTAACCCTTTTCTGAAATGAGCTATCACCACTGTTGCTCCTGAGCCTGCCACACAAAGCACCTTCTCAAACTCTCCCTGTGAACAGGTTCAGCAGTTTCCCAAGGGAAGGGGGAGTCTTCCTCTCCCTCCAGGGTCCAACTTCACTCAAGTCTCTTCAAGGAAAACAATTAAATTCTGAACAAATACATAAACCAAACAGCAAACCCCAGGAAAGGAATGGTCTGTGACTTGTCCCCAGTCACTCGACTTTGATCCTGAAATTAAAGGGGTTTAAGACCAGGAAATACAGTGCTCACTGTAAGCTTCTCAGGTTTTGCAGAGAAAACAAACAGAGAAGTTAGACAGAGTTTCTCAAAGGACGCTGAAGGAGTAGGAAGTTAAGAATGAACCTAGATTAAAGAATCTAACTGCTTAGCTTCTACAAAGCCATAATATTAGTATCATGCAACATATATCTTCAAAGCAAGTCTAAATCTAACTTCTCTTTTCTGAAAGAGAAGTTCCAAATCCACATAAAACTATATATATATTGGCAGGCAGTGTAGGTATACCTAGGCATCTATGTTTATTTTCAGAATGTAATTTTAATTAACTTAAATGACATAAAATTACAGAGGACTATAGTTCAATTTAAATAAGATTCTTTAGAATGTAATAAAGATCAGAAAAGAACCTTCCATTCTAACCACCAGCAGGGAAGCCAAAAATCAGTTGCAACGGGAAACCACTCCTGTATGACATCTGTTCAGGCATTTATGTGGCATGAGCTCATTTCCTACTCTACAGGTGCTCCACCATAACAAAGCCTATTAAACACAGCACGTTTCTCAAAATTAGCAACGATGTAAAGGAACAAGAAGGCCACAATCAAACGACTATGCCATGAGCACGGTGCGAACTTGTGAACTGGTGCTTGTTTTACTCAGACCCAAGTTATGTGTAAAAAGCTGTTTATGTACAAGAGAAGACTCTCACATGTAAAAATCTTCACAATTTCTTTCTGAAAAACAACACCTGGGAACCACAAAGCCACTACTCACTTACAGCACACTCCTTTCTTCAGCAAGTCTTAATTCCAGGGCAGTAAAATCCCTCAAAACTGATTTTGTCTCCTGAAAACTAGCAATCCATTTACTAATCCCCTCGTTACCCAATGGATTCACAAAAAGCCCTTGTTTCTTTGACCTGCAGCCAAACCTAAAGCAAATATATAGGCCACCTTTGCTTTTCACATGTCACACACCCAGCATGAAAACAAAAGTAATAAAAGAGACCATCATGAAACTACTGCTATACAAAGGATTACTGTTTCCAAAGGACAAGAGCATCCATGCTAATCAATCCACTTACCTAGGTTTCTGTAGGCAGTGGCATAGATTATACTAAAACAAAGTTTGAAAGCTCAGAAACAGAACGGCTACGAAGTAAGACAGCACATCAAGACATCAGTTTTTTTATTTTTACAATGTAGTATTGTCTAATTTTACAGTCTTTGAAAAGTAGTGGTGGGTATATGAGCTACTGAAGGACGGAAGTAACTTCTGCTGCTAAAAAGCTCCCACTATAGCTGTAATTTTGATTATGAAAACCAAACCTAACTAATTAAGTAAAAACATATGATAAAACTTACTTTCAACAAATTATTATGGATCCTAAAATCAGGATTCCTCCTCTCTAATTCCAAAACACTGTAATCATTTCAATTTTTGAAAGTAAGATTTACTCAGATTGTAAGGAATTAAAGTCTTGACATACCATGATAAATATCCTGTAGAGAGCCACCTCCACAAAACTCCATGCAAATCCATAGCTTGTCTCGTCTAGAAAGTGAATAAAACCATTCATTAGCTGTCAGATCTGAAAACCGCACCTGTAAAGGATAAGTAGGACTCAAACATTGCAAAGCACAACATAACAAGCTCTGTATTATGAAAAGTACAAGTCAAATAATGAGTATGATTTAATCGTCATGTGATACCTCACTGTTCAAATAGTAACTAATAAAATATCCAAAAATACTTTAATGAAGCAATAAAAACAGCATTAGTGAAACATTCACACTGATTTTTTGTTGAAATACATTTTTCTGAGAGTAGAGAGAAAACAGATGTGGGTTCTTATTTCTTCCTCATTTTCACTTCACTTTTTTCAGAGCATAGGAGATAACAGAAACAAGAAACAAATATAAAACAAAAAGCCCTAGGGGTATCTCTCAACTCAACATCTTTCACAGCAAATTAAGTGAAACTCTAGAGCTTTAGTCAATGGTAGACAGACTGGAGTCCATGCTGTGGGTAAGGGTCTGCCCAGATGAAGTCTTTTCCTTCAAAAATACCTATGGGTCAAAGGGAAGTTATTTAGTTGTTCTTCCCTTACTAAGGGAATCACATCAGTTTGAGTCACTGTACCTCCACAACAGGTGCTTTCCACGAACAGACAACGGCCTGAAGGATTCAAAGGTCTCTTTTACTACGGCCACTATTTTCACTAAGTAATTTTCATTGATAAGATGTGTTGTCACAGAAAGGTATTTTGGAGAGCAGAAAATAGGGGACTTGCCATCAAAATACTCAGGGAAGAAAAAAACCAAACCCACATACAATCGGCTTAGAGCAGACTGTAACACAGGACAACCAAAGGAAAGACTGACGTTTTGCAGCTTCCTTATGAACCCTGGTCTTGGGTTTCTTGCATTCATAAGACTCTGTTAGAACAGCTGAGACATTTCTGGAAGTGTTTTGCAAGGCAATGATGTAAAGTGCTGAGCTTATGTCCTGAGCTGCAAACTGCAAGTACTTCTCACCAGCAGGTAACAGCCAGAATAGCTGCTGTTCCAAGGAAGAACTGTCTTTCTTGGATGTCCTCCCCTTTCATGTCCACAGTCCACATAGCCCTCAAAGCTACACCCAAGTAGTTTCCTCTAGAAGTGGGAAAGGTATTGTTCAAACATTACAAAGTTTTAAGCAACATAATTCCCTGGCTGTTAACTCCATTCATTTCTAGGGGGTAAGTAAAGCATTGCTTGAAATAACATTAAGGCTTTCCACTGAAATAACTGGTCAAAGTCAGACACAGAAGCAAAGTGACTACCTGTGAAAGAAAACAGAATTAGCAGGGGAACACGAGTGAGAAAGCAGCACTGAAGAGGTATACACCGCCAAGTCTCTTGTTTGTTTCCCACAACCATGCAGGACTCAGACAGCACTGGGGGGTCACTGGGCTCCCGAAAGCCACTCTTTCCCACATGGCTGCATCCTGTTTGATGCCAACGGTAGCAGCAGTGTGGAAGTGGGAAGAAGCCAGAATAATCCCAGCAGCCCTGGGACAGCAGCAGAGCACCCACAAAGCAAAAGACATGAAGCAGATAAGTGTTGTAAATCCACACTTTCAATTTCTGGGCACTAACCTCCCAGTGTGCAAGAGCCCTACAGAAAAGAAAGAAAGAATGTAAGAGGATCAGAAGAGACTACTTAATTTCTAATTTGTTATCTCATCTTTTATCACTGTGCCTAAGCGCTCTGAGACAGGTGAAGATCCATATAACATCCAGCAGTAACACTACACAGTTGTCTGTTTCTGCAGACATATGGCAAGAGCAGCAAACAAAACAGAGACAGGACCAACAGTACCACTTAGTGTGTGCAACTTAACACCCAGGCTGACAAGAAGACAGAAATCCGACTTTGACTGTCTGAAAAATCCTGACATAAACAGAAGAAATCCATGGGGAACAACATGCTGGTAAGTGGCAAGTAAAGGATAATGGTATTTTTCTATTGTTCTTAGCATTTAAATATCCTTCGAAAACAAAAGGCCAGACACAAAAAGGTCTCAGAGACAGTGATTCGACTGCCCTGACAAAAGAGAAGCACTCTACAAAAGAAGGAGGAGGGAACCAAGCAAGAGAATAAGAGAATGACAAAGTATACGGCATATTTGCCAGAATTTAATTCTGGGTCTACAAAGGTGTATTTTGGTACTCTGAGACAAGAGGGAAGCTTTTTTTTTTTCAAAGAAAAAGCACTCCCACCCTGAATACAGCATCAGGAGAAGAGGCACTGTTTCAATATAAAAATGTTAAAGAAAGTTGAATGCAATAATAATATTTTTTCATAATCTGTTTTCACATGAAATTTTAGGAAACCATCAGAAAAAGCTCTTAGTTAGTTACACTAAGCAATCTATTCTTACTATGACTAGTTAAAAGAAGCAGTTGTAAGACAACTGGATAAATTTGTCAATGTTTCTATCATGCAAATAATTTCACTTGCAGAAACAAATATAAATGGAACCATCACATTCTGGTCAGAGGTTCCTGTGCCAGAAAAACAAGACATTCTACTGAAACAGATTTAAAAGACACTATACACACAGTCTCTTACATATTATAAGCATCAATTCATTTGCAAGGAAACTGGTCACTGAGCGATTTTGCTAAAAGAAAGATTAGTAAACAAAACAGATTTTAAGGTAAATGGAAAAAATACTATACAAGTGGATAACACTTATTTGGTAAATTATGTTTTGCCTAAATCACCTTATAGACCTGTCCTTTACAAGGAGACAGGCAGGCATTTTTAAGCGAGCAAAAGAAACAAACTGTACCTGAGATAGCTGCCAAAATAAGCAACAATGTTCGGATGTTTACAGTCTTTCATCATAATGATTTCCTGCTGCACAACAGCAAAATCTTCTCCTGAAAAGCAGACAAACGAGTATTTTCATTGGCCTGGGTTATACTCACATCTTAACTTTCAGCACATGGTTATAAAACAAACATTCTGAGTAACTAAACCTAAGTATCTGCAAGTTTCACAGACACAAATTATCGGTAAATCAGTATTTATTAGCAAGGGTTTAGCAATAAGTAACTACACTTTTAAGTTTGGTTCTGGGACAGAGGGACCTCATGTCTGCTATCTGATACCTGCTAAAATATTGGCCATAGCTCTTTCTAAAGTCCTCATTCTCCCCGAGACCCTTCTGTGTCCATCTGCATATGCCCTGCCAATAGCTTGGGTTCTTAAAAAGACAACAGAACTTTGCTATTTTTGGCCACATGCCCAATACCCATTAGCTCATCTTCCTGAGCAAAAAAAACCAGTCACCAGTAGGCTGCTGCTGCAACTTTTCAGCAGACTCAGCAAGAATGTAAATTTATGGACTGTGCATAACTTAGGTCCAGATAAAACACTGACACGGGTGTGGCATTTACCTGAGTCTCACTACTTGGTACCACAGTTGTCCCGGTCTTTCTATAGAAGGTTCTTACTGGATGTGCACACTGAGAAAATCATGTATGAAACTGAAAACACAACTGAGACGTTTTTATCTTGTGAGTGTTGTTTTGTATGTAAGTTAAAGAGGAAAGGCAAGAAAAACATCAAAAGTAAGAGAATTATGGTAACAGATATTTGACAGCCTTTTTAATTTTTAAAATAAATACATGTCAACTGTTCTTTGTAGTTCAGTCTCTTGACACTGGGATGGACTCCTCTGAAATTTCTTTAGCCATAAGGGCAGATTATAGGTGGTCTGCCATCTCATTTACAAATAAGTTCTTTTGGAGTTTCTTTAGTGAACAGACATATAAAATGAACAAAAATCAACTCATTTTTACTAACCTTGAGGACTTTATTGGTGAAACAAGCCTGAAGGCCTAATATAACCACTTAACTTCATGAATAACTTTAAGAGACACTTCAAACAAGTTGAAAAAACAGGAAAATCCGAAATCTGTCACAATTCTCCTTTTAGGGTACTTGAGCATAACTTAAATTGGAAGTCAAACTGATTGTCTAAAAAGCTGAATATAGACACTAAGCTTCTAGGTATTGTCACAGTCCAAAAATCAATTCTCAAATATGACTGTTAAGAAACTTCAAAAAAAAAAAACCCATAAATTCCAATAGAACTGGCCAAGCTATTACCTAAGATAACACAATTTTAAGTTTCTCCCAGTACATTAACATATTGATGACCCATCCGTTGGGTTATTTATAACCAGAAACGTGATACTCATGTGTATTTTAATTGACTGATAGCAAATTTCAAATCATAAGCAGAAAGTTTACATCTATGTATGTGTACTGCTGACAGCTTGCTGGTATCCTGGCTGGACTTTTAAACACACAGACACTAAAGAACAGAGAAATTATTTTCACATACAGACAGGTACCTCCATGAAAGGACATGACTCCTCCAGTATTTGGCCAATGTTTTCACTGCATTAAAAATGAAAGTAGCATAAAGTCTGGAGTAACTACCTAAGCATTATTAACCCTGAGTCTTCACACTCTCCCACAATTTGTAGAACTTCGAAAGAAAGCCAGTGCCATGGTTCTAGAATGTGGTTGCTGCCTGTCTGAAGCTGTCAGCCAAATCTTCACTGCAAACTGGCAGCGACAACTACGGAGAAAAACCAAACTCAGGGAGCAAACAGAGGCCAGCTAAAGTATGTTCTCTGCGCACCACTCAGGTGTCCAAAGGCTGCCAAAAATATTTAACTGCAAGATGCCAGTTGTTCTCCCCATCACCACAGCATGAGGGCAAGTTACCCCAGCTGCAGCACATCCCTGGGCTCTGCCCACAGCTCAGGGAATGCACACAGCACGATTGTCATGCTCAGCTTAGCTGGACTGATAACTCCTGTCAGGCAAAGCCATGGACTCCAGCAATGGGAACTGACATAAAAAAAGAAAGAAGCAAAACTAGACAAGAGCATCTGAGACCACACTTAAAGTGTGAATAAAAGAAATGTGATGAATGTTTGCTTTCTGAACTACCTAGTAACATGCTGTCCTGTCTTGAATTTTGAGATATGCATGCATTGCGAAAACATTTTTAATCACTTCCAGAATTTTAAGGAAAAACATCGTACCTTCTTTCCCCTTCTTACCCACATACACCTTAAGGACTAAACAAGGTCATTAAAATATTACACACTCTCCCCAACATTAAATCTGGAAAAGGAACACCAATAGTTAGAATTTGAATGAAAAGTCTGGATGTTTTATTTTCCAGATTACTGTCTTCCTGTTCAACAAGCCTATTATTAATAGAATAGCACTTGCAGGCTGAGAATTGATCTGTAGGGCACACGTACTTTGTGAAATCATGAGAGAAGCACAGTTCAAGCATAAATCTAGCAGACATTGAAGTCCTAATCATAGTCTCTAAATGAATTTCAGGAAATGTACTGAACTCCCAGATATTAATGTTTGCTATTATTTCACCCTTCTTTTTATTTCTTCCTCTACTCTTTTTCCCGGTGAGTTCTTTTCTGCCCTGCTTGTCTTCCTCATTTCTTTTGTTCTACAGGGTTTGGTATCATGTGGATTGAAAACTTAGTACTTAAGAAGAAAAAACCCACAACTCTCACTAAAACTTTAATCAGCTTTCATTTAACAGTTCTCCAATTATATTTTTCCTCTCACATCTTGCTTGTCATGATTGTTATTTTTTAGAACAGTGCATTTTTTCCTACAGCAAAATGCTTTAATAACTGGATGTGATTGATTTTGTACGATTGTTACCTTAAACAGAAAAATATTTAGTTTTCGTGGCATATTTCAACTAAGAAACGCTTACCTGGTTCTAGTTTTATTACTTTAATTGCTGCTAGCTCACCCGTGTTGACATTTCGAGCCTATAAAAAAAGAAGAAAAAGTAGTATTTAGAGAGCAGAACACAGCAACCAGCTCTGCACTCTTGACAACATGCAGTAGAAAGAGCAGCTGAGATACACAAGGGTTTAACAAAATGAAACCACTTGTTGGGGAACACTAGACAGCTAATTTGTACTGAGAGTTGAAGCTTTAGTCTGCTCAGGAAACTACAATGCCACACAACACTCCTAAATTATGCAAGTCCTTGACCATGCTGTGCTTCCGTATTAAAATCCGTAAACAAATCAACCCCAGAGAGACTGACTGAAAAGCAGGTCTCACACACACGGGTCTCACGGCAGACAATCGGGGCCCAGGGGCATTCAAGGGCTGTACCCTGCAGCGTGTGACCGCTTCCAAGACTCCCACGAGAGCAATGCAACACTTCCTGATGATTTCACTACACGCCCCTCCGTCCTTACTCTCTGCCAGAAACAGCATCCTCGCCTTGCTGCAAGGGTGCAAAAAAGCAAGTCAACCACAAAGGAGTTAAGGAAGCATTCCTCTCAAAACATTCCCCTCGGACACACAGCAGCTCTGAGGCCAACTGCAGCAGCAATGACTCAGGAGCTTCACTGCATCTTATACGCAGCTCTGTCCTGCTAAGGTCTCCTTTCTACTGAGCAAGGAAGTTATATTTTTAAAAAGCCATTAAGAAACAACATAAATTACCATAACAATGATTTCTCTTCTACAACTGTTGCATTTGACTTCTAATTGAAAACCAAGAAGCCATTTGCCCCGTGCTTTCAGCTATTTCTGTGCCCCTGCACCCAGCTATAAGGGAGCAGGCAGCAAAGCCGCTTCCCAGCACTCAAGCAGCAGCTCCTGAAGGATGCCCAGCTACAGCCTCTTCTGTCCCCAAAGGAGGCTTGGTGCCCGTAGCTACACCACCGCTGCACAAAATGCCATGCCCACTCTACCCCCTACAGAGAGGGTGACACCAGGCCTACTTTAGAAAGGCCAGAGCTACAGAATTTACAGATGTAGCCAGGGGGACCAGCTTTTAAGTTGCTCATGGTCTCATTTAAGTCACTTTAGGAACTCAAGAACTCACACTTTTTACTGGCTGGCCATGAGATTTACCATTTACCTGTAAGGTATTAATTCTTTATATGGCAGCTTGAGACCCTGCTGTGGAACCATACGTAGAGGGAAAAATAGCACTAAGACTATAAAAGTAAGCAGCATTTAAGTCTGGAAATAAATGCAGTGGGTATTCCTGTGTTTAGTGATCTACCCAGCTCATTCCTAGCACAGCTGATCTCAAACCTCTCATTATTCTTTGGCATGGCAACGCTTTGCTGCAATACTGGGAGTACCAGCATTTGCAAATAATTTGCAGGCAGAGGGTTAGGGATAGACCCTGAGACCAGCGAGAATACTGTAAAAGTCAGAGTAGTCCCAACATGATTGACTATGGAAAAAACAGTCAAAAAAAAAATTCTCTGGCAGCCTTCCCTGTAAGTCATTATTTGCCCACCCCACCAATGGCAGCAATTCATCATTGCATTCATCACAGGTAGAAAAAAATTAAGAACAATAAAAACAGGAGTTTCTTTTATCCGTACCAGAGAAAAAACGCAAAAGAGAAGAATGAGAAAGTTCCACCACTGAAGCATGAACTAGAATTTTTACTCCTTATTTCTTTTCTCAACACATTCTCTTCATAGCATGAAACAAACACAGAGGCAAAATGTTCATGAATCAAACATCAGCATTTGCTTTCTGATAGATAAACAAAGATAAACAAAAAATATTAATGACACTTTAACAAAGACCTGTGGTCATCAGGGAATCTTGTTAATACTTACAGAGTTGCTTCAGGGCAATTTACACTAACAAGATAATCAATGAGATACAACTGTAGTGGATACAAGCAAGGAGATCCTTAAGTTACACATTCTGTGCACAGCTGCCATGCCCAAGCCAGGATGGAAAAGTTTCACAGGCCTCAGAGACATTGCTAGTAACTTTTTTGTTTATTTATTTTCAACAATAGTGTGTTCAACCATCAGGAATTTGTTTCTCTGACTATGGCTCCATAGGTGCCTACCTTTTGCAGAGTGCTGTGGCAACAAAAGCAAGGTAGAAGGTGGGATTGAGCTAGTGACAATTTCAAAACAAGTTTGATTAAAACATATGAGATACTCATCACAAGTCTTGCATGGTGGTGGAGCCCATAAAAACTTATCACTAGTACACAGCCAAATCTACAGATCCATCAGAAGCAGGACATGTAGAATGCCAACCAAAGGAACAGTCTGAGCAGCTGGCAGCCATGCCAGACCTGTATTCCCCAACACCTCATGGCTGATTCAGACCCCTTCCATGGCAAAGGGAGGTCATCTTCAATGTCATGTTTTCAAAAACGTTCAAATGGTGGTCAGGGAAAGCACAAATGTTGTGTCTTTTCACCTTCAGATTAGGCACTTCTTCCTTTCTTCAGCACCAGCAGTAGTGGAACTCTTTGGCCAGCTGGCCATTCTCTAGAGCAGTACCTGCCTAAGCTTATGAAAGCCAGAAAGGAGGAACAAAACCTGATTTAATGTAGGTCATCAATGCCTTCAGCAACGACAAGTTACCCAGTGCTTAAGGGTGTAGATTAGGAAAACATGACTCCAAGTCAAGAATCTGAATAAGTTATAATTTTGCATCCTATTTCTTTGGGTTATCAGCTTTGAAGGTGTTGTCAAAAGCAGGAATATGATTTGCCTTTGTTATTCTGAGTATACAAAAAGATTATTCTGATTGTAGTGACACAAAGGTTCCTTGCAAAGGCTAAGGCTAAGAACATGATGCCCTCGACAGGTTTTACTAGATCTTAAACACCTTTCAAATCATCAGTTGTGAAGCAATTCCTCACGTAAGCTCACATGAATGACAGACTGAATGAAGTACCATATGGTTTCTGACACCTGTTGGAGCTGGCTCCCACTCTAAATCTGGGGTGCTTGAATACACACCACGCAGCACCTCAGGATGTGGAGGACACTGCCTTAGGTTTTTATTTAGGAAAATCACACTGAAGTTTCCAATTGCTCATGGGGTTTCAGACTGGAGAATTAATAAGTAGTAAGTGGGTGAAGAACAACTTCGAACAAGTACTTTTAAGCCAGCAAAATGGCAACAAAATTTTGAAGAGGCTCACATAAGAAAACTCATACTCATTTTTTGTTTCCACTTGCACTGTAACTGCTCTAACTCCCAGTCTTTGTGATGTTGAGGTTTACAGCATCCAACCCTATTTCCATAACCAGGATCCTTCGACCGCTTCCTTCAAATGCAGATTTCACTATGTCAATGGGAATGCATTACACAGGTTTTCAAAAGGCAAAGATTAGCCCACAATGCCTGCATCTACATGCAGGTTCCTTACTAAATATATACAGCATCTATATACAATGACTTCTCTTGAAAATGATAGAAGGATCTTAATTCTATCAGCAGCTAAAAGAATGATACTGTTCCAGAGATCTAGATTGCAATCTGGGGAGAAGTTTCAAAAATTCCACCAAATGCTAGCTCTCCAGCTGAAGAAGCACTACACAATTAAACAGGAAATAATTACTAGTGTCCCTATAACAACAGCAGGATATCAGACAAAAATGTTATATTAAAAATTGCCACCAACTAGAAATAAAAGCTAAAAAAAAAGTCAGGTTTTGTTCTTATTATACAAAAATTCATTAACTAAAACGCTTCAGAATTGAAAGACCTTACTACTCTGAAATAGAGACACAAAGAGCTAGGGAGTGAGGAAGTACTCTGATGTGCTCTAGCTGGGAAACAACAGGCAAGCAAAAGATATGCATGGTGTGTGTCTGAGAAGCAGGAGAAAGAAGGAGGAGGCAGGACAGTATTTAGCACTGTTCCTAATACATGCTGCTTCGTAAGGAGAGGTCTGTGCAGCTGAACCAGTACAAATGTAAAATCCAAGAGATAAAGCCTTTGACAAGTTTATATTTGTCCTTCAAATGGAAACTGGTAATATAAAGTGTGTAACACTGCAACAGAAACTAAGCCAAAAAGCAAAGCAAGACAGTAACAAGGGCTTCTGGTTTTGACCACTTCCTGTGTGAATTGTTGAACAAAATGATTGCTAAACAAGTTAGTGCTTTATGGGATAACTGGTTCCAGGGTACAAACAGGGCTTCCTGAGCCTGATTAGCTATGTTCTTCAGGAAAACACACCCAAACAACTCCCCAACCCTCTTGCTTCCAGTCCTATAGTCCTTCTCTTCAGTCTCTCTCAAACCATCAGAACTCCCCCACCTAAAAATAGTTAGCTTCCACATTCTGGTAGAAAGTGTGATACCATAACCTGACAGAGTGACAATTTCAGAAAGCAATGCTTTCATAAAGTTGATGTTAAAGAAAAACATCTGAAACCAAGACAAACAAAAATCTCTGTGCAAGGTACAGAATACTGGTTAAGGAAACCACAGTCCCCGAAACTAAGCCTTGTAGTACTTATCCAGTGCAGCAAAAACGGGATGGCAAAACATCCACCCCCTTCTCTGCCTACCTGACAAGTTTCAAAAGCCAATTAAAGCTGAATAGAGAGAGCTTTCAAAACATAGACACTTACCCCTAACAAAGTCATAAAGAGCTTTGAAAGCTGTAATGTCAATCAGGAAGAAAGGAAGACTAAAATGCCTATCAAAAGGCACACAGCTAAAAGGCACAGCTTCAATATTTCAGAAGAAGCAAACTGTAGAAGAATCACCCCTGGAACACCCCAGGAAAGAGGAGCATGGGCACACACGTGCAGAGAAGAGATTTTTGAGTAGGACACTGCAAAATGGAAGTTCACCAAAATTCAGGTTCATCTGGATACATTCTCTTCCAGCAACACACAGAAGCTCCATCAGCAACCAGACACTTCAAGACACAGGTGTCAGCACAAAGCAATAACAATTACCAGGTATTGCCCAGAGACACCCACAGAATCTTAAGCTTTCAGCATAAAGCAGCTGAGCTGGTGAACACATGACTTCCCTCACCAAAACCAACTTCCCTCCCAAAGGGCTGGGGAACAGAAAAATCAAGCTTTTCTTTTTAAAAAATGAGACCTCAAGCAAAGCACACCCTACCAAGTTCTGTGTCTTCATTTGTTATCTGGCTGAAGCCAGAAATGCCAAAAAGAACTGAAATAAGGTTCCTTTGCAGGAACAACAATCTCGCTAATTATCACAACTGTTTGAATTTCAGTAAAGAGGAAAGTAAAAGAAGGGTCTTTATTTTAGCAAGGTGATGAAAATCCTTGGAAGGGTCCACCTGCATGAGATGAATGACCAGTGAGATGGCAAATGAAGTTCAATCTTTATTAAGCCAAAACAATTTTTTTTAAAATCAAGATATGCTGTGATATAAATTATTTGCATAAACCAAAGCAATGGACCTACAATCACCTCCGAACATACTTTCAAACTATGTGCAGTTACTACCAAAACCAAGCGGATTAGAACGGAGACCAACAGGAAACATAATATTATGGCCTCTGTCAGAAAACCCTGTGTAGCACTTGTAACCCAGACTTTAAAAGAACGGCACAACTTACAGAGGACCTGGGACGAGGGATGATTAGAATGGCAACTTAATACTAAGCGACAGAAAAGTCTTATTAAATGAGAGAAGGATAAATGCAGAGTAAATGAAATTAAGCAACTACCTTATTTAAGACAAGAAATACTTCCTGAAACTCAGCAGGACTGGGCAGTATCCCTGTTTCACAACCAATAAACCGTAACTCTTCTCTTACACTTTGCCGACCACCTTTCACAATTAAATTCTTTGCAACAGTGAAATACAGAAGCACAAAAGACTGAAATGACCTGCACAACAACATAATTAAAGAGATACATGAAGAACTAAGCAACTCACTTCATCTCCTACAACAAATTTGCACTGGTGCTAGTTAGAATATACAAAGTATTGTTGACTGTGAATATCTGATAAAAAGCTAATGGCATGAACAAGTTATCCATTACCTTTTTTGTGATGAATCTGTTATATTTTGCTCAGAGGCCTCTCTGAAAGCCGAACTTCAGTGAAAGTGCAGATAATAAAAATATTGGCTGGAGCAAAAAAGCTGTGTTGGCTGTGCACTGGCATGTGAGTATAAGAGCAGGACTCATAGCAGCAAGACTGTATCCATCCAACCCACATCCTCCTTCCCTTCTAATCTCACCAGTTCAGTCCACACCACAGGTTCTTATGTCAAATTCAATAAGCTTCAGAATAGAGACCCTGCTTCTCTTTTTTTTAAAAAAAATACATATAATTTACCTTCTTAAAACAAAGTAAACATTTTTGTGTCCTGATATAGCTCAGTTCAACTAAAACAGAGTAAGGGAAGTAGATGCCAGTCTGCTCTGCATTCGGCTCCTCAATGCTTTGCCAAGAAAGCAGGTTACAGAAAAGTCAGCATTTAGCAATACTGACAGCTTAGTAAGGCAATAATCCCTACCTGCTAACAGCAGAAACACCTCCCCACATGGCTCTCCCTGCTAAGGGGGGAAAACCACAAATTATAGCTTGAAGATGCTCAAGTATGTCCAGTGCTTGGAACCACACTGCTGAAATCCCACCACCAATGAACACCATCACCTCGTGGCTGATTTCAACTTTGCACAGTTACTTCATCAACCAGAGTTCACCTACAGGTAACAGGATGAAGGCAAATGAAAGAGGCTTTATGAAACCCCTCACAAATATAAGGTAAAGCCTTAGTAAGCTCACATGTGGATGACACTTCAGACTATATTACTACTTTTTTGTCACATTAAAAGTAACCAGCTTTCATTGTTATTTTTGGTCTACTTTCATGTTTCACTTTGAAGACACCTTGGACAAGACCTTGCCTCAAAATGAAACAGGCAATAATCCACATCAGGGAAAAGGCACCTCCCATTCTCCCTACACTGTCCACAACCTAATCAGAAAGCATTTACCTCCCATCTGGAAGAAATAATTACAATACCATCCTTATGTATCCTGGTCCTAGTATATCTCAGCTGTCACAGGCAGATTGTAAACATTAACAAATCCACTCTGAAGTGAGAGAGAGAGAAATCCTGTGCCTCAAACAAAAAACAGTCACAAGCAGTACCAAACACTGGCCACTCAGAGAGCAACAAACTGAAGGCTACTGCAATATAAGTATCATAATCATCAAGAAAACCTTCACAAATCCAGTTAAACTTAGCAAGTTTCAGATACACAGTACTACTGCATATATAAGTATTCCAAACTCTATGGTTGGAGGTAACATCCTTAAAATTAAGCCATAAATACTTGGTTAATTCATGTCCATCAAAATCACACACAGAGCACTTAAAAAATCTGATTGATAAGGTATCAGAGAGTCAACATGCCAATTACAAATTGCAACAGAGAGAGACACACGCATTAAGGCAGTCTGCAGCTAAACAAAAACCCATAGCATAAGGCAAGTAGACTTGTCCAAGTAAAACATCAGCATAGTACACAAACACTCAAAGAAAGCTGGAAAGGTGAGGCAAACACCACAAAACCCCCTTTCAATTAAACAATTAATAAAGCAGGGAGTTAGCACACTAAGAGCACAATAACGAGGATTTGGGTCTGAAACTTCCATAACACTTCAGCAAGATGAGATTAAACAAAAATCGCCCCAACTCAAACACTTCATTCTAGGCACGCCCACTTAAGAGTGAAGGGCAGGATCAGCATCAGTTCTATGCGCCTCAAATTGTGGAATAGTTCTTCATGTCTCCCTGTTGTTCTGCCTACCAACACAAGTTTCCTTAAACACACGCGCACACCTTGTGATGACAAAAACGGGCCGGAAGATGCTTGGAAAGCATCTTCCGCCAGGCTGCCCATGGCAAACTTCAGCTCTCCCCTGTGCTCCAAGACCAATCAGGCGCAGACAACAACCAGGGTCATCCTACTCCAGGGAGAGGATGCCACATCCCAACAGGCAAGGGTTCAGCTGGTTACACAAATAAGAACATACACTGCAAAGCAGGGAAAAATGTCAAAGCACATTATAAAGCCCCCCCTCCAACACCAAAACTTATGTTCAGCTGCTTTGGTTTAAGCTTCGATTTTCCTGCGTTTGCTTAAGGTAGGACAAAACCCTGAAGAGACCGCTCAGCCTCACGCTTCACACCGACACAAGCACCACACTCCGGTATTCCCTCCCACAGGACGAACAGCCCTGATCGCCTTCAGCCACACGACTTCAGGCGGCGTTTGGGCCGGAGCCGAGCGAGCCAGCTCCCCACAGCCCTGCGGCCCCCGGCCCGCTCTGGAAGGGGCCAGACCCCCAAGCTCCGCCCGAGCCGGCACCAGCAGCAGCGCCGGTCCCGCACGCACCCGCGGCTGACAGAGGGAGGGCGGGGGCGGCCGGGCCGGGCCGGGCCGGGCCAGACCCCGCCGGAGGGGGGGGCGGCCCCGCCGCTGCCCGGGGGGGCCGGCACGGCGGGGGGCGCCGCTCGGCGACGGAACCCCCCCCCAAGTTTTAGAGGCGGCCTGACAGCGGAGCCCGCCGCCGCGGGGGCAGAGGGGGCCAGAGGCGCCACCGCCACCCCCACCCCGGGCCGGGCCGCGGTGCTGCGCCCACCTTGTAGACGTCGCCGTAGGTGCCGCTGCCGATGCGCTGGATCAGCTCGAAGTCCTCCTGGGGGTTGCGCCGGGACAGGTCGCACACCCGGGCGCCGCCGCCGCCGCCGCCGCTCATGGTGCCGGCGGAGGCCCCGCTCGGCCGCGACCCGCCGGGCGCTGGGCCAGGGCAGGAGGCGCGGAGCGAACGCGACGGCACCGGGCGCTCACCGCGACCCCGCCGCCCGCCCCGCCAACATGGCGCCCGCCGCCGCTCCGCGCAGGCGCCGCTCCCCGTCCACCACCCTGCGCCGGGGCACCCCCGCGCCTGCGCTACCGGGGCGGGGCGGGGCGGGGCGGGGCGGGGCGTGCTGCGCGTGCGCGGGACCCGTGCGGGAGCGGCGTCGGGGCCGGGTCGGGAGTGGGCCGTCCTTCCGCAGGGACACCCCGAGAGAGGCACCCCGCCCTGACCCCCGTGTCCATCCCCGGCTTTCCGGCTGGGAGCGGGGCGTCTGCCCGCGCCTGGCGTGCGTGGGAGCCCAGCGCTCCCTGTCGCAGCGCACAGGACCGCGAAGCCACTGCGATCCTGGCGGTGTCCGGTTGCCACAGCCTCTGGCTCCGGCGGGTGTCTGCCTTACCCCGGCGGGGCGCGGGTGTCACCCCGCCCGTGCCGTGCCGTGCGCCTGCCGCTGCTCACCCATCTCCCTCTCCTCCCTGGGACGGCTTCCTCTGGTTTTGCGGCTTTTTGGAGCGCGGTGCGCGCCCCCCCTGCGATAAAGCGTCTGCCCTCCCTCTCCTCTCACCCTGTTAAGACTTTCGCTCCCATCTTGCACGCAGGTTCCCAGCATGGAGGTCCTTGCTCCATCCACCCACCTCTGCGCAGGGAACAAGCACCAGACGTCTGTGGGAACCCTCCCCCCGAGATGTGCAGCCCCTGAAGTTGAGTGGTGACCGGGTCCTGGAGCACCTCTCGGGCTGTGTGCCAGTGAACCAGGCACAGCTTTTCCCACCACGCTTCTGCTGCCAGTGACTGATGGGTGAAATAAACGGAGTGGGGTGAGGGGGAACTTTGGGTACAAAAATGCACCAAGTGCTCGCTGTCCCTGCCTGCCTCGCCAAAGATGTTGGTGTGGGAACTTCTGTCTCCACAGAGGAGGTGTGTGGAGACAGGGAGCTGGGCATGGCCCCATTTCAAAGTGTGATTATCGGACCAGAGGAGGAGTTGAGGAGCTTGAGCACTGGCGGGTGATGCCTGTGAAATTGCCTGTCAGTGTGTTTGTCCCTCCAGCCACCCCGGGCCTTGGCTTTCTTTTTATGATCTTTGCTCTCACAAGCAAAATGCTCTCAAACCCCCCAGATGCAGACTGAGATTCAGATATCAGTAATTTTTCCTCGCACGTGACAGGTTTTTGTGGCACGCTTTGCTGCTTTCTGCTGCACAAGCACCAGGACAGGCAACAGGCATGGATTAGCTGAACAGGGCTGCTACAGATGCTCCAGGAGCCAATCCGAGGGGACTGGGCTCTGTGACAAGTTCAGGAGTAGCAGCAGCTCTGAATGAGTTACGAAAGGAAATGCCAGAGAATTAGAGCTCTGTCCGGAAAGGCAAACAGACATCCTGCTGGGGAGAGCCGATAACCTTGTCACCCTCCTGCTCTTGCTCTCAGTCTTCATTTCTGTCTCATTAGAGGGGAACTGGGTTATAGTTGTTCCCATATAATGTTCTTGCCAAGTTCTGCTTTGGTAGAAATGGTTATGAATGAAGCAAGCAGGATTATTTCCCCCCTGAAATCCTGCTCTCTATCCATGGCAGCTGCCCACTCTTCCTCTGCTCTGGTAAAAACACCCTGCGAGCGTCTGTGTCCCTTCTCTTCAGTAAGAGACAGATGGAGCTGAGAGATGTGCCTTCCACTGCCTTCAGAAACAGGTCAGATTAAATTAGTGTCAGGCATCACTCGTTTTCCCAAGCTTTGAGAAGACTTCTCTCACTTTCTCTTTTTCCTCCTTTTCCTTAGACATGTTTATGGTAGGACAGTCAAGCCATATGCTGCAGAGAGGCAGGCTGAGCTCCTCTTCAACACTCCTCAGGAAGGTCAAATGAATTCAATAAAACTTCATTTGGGTACTAAACGTTATTGTGAGAGTTCAGCCAGTGCCAATTACTTTAAGAGTTCTGGTTCCTTCAGGGATCATGAGCCCCAGCTGCAGTCAGTGGCACTCCACAGCCACAAAGAATGCCCTTCTGACGCTGGATGCCTTGTTGTTTCCAGCTGTGCTCATGACCCATCCATCCTGTTGCTGGGGCTCCTGCTCTGCTGCTTAGGTTCAAAATGCCACTTTGTGCTCTACAGCCCTGAATCCTGGCCACTGTTTGAAGTGAGAGCTCTGGTTCTTTGGCCAGCATGTGTTGGCAGACTGGACCTGGCACCAGCCAGGTGACACCAATGCAATTTGTTGCGGCTGGAGACCTCTTGCCACCTCTCTGTCATCTTTTCATGCCAGACTAAAGGGCAAGGTTCTGCATCTGCCCATGCTGCGGAAGGAAGGTTGCCACTGGCCTGCGAGTTCCTTTTGCTTATGGGACTGGAGCTACTGAAAGAGGGAAGGTGTTCTTACAGGGGCCTGTTTGAGCCAGGTGGGATCAGACATGGAGGCAGGCAAGTTCTTTCTGGAATTCTGAAGGCTGCCTTGGTCAGGGGAAGAACTGCTGTTTTTGTCGTTCCCAGGGTAGGTTGATTGTGCTCCAAAGAAAGTGTATGAAGGAAAGTATAAATTTAGGGGGCACAGTTGGCTGCAGTTGTGGGAGGCCCATGTACACAAGTCCCATACTGGTTCCAGTTGCAGTCACTCCTGATATCCAGAGGGAAAAGCTAAGCCTCACACTTTCAGGGGTGACTCTAAGATGTAAAAAAGCAACAGTGCATCCTGGATGTTTTTCCCCTCTCCTCAACCATGAGGGTTTTATGCTGTACTTCACAGAAAAAAAAAGAAAATAAAACTTTCCAGCGTAATGCCAACAGTCTGAAGATTGGCTTCTTTCCTCTCTTCCCCTTTTAACAGTTCCCCAGAGCAGCTGTTTGTTTCCCAGCCCCTCCTGACCTCAGACAGCATCTCCTCAGTACCATTTCCTTGCAGTGTCTCATGTCAGCTCCTGTCTGTTCTGGAGTGCCTTCTGCTGGTTGCTTTCCCATTCAGCTGAGCAAGCTCAGCTCCACCTTCCGAAGCACCCAGCACCCTTGCTCAAGGAGGGGCACCCATGCAGGATGAGACCCTTTGCACTGTATGCCTGGTTTATTTGTAAGCAACTGCACAACCTTTTAAAGGAGCCACCTCTATGGTGTCACACTGAAGAGCAAGGTGCCAGTAGTGACAGCTCATGCTGGCACTCACTCTGCAAAGAACACAGAATGAAAAAATGGCATTTTTTAGGTAACTGATGCTCCAGGGCAGCAATGGCTGCAGGGACAAGTAGGGCACATCTCCGTGGCATTTGCTGGATGGTGGCCCTTTGGGGATACTAGCTGGTGGTGCAGTGTGTGGCAGCTGGAATCCAGCCAGACCCCTGCACCACTTTTTCCTTTCTTTTTTAACACCGCTCCCCTCTTGCAAAAATAAAGCCTGCGTGAGGTCCAGCCTGATTCCTGTCTCCTTCCCTCTCCGCTGCAAGTTCCATTTTTCATACAGGACTGCCACTGGCTGCTTGAGGGAAGTTCGCAATAGCCAGTTCCCAGAAGGCAGAATTCCTGCCCGTGCTTTTGCATTAGTCAGAGCATTGTTTCTCTTGCTGCAGCACAGGCCTTTTCTGGAAAGGTTTTTCTTTACCAGGAGAGGCATGAGTATAATGTGAGAGGGAACACACCAATCATTTCTGCCCAGCAGCCCAGTAATAAGCATTTTCCCATGTTTTTACATCTCCGTAGAAATACTCATTTGTGTCTTTCAGAGAGAAAGAAGGGTCAATGGGGAGGAAATAAATCAGGCTCCCAAGTAATAAATAATGTTTTACAAGTGCTGCTGGCCATTGGTGCATTGCCCATTGCTGCTGGTGGATCCAGGACACAAGTACTGGGAGAAGCTGGGCAGAGCTTCTTACTCAGAGGAAAGAGTGGACAGGAGCTGAGCAGATGGTAAAAGGATGGGAACCATGAGGGTAGGTGACAGGGACTATCTGCAAGGAGTAATTCCTGGTACCAGGAGAGAAGTTTGGTGCTGGTTTTGGTTATGTGGTACAGGAGCGCCTCTTCCTCTCCATCAGGCATTGCTCAGAGGTGCCCTGCTGTGAAGCACCACTTTTCCCACCCAGCACAATTGCACAACATTCCCTTCGATGAAGGGAAGAAGATGATCCACCAGGATGAATGGTATCTGCTCCATAAGTGTTCAGCACAGACCATTCCTCCCTGGTAAGGCCTGTGGCTCAAGCTCTCCCTTTCTCATGAAAAATGCATCAATGAGACACCAGTTTGGAAAGGAGGGGGCTGAGGATACAGCATCTCAGCAGGGCCAAGAAGTCACTCAGGCAACAGAGGAGTGGGGAGATGCCTGAAGAGAAGTAGCTTTGCATTTTTCAGTGCTTAATGGCAGAGACACGCAAGATAACAGATGAGAGCACCACACATCTGTCAGACAACACTCAGACTGGCAGAGTCAGTCGCCCCAATTAAGACACTTCAGTGCTATGTTGATGTATCTGTCACAACTCAACCAAAGTTAGTCCTCCACCATCCCCCAATAGCCAGTGTTGCCCATGATGCACAGCATCCATACGTTCATTGCTGCAGTGGCGCTTCACACCTGCTGGGCACAGGGAAAGAGTAGGTCAGGCCCCTGGAAGGTCCCTGGGCTGCCCTGAAAAGGGCATGAGCTCTGTCAGGAATGGAACAGTCTCAGCTGATGGAAGAGAGTGATCAGACCAGACAATTTTGCAGTAAGGGTGGATGGTACAAGATGAAAATAAAAGGGAATGGCAGAGGGAAAGGGTCAGATGCAGAGCATTGTGAGCATAAGACTGGGAAGAGGAGAGGGGAGATGTGAGAAAAAGGTTGGTTGAAGGACAAAGATGTGGGAGAAGAAAGAGGGGAGGTGAGAGGCAAGGGCAGTGGAACACAAAATTATTGCCTTAAAGCAACAACCATCAATTAAAAGACAGCAGAAAAAGTCAGTGGCAAATTAGACTAAGAAGCACAACTATAAAAGCAGACTAAAACACAACAGATCAATTAATTGATCTGGGAGCAATGAAGATGCCAGGAAGCAATGGTAGGAGAAACCAGCATCAGCACTAAAGCACAACTTTGTGGCCAGCCTTCTCTCTGTTGCTGTGCTTGGCTTTACCACTGAGCACAGAGCAGTGTTTTTCAGCAAACGGGTCCTGTTGGTCATCTCATAGCTGTTTATGTGGCTGTCTTGCCATACACAGATCAAGACAGAAATACTCCTTTCAGATGGTTTGTACATCTAAAAAAACACCCAGAAGTTTTATCTTGGTTCTACCTTGGGTGAAGAACACAAATAGCCACAGGTGACACTAAACTGTGGGGTGGCTACCCTAACAAATGGCAGAACTTTTGTCTAGGGGAGCTTCAGTCACCTTGAGAAGTAGCACCTTGTGGTGTTCAAGGAGGAGATGAGCAGAGCTCTGCACTAGGGGTGACAAAACTCCGTGCATTCAGCCAGGCTGGAAGATTCAAGCTGGGCAACAGCCCTGCTGAGAAGTACTTGGAGTTTCATCAGACAGTGGGATGACCATTAGCCAGAAGTATGTTCCCATTGCAGGTAAGATAAACAGGCTGCACTAGAAGGTAGGTGTCTAACAGAGCCAGATTAGCGATTTCTACACACTGTTCAGAGCTGGTGAGGCCTCACCAGGATTCATCTCCAGTTAGGTCTCCAGTTCAGGAGGAATGTGGAAAAACAGGAGAGGAGCCAGCTGAGAAAAATGGTTAGGGGCCTGGAGCACAGAGCCTCTGAGGGGAGGGAGCTGGGTTTGGGTAGTCTGGTGGAAAGGAGGCAGAGGAGGCATCTACCAGGAGCCTGTGACTGCTGGGAAGGCAGTGACAGACATGACAAAAACCTCCTGCAGCATCAGGCAATGCAATGAGGGATGACAGCCACAGATTGCAGCCTGGGAGGAAAGCTTATCCCCCAGGAAGGTGGTGTCCCCTGGGACATGTACCCAGAGAAGCAGGGATCTCCATCCTTGGAGGTTTCTTACACAGTTCAAGAAAGCGACCAATTCCCAGCAATAGAGTTCTTCCTGTATTTGTATATGAAAGCCCCAGTGGACGTGATGTAACATTGGCAATAGGCCTGCTCCAACAGGGAGGCTGGAGGCCACCACAAGCCCCTTCCCACAGGCACAACAACTGTATTGGAAAGACACCTGGGCATTGTAAAATGTTGTGGAAGGTCCACAA
Organism: Acropternis orthonyx; assembly: GCA_035583155.1. Lineage (NCBI taxonomy): Eukaryota > Metazoa > Chordata > Aves > Passeriformes > Rhinocryptidae > Acropternis > Acropternis orthonyx. The sequence goes on along the minus strand of JAWWEU010000111.1, from coordinate 13,955,830 downwards.
GTAATTCTCCACAACAGTAAGTTTTAGTCTCTTGAAACACAATTAACATTAAGTGTCTTCCCTTACACAGCCAAAGCACCTTGCCATAACCAAGGGGAAAAAAAAAAAATAAAAAGAAAGCAACAAAACCCCAAAACAGCCCAAACCCCAAACACACTACTGATTGTATTTCCATACTGATCACAGCAGAGGAACACAATGCATGAGCCCATCTGAGCTTGCCAAGTTGCAAATGCTTGTCCAAAATAGCATCTGAAAGCAACCTGCGGTCATTTTCTGTAAAAATACTTCACTGTCAGTTCATCAGCAATGAGAAATTCTTGAATTAGACTAACCACCCCAACCCTTACCCCACAAATACCTTTTGTATAGATTAAAAGAACTGCTAAGATCTCCCTCTTTTTGGTAGATTTTTTCCATGTGTTTCTTTGCAGGTAGATATGGTTCTTAATTGTTTATCCACTGGGCACATCCTTGTCTTCCATATTGTGCCCTTGGAGTAACATTACCAAGTGAGGGAAAAAACATTGTTTTTGCTAGAAATAGGTCTCTTCACCTGAAAAAGCTAAAGCATACCCAGTAGACACATGCAAATGCTGCAAAAAATTAACACAGAAAATAGTTTATTTTCCACTCCAGGAGATCTCAATAGCAACATTTCAAATTCATCAGAAATAAGCTTTAAAGTAGTGCTGCAAGACAGATGGAAAAAAATACATCCAAATTTCAAAAAGAGCTGGAAACGTCTTCAGACAAGAAGTTCTAAAAATATTGCTGAGGGTGACAATCCATTTACATTTAATATTACCACATTTGTTTTTGCAGTTAGACTCATAGAATCATTTAGCTTGGAAGGGAGCTTTAAGATCATCCAGCCCAGCCACTAACACCATTTACCCAAGTCCACCACTAAAACACATCCCTCAGTGTCACATCTACACATCTTTTAAACTCCTCCAGTGTTGGTGACTCAATGACTTCTCTGGGCAGCCCATTCCAGTGCTTGACAAGTCTTTTGGTGAAGTCTTTCTCTGCCAAAGAAACTCCTCTCAGTACCAAGAGGCATTGACTAAACAAAGATTTGAGAACTCTTGTCTCAGCCTTTGTCTTGTCATTACTATGTTTTACAATAAAAGATCTGAAACACTAGTAGGCATCTTCCACCTCTCCTAAAAAACAAGGAGGAAAACCAGTACGTTAGGACATCCAAAGAAAGTGAGCTGAGCTAACAAATGGCACAGGACTTGTTCTGATCAACAGGGTTCCACCAGATCACTACCATACTGCTTTTCAAGTGTATCAGGATTTCAGTTCCTTCAGCACAGTGCAAGAAAGCCACTAATTCCCAGCAGTAGAGAGCTTCCTATATTCGTGTATGAAAGCATCCATCTTTCCAAAACAGACCGCACAGATGCCGTCTGGCACCAGAGACCCAAAGCGTGTCTGTCTACATCTGAGAAAGGATTATTCAATGCCATTCACCAAGAAGGAATAATTCCAACCAAAACTGAGGGGTTTTGCAGTAGCAGTTTCACTTGTGCCTTCAGAAATGGCATTAGGAGAGTGATTTTCAGCACACCTGGTAATGCCATCTGTGCACCTATGGAGATCTTGGCTCAGCAGCAATACAATAGTCCTTCCAACACGAATACTCTGGCAACTGCAGGAAAAATAAAGGTTAGGTGTTCATCCTGCCTGGCATTCATTTTTCTGTGCAGAACTCAACACTGCTGACAATTCAGATGCCAGTTGCAATTAATACAACACCTAAGCATGTCAAGCATCATGGCTCAACTCAGTAACTTATATCTCCAAATGGAATTTAAATTTCCTAACTTTATACTTCCTAAATGGAATAACGGTGCCCTAAGCTGATTCTCAAACATTTCTAACCTCAGGAGTTCTTTTCATCAGGTTATCAAGGAGTGTGAATTCAGCTTTTTCTCTCTTGGTATTCTTGAAAGCATCGAAAGCAGTATCACCTTAATTTTTGGTTTGCGTGAATCTCCCATCAGTCTGCAAAGGAACAGCTTCCCAGGGCAGAAATGAGTTCTCAGGTTGAAAAGGCAATCCTGAAGCTACCTTTTCCCTTCAGAAACTTTAAAAGGTCTGTCCTTTCCCTGTTCCAACGATCCTGAATGGCTTTCAAACTCAGGGAACAGAGGAAAATTAACCATTGTTTGCAATCCATTTTTCTTGGTGTATGAGGAAGCATTACACTTGGCTTTGGCTTTGAAAGGGGGAAAAAAAGCCGTTTACTCTGGCTCAGTTCACAGCAAGTAGATTGAACAGTCTTACTGGTTGTGCTGTCACAGTAATGTTCCCTTTCTCACTTTCACCTTCCCAGGGCAGTATTTTGCTTAGAATGGCCCTACAGAGCAAATAAGACCAGAAGACAAGGATGGCCAAAGGGAGGGATGGTCAGTATAAGCTGGCCTAAGGTTCTCCTGCTGTTCTGTGGAGCTACCTCACCTTCATCATATTCCCACCACATTCATGCATTGGGTGAGTGAGATCAACACTTGCTGAAGACCAGTCCTACAGAAAGTACTTGTTTTCAGCCATAAAATTAAGTAAAAGAGCAGGTATTTTGAACTGCCATTCGAAACAGCCCAGTTTGGCTCAACTCTGCCACAAAATGACAGGGTGAGAGCAGAAATGAAGGATCTAAATGCAGACCAATATAGGCTAACAGCAAGGAAAATGTATACCACCAGTTTCTGGTCTGAGATCCTTCCTACCAAGGCAGGCTGGTCAAAGTTTGGTGGTGAATCCAAGAGGAAGGCCTATGATTTTAGACAAGCAGACTTCAACTGAGAAGAATTATTGCTTTATTTTCCTGGCCATGCTTTAAGCTTGTCTATGTCTTCCTCTCCTCTTTGCCCATTCTATCACTATCATGCCTTGCAAAGAATATTTGTGACTATGGCCCACGCAACAAGCTTGTTCCTGTGCCATCAGCACTTCCACAGCTTGCAAGACAAGCCACAACAACCTCTAAGGGACAAGTAAAGGACTCAGGCTTCCACAGCCTGCACAGGTTCAGACTACAGAGATGGAGAATGTTTGGAATAAAGCAGACCTGAAGCTGACTGAAAGCTTAGGATCGTCATGGAATTTACACCAGACCACAAGCATTGCAAAAGGCCACATTTACCTCTCTGTTTCCTGGACTGTATCTGATAGGAGCTGTATGTCTTTTGTGACCTTCAACTCCTTTCCAACAGAATATCCAAAATCACAGCTTTCTGAAGGCAATGGCAATGCTGCAGAATAGAGGCATGTCTTTACCTCTGATTGCCTGAAAAATGAACAGCAGTTATGTCCCCATTCACCTTACAAAACTGCCTGACAGCTCTTTCACGGGTTATACAGCCAGGCTCATGATCCTTTTCTTATCCTCACAAACCATCACTACAAAGCCACTGGGAAGTGAAAAATGTATGAGAGCATGGTCTAGTTTGCAGATTCCCTGCTATCAGTGTTATGAGGTTAAGACTTTCCTAACAGTGGACTGCATGGTTGCAGATTCATTACTGCTTCTGAACACAATACACATTTTTTCAAGCAAAATTCAGAAGAAGAGCTAATCTTACGAGCACTTCACTTGGTGCAAACGTTCATATACACAGATAAAAATGACAAATGTTAGATTCCGCTTTGATCCCTTCTTATCCCCCCAAGAATTGGATTACAGCCAGAATCATTTGGGTTCTGTCAGACCTGGTGTCTTTGAGGCATTTCTCCAGAGCTTCTGCATCCTGGGACAGCCAGTTCTCCTGACAATGGTGCAGCACTGCAGTCATGTACCAGGCTGTGCTGACCAGAGCATAGCCAGCATGTGAAAGGGCAAGATTATGGGCTCTCCATCCCTCAAAACTGACTGAAGAAGGCTAAGCAACCTGACATAGCTTTGGAGTTAACCCCACTCCCAGGAGATGACAGGACTAAAGGCCTCCAACAGTCTCTTCTCACCTAAACCCTGCTGTGATTCTATGCCAGCTTTTCCCGAACTAGCTAGAGATGTTTCTTGGACCATCCTTGGATCAACACTAGTAGCACAACAATTTATCTACAAATGGAAGGGCAATCCTCTACAATTCTTCTCAAAACATTCAAAAATAACAGCTTCTGACCAGTGACAGACACTGAGTATTTGCTCCATATTAGAAAAGCTTGACATCAAAGGAACTTCCATTATCCTAGAAGCCAAGGCAAATCACACTTTTTAAGTAAGAAATAAAGCTACATATATTATTATTAAGAAGAATTAATATTTCTTACTATTCCTGTAAAAAAAATAAATATTGCAAGGTAACAAACAATTAATATGCATACTTCATCACCCATACACAGGGAAAGACACCCAGCTTTTGTCTGTCATGAATTTCCTACAGGACTAATTTGGACTCAGGCTTTGAGGTCCAGAATAAGGTCATAAAATTATTGCCTTCTCCCCAGATTAGCTCATGAATTAAAAGCAAGCAGATTCCCTCTTCCAGAAAAAATGCATGGCCATTTAAAATGATCCTGCTCTAAAACATCTACAATTCAACACTGAGCTTTATGAGCTCATTTGACACATTTGAGTTACAAGCAACATTTTATCTGGATTTCCTTTGTCTGTGTTCCCATTAGACAGAAAAAACCCTCTCACATGGGATGTACTCTTTCTGATATTCACAAGTTTGCCAGTAAGGCCTAAGATGAATAGAAAGACACTCTCAAGACAGTCTTAGTTTAATTAAACACCATGAAAGCTAAGACACAAACAGGAATTACATACCCCACTATGCCTAGCCCTAAGTCTAGACACTTCAACAAAGTGTCTCACTGAGAACTAGAAGCGTGTAATCTTAAAACTGTAAGTTTGGGTGCCCCAAACTCACACAGAGGAGCCTGTTGTCAAATTACTAACCCATAATTCACCCAACCATCCCTCACCAAGACAGACTCCATACGGCCCTCACCAGCCCACTCTCCTTAGACCATAATGCTGAAAATAAGAGCCTCCACTCAGTACAGGCAACAGAAATATCCCTTGCCAGAGCAGAGATTTGTATCATGAGGGAAAGATGAAACAGTAAGAAAAACCCCAAGCAATAAATAGCAAAAATAAACCCCTTGTACCTCTTGCATCATGATTAACAAGAACAACAAAGTAAAATGAATTTAAGCTTGCTATCTCAAAACCTGAAAGAGCTTCTTACAAGCAACTACCACTGAGCGGACCGATCGCTGCTGCTAAAGAAAGGGATGACTTGCAGAGCAGGTGAAAAGCTGGGTGGCAGCTGGTTGCCTGTGAAGAAAGGCTGAGCTCTCCCCTAAATTTCTTCCACAGACATTCAATGTAGCCCACATGTAGTAAACCATGAGCAATTTAAAGGGGGTACAGCTTCTTCCCTACCAGATAAGTACACACCTTTTATTCCCCACGCTGTGGGCTTTTAAGCAGCTAACAACAAAGAATGCTACAAAGCTCCACACCTAGAAGCCTCAAAACAATACAGCTTCTTTATCATCAACAGGCCAACCTATGGTAATAGAATTAATGCTAAAATAACTAACTACAGGCCTTACCCTCTCTAGCACAAGCTTACATTTTCACATTATTAACAAATTACAACTAATCTCTCAATTTTGACAGGATTGCATATTTAACCCACCCTGTTAACCAAACTCAGGAGTGTCTGTTAGAAAGATTAAAATCTGTAAAAGGACCTAGGCAAACTCAAGGCTTACTGTTTACCAAAAACACAGTCTTAAGCTGAGTCCCTTCAATAAAGATGAGGATGTCATCCTGGACAAGCATTTCTTCCCACTGCAGGTGTCTTGGGATGACCTTTTTTTTTGACATCTGTGCCATTTTTTTAATCTATTTCAGTGGTAGGAGAGACTTGTGGAAAGTAGTGTTTCCTGTTGCCTTTTCCTTGTAACTACCTAGAAAGGCAGTACCAAATTTCCTCTCTAATATGAAAATGTCTCAGACAAACATAATACGATTTTCTGATTCAGCAGACTTTTATTCACCCTCACCATAGTCAAGTTACTTGGGTTTCCTTTTCCTGCTTGAAGCCAAAATTCAGCTTCTGGCTAAGAAAGCACCTTTGAGAGCCATGACCAACAGCATGCAAGGGAACCGCCTTCTGCAAGGACACACACGTGTGACTCCCTGTCAGCACAGCAGCTGGGAGATAGGAACATGCTCACTAAGGTTTTGACAACAGATGTTGTACTGCATGCACATCTGCAAGAAGAAAAGCCAAACACCAGCATGGGAAGAGCTGCTTTTCCCCGTCCCCCTGCCCTGGTTAGCGTTAGACACAGGATTCCTGTCTGCACTGGTTTGCAGCTGGTGTTTTAAAACGTACTGAAGGGGAATGAGACAGTTTAACTCCTGAACCTGTACACCAGGAGATGCTACTGCTCTCCCAGTTTTATCTGTTTGTCTGTCAAAACCAAACAAAAATTTAATGTAATCGTGGGATAGAGCCTATGAGGTACTGCAAGGAAACAAATGTGTTAACTTGACCAAACGTGAATAAGACTTTAGAGGAAATAGGATACATGACTAAAGTAACAGTAGTGGTAATTTCGCTCACAAAAAGTTATTTACCATGGGTGATAAAAATGTTTGCTTAAATTACATTTGCCATAGCTCATAAAAACCTTTTCAGAAGCAGTTTTTGCCTCTTGTGGAGTGAAAGCTGTTTTGGTTATAAAACCTTTTCAGTAGAGAACATATTGCACTGTCTGTACATAACTTTTTTCTGCTGGGGAAGTCCCTAATATTAGACAGATATACTCTAGAGTGCTTTTACGTTTTTAATATTTCAGAAAATCTTAACCAGTGATTTTTTTTCTGGAAATTTTTTTAAAAACATCTGTTCTATCTTTTCATACATAAAAATGTGAGCAATAACAATGTTATAGAATGTTTTAACAAAAGTATGTCATGTCCCATCATGGGAATGGGGATACTACTTGAAAAAAATGAAGTTGCCAAAGTGGATTGGTACTCCAGGTGATTTTTTTTTTTTTTGGGGGGGGGACACGGAGGGAAGAGATATGTGTAGTTGTCATATTCCCATTATGTCAACATATCATCCATCTTTCTCATCAGAACACCATCCAGTGCTGTAGCCAAATATTTCAGGTAATTTTCCTTCTGTACGTGGAGGGAATTTGTTCCTGTGCATCTGAATAGGAATAGGGAAAGAAACGATCCCTCTGTGGTCAAAGGCAGAGGGATTGCACAAAGCCTTTTTGTCTTTTCCAACGTTGCATATCAAATTGCAGTCGCTTGGTGGAGCAGGTTACTTACAAGCTACACGCACACTGTCGGCTCTATGTGTTCACAGGAACATTTCGCTTTGCTGTTGGAAAAGCACATTATTCCCCTGCAGTCATTTGTCTCTTTCCTTGCCCTCTGCATATAGGAGTGTAAGATGGCAACACCTGAGGGAGTCCATGTACTTTACAGTTCTCTCCTCGTCGGCAGCTGAAGAAAGGAAAGCCTTTAAAAAGGCACTAAAAGAGACTAGGTTTCGATTAGATAGTTACAAAAATTTTCTTTACTGAGAGGGTGGGGAGGCACTGGAATAGGTTGCCCAGACAACTTTGGGATGCCCCGTCCCTGGAAGTGTTCCACGCGAAGATGAATGAAGCTCTCAGCAACCTGGTTTAGCAAAAGGTATCCCTGCCCACAGAAGGGGGCTTAGACCTATATAATCTTTAAAAACCCTTCCAACACAAATCATTCAATGATTCCATGATTCTATGATATTTCTCCTCCTTTACCATTACTAAAAGAGAAACCTGACCAACCTAGACATTCCAGAAAAAGTATATTAGCAGTCTGCAAGACAGTCAAAACAGAGGACCAAAAGAGACGCTGTTGCTGACACGATTTACATTTTCTACTTTAAAACTGAACGCTCCATTTGCATAAACTCTCCCGCAACTCTCAGGCAACTCTTCCCAATGAAATGCTTCATCTCAGCCCAGGAAGAAAAAAACCCACACAGCAGCAACACTTTTCTCTCTTTATTATGTTCTATTCCCTATCTATCTGATGCCCTCATTCTATGGGTTGGTTGTTTATTTCCAAGCCAGCCCCGCTCGCGCAGCGGCCGCTCCTGCCCGCGGCACACGCGGCGGCTCCTCCGTTGGGCTCGCGGAGGGAACCGCACGGCCGGCCGCGCGCTCCGACGGCTCCGCAGCAGCGCCAGCAGCGGCAGCCACTGTCCCCATCGGGCTTCCGATCGCGCTTCCGATCGCACTCGATTCTCACCTCGCTCTCTCTCGCCTTCTCGCACTTCCTCTCAGCTCTCCCAAGCCTCCTTGTCTCCCTCCTTCCTCTCCTTCCCTCCCTCTTGCCCGCTTTCTGCTCCCTCCTTGCCGGCCCGTCCCACACCCTCCCCATCCATCTCCTTCCCTCCCCTCCCCTCCTATCCTACCCTCCCCTCCCCACCCCATCCCTCCCCACCCAGACCCTCCTCTCCCCTTCCTTCCCTCCCCTCCCCCCCTACCCTACCCTACCCTACCCTTACTCACCTTACCCCACCCCATCCCACCCCATCCCATCCATCTCCTCTCCTCCCCTTCCCATTCCACCCCATCCCATCCCATCCCATCCCATCCCATCCCATCCCATCCCATCCCTCTCTCCGACTCTCCCGTCATCTACCGGC
>JAWWEU010000111.1:13831076-13947037 GCA_035583155.1 Acropternis orthonyx | reverse complement strand
TTGAACCGGGTAAAAATTATAAAACCTTAAAAAAAAAAAAAAAAAAAAAAAAAAAGAAAAAGAAAAAAAGGAGGAAAAATAAATGTGGATTGCCACATGAATTGCTTTAACAAGGAAAGTTACAAGAAATGGGGAAATATGGTGTGGCACTGAGGGAAAATGCTGTCCTGCACTACCTGCAGGTCTGTCACCTTGGAGCCATTTCCTGGCATGAGCCAAAGCTACTCACCAGCTGTTCGTGGTGGAGTTCACAGCTTCAGACTTTCCCAGGGGCCACAAGGCCCTTGGACCCTGTTCGGTATTTCTTTGTGATGAAAATCAAAATCAATTCACCTTATTTTGGAGTGTGCATGTGCAATCAGTGTAATTGAGCACAAGCAGCATCTCCACACTGCCATTGTCTCTGCCCTTGCCTACTCAGCTGATTGTGTCTGACCTCACCTTGGAAGGTTTTTATTTTTGGGCTGCAGTGCATCACCATTTATTACATGGGTCTTTCTGCACAGGATTTAGATGAAAAGGGTTTATTTGCATCGTATCTCCTGGCTCCATTGGTCTTTGGGAAGGGCTGACTGTGAGGGGGAATTCATGCATCCCAGGTTGATGGGAAAGCAGCGCTCCTATGATGGTCTGTCGACTCACCTGCTCCCTTGTTTCTCAGGCTGGGGAGTCATCTGGCAGGATTATATGGCTTTGGTGGCCAAAGGGTAGTTGGTGATACTGTGGCACTTTGAAAACTTCAGCTTGTACTGTACGGTCCAAGTGGGAAATTTCAAGACCTGTAAGGAAACCGCCTCCTAAAGGCTCTGGGTACACAGGGCTACCTCCCTTGTTTACTTCCTTTGTATTTGCTTCCTTTGTTTGCAATTATGTTAGCACTGAGCCACACAAAGCAAACAGGTTTCAGGTAAAATCTGAGCTGGTTTTTGGTTTTATCTGGTTATTGTCACCAGTCCAACAGGACTTTGCTTTTACATTTGAGGGCTACCCACCTGTGAGGAGTAGTCTGAGGATCTCACTCTTTCATTGCAAGAGAGAACTGGAGCAGAGCAGGAGTTTTAAGCAACCAAGGCATTTGTATTGAAATCAGGCAGTTAGGAATTGAGCTATTGTGCTGTAAAGCAGGGAATTGAGTTCTGTCAGTGTGAGCAAACCCCTTGAGAGAAGTCTGATTTTCCTATTAGTTTTGGCTTGCTCAGTTACCCTCTCCCGCTCCAATCTGTCTGAGACAAGTCATTGCAAGTCAGATCTTTGGTGTGACCCAGCACAGCTTATAAAATCATAGAACTGTGTAAGTCGGAAAAGGCTTTTAAGATCATTGAGTCCAACCATTAACCCAGTACTGCCAAACCACCACTAAACCATGTCCCTAAGTGGCACATCTACATGTCTTTTAAATACCTGCAGGGATGGTGACTCCACAACATCATGGGCAGCCTGTTCCAGTGTTTGGCAACCCTTTCAGTGAAGGGATTTTTCCTAATATCCAACACAAACCTGTTGTTTGTCTTTCCTCTTGTCCTGTCCCTTGTTACCTGGGAGTAGAGACCAACACCCACCTGGCTACAGCCTCCTTTCAGGTAGAGTGAAAAGAACCTCTCTGAGCCTCCTTTTCTTCAGGCTAAACAACTGCACCTCCCTCAGCCTCTTCTCATGAGATTTGTGTTCCAGACCCTTCACCAGCTTTGTCCTTTGTTCTGCCCTACCTTGTTGCTTCAACTCTCTTATTTCTGTGGAGGTTTCCTGTGATTATGGAATGTATGATGGTGGTGTGCCTGACCCCTCCCAGTGCACTGCTAGGCAGTGCCTTCAGCCCAGGGAACTGTAGCAATGCGTTTGCTTCTTAGTCCAGAGCAACACTATTACAGGCACAGCAGTGATGCTGTATTAACATTTGTCCAGCTGAGAACAATTTGGCTTTCAATCAATAGCAGCCTTCTTATTTGTCATAACTGGTGTAAGGGTAAATTGCTCTTTTCTGGAAGATATTGCTGCCGAGGAGGCAGTTATTTTTCACTAAGGAAGCTTTCCTGCCTGGAACGAGGCATCTTTCCCAGACACAGTGTTGGGATGTTTCTCTGCATGCATTCCACAGAAGGTTATTCCCCAGGCACGAGAGAGATAACGCTCACAGATGTACTGCAAGGCCTTGGCAGCCAATGGGGGAGCCAAGGGCAGGGAAGCGATGATAAAACCTGAGGAACAAGCGAAAGCCTTTTGCTCTGGGGCCGGTGCTGCCCCTACAGCACCATTAGGATCCATAAGCTTTCAGCATTCTCACCTCTGAAATAAACCTTTTGAATCCTTTCCACTGCTTGCCATTCTTTGGGGAATACCTGCATATATTTTGCTCTACACTGGTGTGTGTTGAACAGGGCACACCATGAGTCATGATGGCAGCATGTGTCAGGATGGTGGAGCTGGAACACGGGAGAGCAAGACAAGTGTAGCTAAAGAGAAAGATGTGGACCTGTGGGAGGAACTAAAGCAGAGCTGGGATTTTGCTTTAGGGTTAAGGTGAACTGCCTGGGAGGTGGCTCTGCAAGGAATCAGCTCCTGCCCCTTAACCCTCAGTGGCCTTGTGCCTGCACTTAGGATCATGCTGGGTCAGTGGGAAAATCTGTGGAAAAGTGGCCAGGGCCCAAACACTCTACTGAGCAAAAACTTGCAGTCAGACTGGCTTATGGTGCCTATGAAATCCCACCTCAGGCTTCCAATTTTTCACAAAAATCTTTGACTGTCTCCTCTGCATGTCTGCATGTGGCCTACATCTATACAACTCACCTCCGGCTCCTTCTGGGGACTTGTTCTTCCTTAAAAATTTCAAGCAATTATAGAAAGGAATTTAGAGATGAATGCATGTACAGGACACTTTCCTTCCACCTCTCAAATTAATTCTCCATCTTGCCCTTTAGATGAACAGTACTTCTGTGGCAAGACCATTCTCTAGAGGATGAACTGGTTTGAACTTGAACTTCTCTTTTCTTTCGAATACATAATGAAGTCTTCGGTGGGCCAGGGAAAGCAAGTAGCGATAGCTTTGTCCTGGGGGGATGAGTTCAGGCAGAGTGCTTGACTTGAAACCCATATGGTTGCCTTCACTGCTGGACTCGTAGATACTCTGGGAAGAGACCACGTGTCTCCCTGAGCTCCCTCTTCTTTTCCCCTCCAGCTAAAACTGAAAAGTCTTGGGGAAAATGCCACAAAACCTCACCGTAATTACTCAGAGAAACAGAGGACTGCTTCTGGACAGACTTATAGTTAAGTCTGTGGTTTCTCTCCTTGTCATGCAATTCAAGCACTAGCTAATAGTGAGGCTTGCACATTTTGTGTAGCAGTAACCATGTGTTTAGCTGTGATTTGCAATAAGAAATAATAAGGTGTTTTATGACTGCTGTATTCTTGCCTTTGAAGGAAAAGGAGCTAATTGGAGACTTCCTTTCCTTCTGGTTGAGAAGGTCCAGATTTCCAAAGTGTTCCACCCATCACAATTATGTCCTTTCTAAGCTCTTTCAGAAACCTTCTGGCCTTACTTCAGTCAGCTGACGAGCAGACCCTTTCCATGGCTAGTGGAAACACCACAATGTGTGTTGTTTTCCAGTTATTGCCCCTCAGTCTGTGGGGAGTAGGTCCTACTGGCAGCAGGGTTTAGTGTGGTGTGGGTGGGGATTACGGTGATAGTGTTTAAGTGTTCTCTCCGATAGACATAGAGACATCTGTATGCACAGTCAAGGCATGTTGGCTGGGACTGACTTCAGATCATGTCTTTTCTGATTTTAGACAAAATTACTGGTTTCTTTCAGTATGGAACCTGTTTTATGACTCAACTTTATCCCTCTTTTCTTACCGGAGAGTTGAACACTTTGGTGGGCAACAGGGTATCTGCTGAGAGGGCTAATGGGCTGACTTTTCAGACAGTCTCTGTATCAGGCTAGCAGGATCCACACTGCAGAGCTTTGCCGTCCTAGCACAGAGCAAAGCATTAACCCTATTCTTGGTAATCCCATAAAGACACACAGCTGCCTTCCCATTAGTTCTGGGCTCATGCTTCTAGATGATGGTTAGCTCTGTGCAGCTATGCATGGTAGGCCCGCCACCCTGCCTCTGGCAACTAAGACTTCAATAGCCTCAGAAGTGATGGGGGAAACAAAAATACCCATTTCTTTGTGCTGTTGGTTTTCTGGGATGATTATTGGCATGTCAGACACACACAGAGGCATAGACCAAGTTCAAAGCCTTTTAGTCTTTTCTGCATGTGGGAAGTTTTGAGGGAAGCAAACTGCTGTCAGGGAAACAGAGGTAAGGAGAAGATACAGCTGGAACAGATGCAGAGTGAAAGGGAGAAGGCCTGAGCGTGGTTGCTTCCCTGTATAATGAGCAACCACTGCTGCTGGTGACCACCACATCTTAGGCCTACTCCTACGCTATGGGTAAATCTCTTATTGCAATTCCCTGAAGTCCTGGGATAGGTGTGGATGGCTGCATGAAAGCATCTGTCAAGGAAGATGCCTGCCTAGGCTGCTTTCCCCCACATCAACAGTGCTATGGGAGCATGATCACAGCCTGGAGCAGTGAAGATGTGTTGCATCTTCTCCTGACAGGGAAACTTCTTAGAGGGGTTTGATCACCATGAAGCCATTTCAGGAAACTGACAGCATTTGCTAATGCTGAGCTCACACAACCGTGCAAGTCATGAGTCACATTGTGAGCTGGTCTCATTTTTGTGCAGCATGTCAAATCAACTGGGGAGAAGAAACGCCAGGGCCTGTTCAAGGAAGAGCTGCTGTATTATTTTTCTTACTCAGGTTTTTTTTTTTTTTCTTCCTTTTATCTCTTCATTTTCTTAGGTGCATGGTGACTTGCCTATTTCAGGCTGACTGCTCTTTCAAAACAGAGCCTTACCCAGTTGGAGAGGGCCAAAGTTTACTCATGGGGGATGCTCAGGCCCTTCCTTTCTGAGCACTCAGGTATCCCAGGCCAATAGCAGATGCAGCTGGGAGAATGGTTCACATTTCTGTGTGCAAAGCCAAGCTCTGAAGTGTTTCCCCCTTCACTGCCCAAGCAAGACTGTCAAGGAATGCAAAGAAAATTCTCCTTGAATCAAAAATGTCAGCCAGGCCTATGGGATTTTGCAGACAGAGATTAAGCTCTCTTTCTATATCTTCCTCACCAGAGCAATGAAAAGCAGCCCAGGCTGACCTGCATTAGACCTGAATGGAAACACAAAAGGCTCAGAGTATAAAACACTCCTAGGGCTGAGCTGAAGTACAGACCCTGCTGCACTTGCTTGGAGACCTGTGTGTCTCTGCCCTACTGTCCCCCAGGAAATTGCATGATTTTACAGCCAGGCTCAGAACTCTCTCTGAAGGGTGTTATAGCAGTAGAGAAACCCAAATGAAAACTCAGTGAGTACCCACCCACAAGTCCCCATCTTTAGGAATAGCTGAGCAGACTAAAGAAGTGATGCCTGAAGAACTCCTCCACTTATGTTGATGTGAGGCAACAAAATATAAGTGCTCAATAGAAATAGTCTTCAGCTATGGAAAAGGTAGACAGGAAAGGGTCTTCAACAGGCAGGAACACACTGCTGGCAAAGGCTGGGTACTCATGCTGCTCTTTGCATTTTCTGTCCTCCAGGAACTTCAGAGAAATCCTTATTTGATCATGGATGGAGTTAGCAGATTTGATATCATGCAAGGAGAAATAGGTAAGGTTATATTCTTGTTTTAGAAAAGATGGGCACAAAGCAATAACCCATGATTGCTTTGCTATGTTCTGAGTGCTCAGTGGGAAGATGTGGACCATGGTAGCTGCATTAAGCAATTAGTGTAGGTAATCCAGACTCACACAAGTCCACACACAATTTATTGCAGCTACTTAACAGGATTCCCAAATGCAGTAGCTCAAATCCTTGTACCTTATATATGGCACCTGCCTTCCATCTATAAAAGGAAAAGCATAAAAAGGTAGGTCTAACTGAGATCAGGCAGATGCTTTAAGTGCAAGGGTCAAACACAGTTAAGTGTAAGGAGTTAAATAGGCACAGCTCCAAGTGTGTAAGACTGAATTTTCTTTCTGCCCTAATGTCTTAATTTGACTGTCAATGTTTTTTCTCCAGTGGATATCTCTGTTCATCTTCTCTGATACTTACCCAGTATCAGAGCATGTATCTGCAACCTGTCTCAGTTCCATCTTTTACTCCTGGTCCATAATCATGTTTGTCTTTGGCAGCAGCTCTGTTCCCTTATGGGAAGAAATGTCTTCCTGTTTCTCACCCCACCGAGAAGTTTGAAGTTTCCTAAGCAGTGTTCTAGACTGAAAATCTCAACATGACTGATAAAGATAAGAGGAACATGAAGGCAGAAAACGATGGCTGGGTGGCATCAGGGTTCCCAGTGGATGTTGTTGGTGAATACTGGGTAGTGGTTCTGCACTTTGGAGGAGGAAAAGGAGACAGAAGATCATTGGTTTCTTTTAGCAAACTGATTCCTGATGTCTTACATGTTGCAGCCCACTCTTTCTAAAGAGTTAGCTATAATCCACAACAGTGAGCAACTGACTAAATGCACTGGATTCTTCCCTTCCCTGAGGTGACTGCTGGATGCTGGCCGCCCTGGGCTCCCTGACACTGCGAAAACAGTTTTTGGAAAATGTTTTACCGAAGGACCAAGGATTCCAGGAAGGTTATGCTGGGATTTTTCATTTCCGGGTATGTATTTGTACCACTTGAGCTTGGCTGGTTGGATTATATAGGGGTCCAAACTGCAGTCCCACATCTTGACATCCTTCAGTGCTTTGGTTCTTAAGTGATGACTTGCAGTTCTGAATTTTGCAGAAAATCCCAGATTTTCTAATGATTCCTTGTGCTCCAGGTGATGCAATCACACATCAGGGAATTTGATGCCCTTTTCTGACAGTTACGACTCCAGAGGTAGAGGTGCCAACTCTTCAGAGAGATGTGTGTACATACACATTTTAGATGGAATTCTGGTGTCTGCTTTGATTTGGACAGTCTGTCATGGCTGTGAGCTCACCTGCTCTATCTGTTTGGACTCATTTTCTGTTTCCCCACTTCACCTTGCCCTTTCAGCTTGTTGAAATGGCTTGAAATTACAAATCTTTGGAGACAGATCAGAGGAACAGACTTGTGATATTTTGAAACGAGAACCATTTCAGAGAGAAGAACAAGGCTTTTTAGTAAATCTCACTTTCTACCAATTCCTGAAATTCTCCAAATCTTCCAGGAGGTTGTCTGGGACAGCACCTGCAGGCTCTGCTTGCTTGCATCTGAGTCAAACAAATATCTTGTGGAATTAGAACAGCTTGCAGTATCATTAAGCTCCAGAAGCTAAACTGGATGTAGAGAGTCAATGTATATTCAGCCATTCCTCATCCCCCTGTTTTTTTCACAAATCGGTTTTGTTATATGCTGTTCAGTACCAAGCAAAGAGCTCTGGCAGTGAGACTTCTTTGACCTCCTGGAGCTCTTGTGGAGCAGCACCAGGAGGATTATTTTATGGACAATCTAAATTTTGCTCTGTTCCTTTGCTCCTTGGAATACGTGATGTTTTTATCTTGGCCCATTTCCAGCATACAGAGCTACACTGTATGAGATAAACCAGCTGAAGGGACACCAGTCTGCTTAAAACACATTAAAAGGATGGAAGGTAGATTGTCTTTCATGGGAGCTTTGAAAAGATTAGTTAGGCGCAATCCTTAAATCTTAAGCAGTATAAATACCTTACAGTATTTGAAAATGTTTTCCCTGTCATCTCATCTGCAAATCAATGCAACTGGTTTTGGCTTTCCTTGAGCAATAAACCCCTGAGAAAGCTACTCTGAATGGAAATGCTTTTCCGCAATGCCTTTCAATTATTCCATCAAAGATATTTTACTGCCATCCACAGGCTAAGCCACCAGTCCTCAGTTCAGTGAAGAATCACAAGCAAGGCACATCATATGCCAATATAAAAATTTTAACTTGTTACTTCTTTTCACCTTTCTGGATCTGGAGCATGTTGCCTCTCAGGAATACAAAGGCCTGCTCCAGTATTTCTACAGAGCACTGGCTGTTAGGCTGCAAGAGCCAAGGGTGTTAAGCACTTTATCAGCTGTAGTTAAGATGGGTGATGTTTTTATCTAGGGAATAATTACAGTGATGTTATTTCCCCAGGAATTAAGTTAGTCTCATGTTTGTATAGGAATCACTTTCTCTGCCACAGAAACTCTGATGCCTGTGAGGAAGAGTGTGCTAGTTGTGACAGTGAACAGCAGCATTTCAGCCTGGGAAAAAAACAGAAATACTCCCCAGGGACTACACGGGGTTATGGCACAGCACATCAACTCACAACCAGAGGTATCTGCCCTGAGTGTTAATGTCCCTGCTCTCAGGAAGAAACCGATGAAATCTTTAAAGACCATAAGTGGTCAGGACCTCATTTCAGAAATCATCCAAAAGGTGTCTTTTAACACCATACAAAAGAGAGCAGTTGACAGGCATGGGTTTTTCTCCTTGCTCAATTTCAGAACTGGATTTCTCTAAGATCCCTGTCAAGGAAGGAAGGCAAAATGACCACACAGCATTCCCCTTTTGACCAGCAGAACCCTAGATGTGTTGTTGTCATCTTGCAACTGTCTGTTTCATTTTCTTCCTCTTAAGCCCAGGAAAATAAAGTCTTGATTTAAAAAGCTCACCACAGATGTGGAAGTGAAGAACTTCCCTCTTTGCATCCTGCCTAAATAGCAATTCTTTGTTTTATTTACTCCACAGTCACAGTTGCAGTACTTAAATCCTGAGGGTATAAAGAAATGTCATGAAGCTGGACTCAAGCCAGAGATTGAAGGCATTGACCCTCTTTGAAGGCATATGGAGTCGAATGGATTCTCCTGTACCATTCTTGCTCTCCTGGTGCATCCTAGGAGTTTCCATGAGGTTTCTCATTCCCACTGCGGCTTTTCCTGTCTTTGTGAGCTCAGATGAGACCACAGTTTGAAAGTCTGTGACAGAACATAGCAGCTCTCTTTATCCAGCTGAAGGAAAATACAGTGCTGCTTTCAGAAGGCCTTCAAGCTTGAGCTCCCTACCAAAGATGGCCAAAGAATTTGGCTTTTGGAAACATGTCACTCAGTGGGTTTGGACTGCACTAATCCCCACAGCCAGTTCTGTATGTTCCTGTTATTCACCTATTGTGTTTGCACATGAAGCACCATGGAGAGGTGTGGCTGGATGTCATACCTTTTCTCCATACAGACATGCTTCAAGGTGTTGACTGGTGACAGAAAGGCCTGTTAGGTGACTGAAAAGACAGCTCCTTTTGGACAGTCCTTTTGTCTGTCTCTCTTTTTGAGCAGAGGACAGCCAGTGGAAGGCTTTTCCCCAAACCCCA
Source organism: Acropternis orthonyx (assembly GCA_035583155.1). NCBI lineage: Eukaryota > Metazoa > Chordata > Aves > Passeriformes > Rhinocryptidae > Acropternis > Acropternis orthonyx. Next base: position 13,937,651 of record JAWWEU010000111.1, on the reverse strand, counting down.
TCCTTCCAAAATCAAGCAGAAGCCTCAAATCACTCCTGAAGCTCAAGTTCAGAGCGCCCAAACCTGCCACCTCCTGCTGCCACTAAAGTAGGAAGTGAGAGGCCCGGGTGAGGCAGAATGTAAGTAGGATCAAACCTGCTTTCAGCTTAGCAGACTGTAAGCTGCTTTGCTGCTGGGCAGATCTGGTCTTGTGCTTTTCTAAGAGAACAGCTCATTTCTGGGCTTTTCATTGACCAAAGCTGTTGAAATAAAATCATGCTAGACTAAATCTATCGCTGGCATACTTCCACTGGAGTCCTTAGCATTACTGCAAATAAGAACTTGGCCTCTTATGATTGCGAATCATGCTAAGCTACATTAATCTGCTAATGACTCTGGAAATGGCTCCTTTAGTTCATCCCCACAGATCTTTTTTCCTATCTTCTCCCTTGAAAGGTTTCATCAGCTGGATCAGCTGGAGAAACACCTGGTCTGTCCACATGCTGGAGAGACTGCCTGTGTCCTTCTCATCCATCAAGGAGATGGATAACTCCTCAAAACAGTCTTTAGTCACTACACTGTCTCTGTCCATGACAGCATGTCAGAGTCTTAATTGAAACACAGAGGAAAGAAAATCTAGAGGCTGGATCTTGACAGAGGCTCTTTGGCCAAGAGCTGTGCTGCAGGAGAAAATCCAAGTGCCACTGAGGAGTGAGGCTCATGGAACCATCTGCATGATCATTCTCTATCATCCTGAATGCTTCTATCGCCCAAGAATATTAGCATGTTCCCCATGTTAAATATTTTCTCCCACTGATTGCAGAACTATTTATATTCCCAAATGACTTGCCCTGCCCCTGGAAAATCGAGCCAATTGGTAGCTTCTTTAACATTAGCCTGGACCATTAGCCTGAAGCAGTTCAGGAGAGAACTTGCACATATCCATGCTTTAGTTTAATTCCTTTACTAGTTCAGGAGGCTGTTGCTTGGAATGAACATTAGCTCCTAAAAGAGGCTCATTCTTTTCTCTCTTTTTTTCCCCCTAAATTTTATTTTATTTTATTTTGTTTATTTCCAGTTCTGGCAATGTGGAGACTGGGTGGATGTAGTGATAGATGATCGACTGCCTTTCCTAAATGGAAGATACCTGTCTGTACACCCTCGAACTTCAAATGAGTTCTGGCCATCCTTACTGGAAAAAGCATATGCCAAGTAAATATACCGAGTCTATTCTTTCACCTTGTGCTGAATGCTTTCTGTGGGTGGTTTCACCCTCTGCCTTCTGCAAAGCATACAGGGAGGAGTTCAGGCTGGCAGCTGCGTTTGTTGTGCTGTGGCTGCATGCACATATAGGGCCAACATAAGCTGGAGATGGTGGCCTTGGGTTAGACACAAAAGTACTCAGACCTAAATGTACCCAGTTCAACTCTGGGACGTTAATGCCTGAGAAGTAAAATGAGCAGTGACACGAAAGGGGCTGGGATCTCCTACTTACTTTAAGGAAACTTCTTTACCTCTGTTTTTTCTTTCATATTGTCCTCTATTTAAAACTGCAGACTCTCAGCAGGGATTACCTCTGTTTACAGTCACTAATCAGAGATCATGTGGACATTTGGAGCAGGCAGTGAGAACAAGCATGAGTGAAGAACATGCCCAGGCACAACACATGCACTCCTATGGGTGTCTGGTCAGCTCTCACCTCACACCCTTTAGCTGAGGTCCCCAAAGTACTGCAGGGTAAATAATTCTCAATAAAGAGAGAATAATTTTGAAAAGTCATTTTGGGAGTGAAGGGAACAGAGTGTGGTCCCTTAGTATTTGCTGATTGCCCATTATTAAATATGTTGAAGAAAAATTCCTGTGCTAGTAGTATGAAGGGCTGGAACTTGGTACCTGAAGCTGATGTAACATTTGCAATGCAGTAAAGAGGATCTGAAGAAAACTGCTAATAATTTTGGCAGATTTGGTCAGGAATGTTAAAGCAAATGTTAAAGCAGCATCTGAGTGACTCAAGAATAGGATGAATTTTGCCCTGAGATATCTCAGAAAAGTTGACTCAGGATTTAGTATCAATTTGCTGCAAAAGATTTTAATTACAATGCATACCAAACCTCTATTAAATTAAAGTTGCAAGCAATGCTGTTTATGAGATTTCCATTTGAGAAGTTATTCCCCAGTGCCCAAGACAAATTCTTTTCATCAGTGTAGGACAAGGACAACTCTTCAAAATACAATTAGCTGCAGACTTCATTTGATTACATTCATTAAATACAGTGTGTATGGTGGGGTTTAACACCATACTCTACCTGCTCTAAGTACGGCATGTTCCAGCTTATTTGCTGTCTCAATAAAAACCACACGATAAAATCAACAAGGACTGTGTTGGCAATATTAAATTATTATCCTATTATTGCGCTCTAGCAGAGTGAACTGGGAACAGTGCTGAAAACTTGTTTCTGTCTTGCTTTGGGAGCATGGGCAAATACCTTCACCCCTCTCTTTTTCCTGTTTCTCTTTTTCCTGTTTCTCTTTTGCAAAAGGGATACTGGCCATTTTTTGTGAAGAGTCATGATGAAATACAGTGTAGAAACGTAACAGTTCAGCTCCATTTGATCTGAAACATCCATATGAACTATTCACCCTTGGCCCCCTGTTCAGAAAAAGGAAACGATGCTTCAAGATGAGATGCGGCTCATCTCCTTAAAATGGCTGTGTTGGCATGAGATGCACCTTGTTATTTTCCACTGGCTGTAAATGGCTCTAGACAGCTGCCTCAGATGTGGATGAATACATAGGAAAAACACCCCCTTTGTCTCATTTACTCCACAGGGCATGTGCTGTGTCTGGCAATGTATTTTGATCACATTTTCTTTCATTACCTGGCAACAATGTCTACACACCCCAGGCTCCCCCACCAGCTGACCACCTCAATGCACATACCCATTTTGGAAGGGAGCACTGCACATTGTTTATTAAAATACAGTGTAAGGACTAATAAACTTTTTTTCTTTTAATTTTTTATTTTATTTTATTTTTCTTCAGGCTGCGGGGTTCCTACCAGAACTTGAATGGAGGCTACCTTTCTGATGCTTTAGTAGATCTCACAGGTGGAGTCCAAGTGCAGTTTTCATTGAAGGATCCACCTCCTGATCTGGAGGAAATACTGAAAGCAGCAGACAAATCTCAGTGTTTAATGGGGTGTAGCACCCCAGGCCAGGTGAGTCACAGGGCCAGCAGCATGCCTTTCTTGGTTTATTGTGTTTGCACAAAGGTTGCTCCTTCAAGTGGAAAAGGAGGTCTATAATCACTCCATGCAATAGTTACAGTTTATGGATGCCTGGAGGTATCTTGGCAGCAGGAAGAAGATTAGGTTATTTGGTAAGGAATGTAAAGGAATTTGGACAAATGTAGATGGATTGGTTTGTCAGTCAGGGGGCTGTGGCTTCTCTCCTGGCTTAATTCCACTGCAACAGAGTGGTGTCCTCTTGCAGCAGGACTGATTTTGGCCTCACAGCTTTGTGATCAATTCTAGCAAGGCCAAAATGCACCTTTCTTCTGCGAGAGAATGCTGTTATCACATTGTGATTTGCAGGTTACTTGTATTCATGCTGGGAAGATGCAAAAGGCTTTGTGATACTCAGCAAGTATTTTGATGAAATGTCTCCAAGTCTTCCCTCACAGCATGTAAGGGAAGACTGCAAAGTGTGTGGCATTGCTCCTGTAGTGTCAGGACATGAAGCTCCAACTGTTGGAAACAAGCCAAGGAGTAGCACCTGACCTCAAGTGGCTTATGATGGCCTATGAGTGGCTGGGAACTTCTACAATCCCTCAGTCTGATAGCTAGTCACCCAGTCCAGCACATTTTTGCAGTTGCAGCAGCTCTGGACCATTGAAGAACTTGAAAATAAAGAGAACACCTGTGGTTTTGTTAAATTTACTGGCTTGCTTATGTCTGGGAACAACAGTCACGTTCCTCTGGAGTATCTCAGTATCTGAGATACTGATGTAGTCATAACCAAGTTTTTTTAGTGCCGTGGCACATGACAGTTCTGGAGCTATGACTGTGCCTTTAAACCATGGCAGAGAGCTAAAAGCTGTGCTTTCTCCCTTCTGCAGCCAAAGAGGAACATAGAGCTGAGGAATGGGATTGTACAGGGTCATGCCTACACTATCACAGGAGCTGTGAAGGTAAGATCAGGGACTTGTTCCTGCCTGGAGGTCTTGTACTGATGATCCACTACAGGGCAGTTGCACTGCTGCTCCATTCAGAGAATTTTAACTAGCATCACACTTAGGAGGGATTGTTGAAAACACATAGTTCAAATTCCAAGAGATAGAAGGATTCTGACACAACAAGAAGAGGGAAGATATCCAAATCTATTATTTTTTCTCTAATTGAAAAATGCAACTTATATTCACTTTTGTTTTGGGACACTTCAGCAGCAAATACAGCACTTGTGGAAATTTTCATTCCATGCTGACTCTTAAAAAATTTGCTTTTCTGTTTCAAATGGAAATAGAAGCACTGGCTGAAATAGTGGGATTTGTCATAGGATGCAAATCTACATTTGTTCAGCTCAATCATAAGCTGCCAAAAATCACTGTGTGAAAAGTAAATCGCTGGTTCAAGAACAGCATTTCTCCATCTTTTAAAGCTGTTCTACTCATGCAGAACTGCTCCTGGCTGGGTATTAATACTGATGATCTGAAAACAGAACCAGTTTATCACATGGACCAAAAGAAATGAAGAATTTTTTACAACAACAAGTCAGAGCATGGCTTACCCCAGTAAGCTGTAGCGCACACAGGGAGAGTTAACAGTGAGCAACGCCAAGAAGGAAACCAAACAATGGCTATGCTGTCAAGCAAGATAGCTAGAAAATATTTGAATTTCAGAACCTAAAGTACTTTGGAAAGGGGACACTGTGTTCTTTTAGCTGTTTTCTCCCTTCTCCCTCTGTCTTTGATGGTTTCCTGTATGAGCTTGGCTTGCTCATGCCATGGCATGCTTAGTGCCACCATCATAATGTGCTGCTTCTTGAAGGACACTTGCTTGTAGCCAAGAGGCTGTGAAATGGCTCAAGAGAAGGCCCTGGTTGTCTCTCCCCAGGGCAGGGGCAGGAGGATCCCCAGTTCTGGGGGAGAGGAAGCAGGCTGTTCCAGCCTCCTGCTGCTCATCGTACGTGCAGAGAGGAGAAAGAGTCTTTGCCCCACATTGTAGAAGTGCCAAGGCATCCAAGGGTCTGTCCCGTGGCTAAATAGTTAGAGGCTGGGCCTTTGCCTGGAAAGAGTCTGCCATGGCATTTGTTTCCAACACTGCCTGTGTGCATAGAGAGAGACAGAAATAAAAGGTTTGCTTTTCCTTTTCACTTCCACCATTTTGGCTTTACTGGAAAAAGTGAGTTGTTTCTGACTAAAATCAGTGGCAGCGAGGGGAGAGAAGCACCAGAAACCTCAGCTGTTGGAAACCACAGTACTGTGTATATAGAGCCACAGATTCTGTTTATCATCATCTCTCTGTGCTCACTGTTGGCTTTTACTCCAGGCAGTCTGGTGACCTCGTTCCTCAAAGTCTCTGCCTTTGCTGACTCACAGGATCAGATGTGCAGAATTAGGCACTGGAATTTCCCAAGGCTGTTGAATTCATGCGGTGTGGCAGGAATGCTGCTGCTTCTCTCTCTGTCAGCTATTCACTATCCTCACAAAAGCAAAATGGGCACAGTTTTCTCTCACACATCATTCCTTTGCAATGTAGCAAAAGGCACTGATTTTTAGCTGCAGTCAAATGAGATCAGAGGTTAAACCAGGTCTCCAAGGTATAGAGGAAGATCCATTTTTATTACCCATCTCTTTACTAAATATCATGATTGTGAAAAGCTGAGTTTGTTTTCCTTTCCTCATTACAGATCTGCTACAAGAACGGCTGGAAGCATATAGTCAGGATCTGGAATCCGTGGGGCCATGGGGAGTGGAAGGGGCCCTGGAGTGATGAGTATGGTCTTAAAGCTTAATGTCATAGAGAATCAATCTTTTATAGGCTTATTCTAAAGAACCTCTGCCTTGGACCCATTTAAAAAACCAAATATTTCCAAATCAATTAATTATAAGTGTTGCTTTCATCTGCAAAGCAACTGTCTACAGAAATCCAATCCAGGGAAAACTAATGCACCCTCACTAGGCTCAGGTGTCCCTTCTTGTCTGTGTGTACATTTTACCCAATGCATAATTCTAGATAAATCATGGATGAAAGAGTTGTTATTTCCTGGAGTAAGCTCTGACCATGTCCCTAGATGCTGACTGGCTGCATCTATTGCATTTCCCTGCAGTAATCATGCATCTACCTTCCTCCTCTTTCTTCCCCTGCCCTGAGTCTGAATCTGGAAAGAGGATTGTTAGACAAATCCATGGAGTAGGGCAGTACTGAACACAAAGGGACAAAAAGGGTCCGTGGTTATTGCAAAGGCAAAGTGCCAGGGAATGGCTTGAACTGATCTTTTGGATCCTCCATGCAGCTTTGGGGATGCATAGACCCTTTGTTGCTATGTGTATAATCTAACATCTCTTTTGAAAAGGAAAGGAAGACTGCAACAGTGTTTTGTAAATAAATACATGTTAGTTTTCCTGTTGGAATAGGCTCGGTGTTTTCACAGCTAGAGAGATGTTCTTGTGTCACTCTTAGGTTAATCCACCTCTTCCTGTTACCAGGGTCACTCACAACTTCTCTGCTGAGGAAAGTCAGGCTGACATGTTGCATGTGGATGGGTTGGTGGGTTGTGCAGACATGTTTAAGGCTGGGATAATATCTATCTGCTCTGATAGCATCCTCCCATTTTTTGGAAGGATGAAATACAATCCTAGCTGTAATTGACATGTCAGTAGCGCATTCACAGGTAAGCTGCATAAATCAATAAATGATTGATTCACGCTCTGTTTATTTATCTTAAACTCTGCAGAAAGTACAATTATCACTTAATTACAAACATGCTGTTTGGAAACAACACATTTGACTGGCTAATGTGCTCTCAACCTGTCAATGTAATATCAGCACTTCAGAATGCTATGCATTGGTACCTCACTACCCTCTCCAGCATGGGGACAGGTGACCATGGCTTGGGGGACAGAGGCAGGATTCCCCATCCCAGGGTGGGCAACTCAGACAGGCACAGCAAAGGTGCAGAGCTCTGTTTGCTGGCCTTGGCTATGAAGGTATCAAGTATGGTCCTGTTCCCAGTGTGCAGTTTGTTCACCCTCCCTGATCCCTTGTGACTTGATTGGCTGGTTAGAGGAATGGGCTGGCAAGAGAGATGAAAAATTGTGCTTCACATCTTCTTGTTGATTTGTTCCTTTTTGCAGCTCTCCTCAATGGGACCATGTTGAGCCTAAATACAGAGAAGCCCTCCTCAGAAATAAGAATGATGGAGAATTCTGGTATTTTCCTATTGATCCTTTGTCTACCAGGTTTTCTGTTTGTCTTCATGATGAAAAAAGAGTCGTTTTGACAGTCCTCTGCTCTCAGTGATGGTTCAAGACCCCCTGTGTTAGCTGTGTGCAAACAGCAATTTGGAGGTTGTCCTGACACTGGTTTCAGAGGAAACAAGACCTGAAAAAATGGAGCTGCCCAAGATTAAGTAACAAGCTGGTGAAAAAAATGAAAAGTGACAGAAGTAAAGACCCATCCCTCTGAGAGCTGGTCATTCTGTCACACTACCATTCCCAATAAAGTGCTTGGCTTGAACCTTGGACTGACAGGAGCTTGAAGGGGACAGGTGGCTAAGCAGGTCATAGAGCTTGTGCTTGGCTGCTCTGCAGGTGTTTGTGGTTTTTCACTGCCCCTGATTAGTTTCAGACACAGTTTAGCCATGTATGAGCCATCACTTAGAAAAACTGTTATTGTTCAGAAAGTGCACAGTTGCCCTGTGAGGCTCTGAGGAAAGCAGGGCAACAGCAAGTTGGTCTGAAATAGACACCTGAGGCTTAAGCTAAGGGTGAGTGTGGGACAGGACACTGTGGAGGAACAAAGCAAGGGACAGAGATGTGCGGGACATAGCAGGGCTCCACCTAGGGACTCCTAAACACACCCTGTGATTTAGCTGAGGTATTAGGGGCAGTTAGGGCAGCCCAGATGCATTGAGAGCTCTCCTCTTCTGCAGAGTATCAGCCAGTGCAGCTACAGTCATCTGCAATGCTCTCAGTAATCCCCTTTTAAAGACATGTGGGGAAGACGTGAATACCTAACTAGTGTCTTCACAGAATCACAGAATGGGTCGGGTTGGACACGGTCACAGTGTGTCATCTGGTCCAATCTCCCTATTCAAACAGGGTCATCCCAGAGCACATGGCACAGGATTGTGTCCAGACAGTTCTTGAACATCCCCAGTGAGGCAGACTCCACAACCTCTCTGGACTACCTGTTCCAGTGCTCAGTCACCTGCACAGTAAAGAAGTTCTTCCTCATATTCAGGTGGAACCTCCTGTGCATCAGTTTCTGCCCATTGTCTCTTGTCCTATTGCTTGGTACCAGTGAGAAGAGCTTGTATCCATCCTCTTGACACCTTCCCTTCAGATACTTATAGGCCTTGATAAGATCCCCTCTCAGTTATCTCTTCTTGAGGCTGAACAGGCCCAGCTCTCTCAGCCTTTCCCCATAAGAGATGTTCCAGTCCCTCAAACATCTTCATAGCCCTCTGCTGGACTCGCTCCATGTCTCTCTTGTACTGAGGAGCCCAGAACACCCCAGATGTGCCTCAGTAGGGCTGAGTAGAGGAGCAGGATCCCCTCCCTCGACCTGCTGGCAATGCTCTTCTATCTTAAACTGAAAGGTGAGATTTTGCTCCTTCTCTGCAGGATGTCCTGTGAAAACTTCCAAGAGCAGTTCTCGTGGCTATACATATGTAACAACACCCCAACATTTCTGGACTTCGGAGATGAGCACTGCACAAAATGGTCTCTGGACAGCCACATCAACCTATGGAGTCCACACCTTGCCCCAAGAAGGAAGTACCATTCCTCAGGTAATGAACACTCACTGCAGTCACCCAGTCCTCTCCACTGATGCTTATGGTGACACATTCCCTCTGAGCACCAAATTGCAGAAATATTGATTGCCAGTTGTTAATGCCTGCCCTTTCCCATTACAGTACTTACCAGCTAAACAGGCAGAAACAAAGCAACAGCACTGGCCACTGAGTTAAAACCGGAGACTTGTGATTTGGGAACCCTGGACTCTTTAAATCAAAATGAGCTTGTATATCTTCTTTCAGCCAGTTGCAGTAGGTGTTAGTGAGGACCTCATCAGAAAGTCTGGTCTGGCAAATATGTAGTTGATTTTTACAGAGCAAGAAATACTCTGAAATTAAATGGTTATGAAAAGAAAAAATCATGCCACGAAGCTCTATTTTTAGGGTAAAAATATCTTTGAGCAGGTAATATTCATTGGTTTTACTGTCTGTGCAAGGACTTTTCTGGTACTGCAACCTCCAATCATTCGTAGTGGTTTTTTTTTACATTTTTATCTTTATCTCACTTTTTTTATAGCTGCATCACTATTTGGGCTCTGTCTTTTTAATCTAAGATGGTAGCATGTAATCAGTGAAGGGGCTACTTTTTTTTCTGCAGTGCTGATCCCTGCCTTAGCAGCAAATGGGTTTTGGCTTACAGGTTTCAGGCTCTTCCTCATAACCAGATCACCATGTCTCAAGGTGTGATAACAAAGCAATGCCCATGCTGCTGCACACCATGACCATTAGGACTGAGTGAGGAGATGCAGGGGCTGAACTGAGTGTGTGGCAGGGACAGTTTCCCTGGAATTGTGTTTTCCACCAGCACTCTAGTAATGTTCCTGCCCAAGCACATTTGCTAATTTGCAACTTTCAAGGCCACCTGAAGCAGGTATCTGGCTTAAAGTCTAGACTGGTTTAAGCAGATGCTGCCAACTCAGGTTTTTTTTTCCCCCCATTTAGGCATTTGAATGCTGTTTTATCAGGTATGCTTCCTGTTAACCAAAACCTTGGCCAAGAAGCTACCTTTTCCCTCCAGTGCTCAACGTTCTGTCTGTCCATCACAAGCACTAACAGAAAGGAAGGAAAGGATAGCTTTGCACCATTTTGTTCTTTTCTGTGTGTTTATGATATCTAAGCCACAGTCCTTTTTAACTCTGCCACTGGGTCAAGGCACCTGATTAAGAGTCACTGCTTTTCGGCCACAGGAAAGTGTGCCATGTAGGTGAAGCAGGTGTAGGAGGGTTGAGAAATCTGTATGACTTCTATGACTTTGCCAGAGATTTCTAGAATGATTAAGGTGCACTTAGTTTAACTCCAGATGCCTCAACTTGCAGAGCTAGTGTGTAGACTCTGTTGTATTGAAAGGATCTTGGAGCAGTAACTACCTATTCCTCTGCTTCCATAGAAGTAAGATCTTACACAACAGGCTACTACTGGGACATCTCTGTGCCTACTGTTAATCTATTAACACTTTCTCAGCAGGTGCAGTTTCAACAAACCCTCAGTATCTTTTCAAAGTGCCAGATTATGACCAAAAAGCCTATAATGTAGTGATTTCACTCATGCAAAAACACGCTGAGCATATGCAGAGTGCAAAAAACCTGAAGATTGGCTTTTTTGTCACCACGGTAAGCACAATCAGGTATCATGTAAACATTCTTGTTTTTTGTGTGGTTTATTATACCTGGATGTGGAAGTGAAAGACTGAATTGCTTTTTGGTCTGGAAAAAAGAGAACAGTCAATATGTGGTGTGAATTTTTGGATGTCTTCTATTGTAAAACTTCACAAGGAAAGTAGAGTTAGGCAGGCTTAGTTTCCTTTTTTCATGTCTTAAGGAACAAGTGTTGAACTTTTAGTTTTGTAGCATCCCAAAATAGCCCTGGGAACCTCAGGGAGTCTCCAAGCTACAAGATGTGCCAGGCCAATATGCTCTGTATCCAACAGTACTGGTGACATGCCTTGCTGGCCTGGCACAGTGCATGACATCCAGCCCTAATCACAGCCCTGGAGCAGTACTTCAGGTATAGTAGGGAAGCAAATGGACTCTTGTTCCCTAAACTGGGCTTGTCTTACTCATCCCCTTCTTTTCTATCACTGAAATGACACGTAAAAAAATATTTACAAGATACATGGAAGCCTTGGCTTGAGACCAGTGCAGGGGTAATCCATTCAAATATCTGGGGTCTTCACTACGGTTTCTCTGGTTTTCTTTCTTGGTGAGTGTCTGGGGAGGTGCCTTTTCAAGGGCAGCTGTTGTCAGAGCATTACTGAAAGCACAATTGCTAGTGCAGATGAATGTTAGCCTTTTCCAAAGTGTTTTTGTTGTCTAAGAAGTGTGTGAGGGAGTTGTTCTTAACCCAAAGAATAAAAGGAAGTAGAGATTGCTGTGACCTGAACTTCACATTCTCCTCATCATTGGAGAGGTTTGCCCTAGTCTCGGACTTTGAATAACTGATTCCATAAGTCTATCTGCTCCTCATAAAGAAAGAGCATGGCTCTGTAGCTCATAAAAAACAGGGTCAGAAAAATAAAAGATGTTATAAAAAGAGCATTCCTCCAGCAAGTGGAACTCACTATCCCTGTGTGAGGAGATCCTTTGCCCTGTGCAGATATCAAGCCTGCAGGACTCCACGGGGCCAGCTGTGCCACTGAGAAAGAGCTACTGTTCCTGGTAAATGGGAAACTCCCTCCTTCCAGGATCCCCAGCACTCACCAGATGTGGAGGTCCCTTTATGCTCTTGTATGATGCATGTCCATGTGGATTAATTACCTATTTTAACAGAAATGGCCTTCACTGGGAGGTGATACCATAGGTCTTGGGTGCCTCAAAAAGAGATTGTTTTATCAGGAAGCAGGCTAGGGGACAGATATTACCTATTCTTACTTTATATTTAAAATTTATTTCTTCCCCTGCAGTTGATGCTCAGGTGTGTTTTCTGTCTCTTGGTATGTTCCCGAGGATGGATGAAAGTTGATGAGTTTGTCAAGTTTGGATAACATGGCCTCTGTGGTCTGTCAGCCCACAGCTCACCTCAGGCTCACTTTGCGCTTCTGATCCCAAGTGACCTCCCACACAGAGCTGAAGGGCAAGGCCAGGCCAGAACAGACTGTTACTAGAGGCACCAGGATTACTGTGGAGTATCCGGTCAGTGAGAGAAAGGGAGGAGTTATGCTGCTGTCCCACCATAGCTTTTAGTACTATAATGATATTGGTACAAGTTCATACAGCAGATTATACAGAAAATTTTCCCTTATGGACACAAACTAAGCATTTTAACATGAGAGCTGGTCTAGCATCTCCTCACAGTCAAACCAGTGTCCTGCCCTGGTAGCAGCAAAAGCCAACTCCAGGAGCTAAAACCAGAGTACGTGTAAGTGCCATTCCCTTTGTTTATTTCCTCAGTGCCTGAGAGTGATCAGAGGTGGCATCTTTGAGTAAAAGTTCACAAGGGATTTCCTTTGTGCAAAGAGAGTGCAATTGGCAAGGTTCTTGTGGCTTCACTCTTCCTCCCCGATCTGCTTTCACTGCCGTTATTCATTAGCAGTATTATTCATTGTTCAATACCTTCTGAGATGTATCAAATGGTTGCTGTGAAGTAAAAAGAATATTATCCCTTGGCAGGATGAGAGGGGAATGCAGTGCAGGCAAGGATGCAAACCAGAATGGACATATCTGATAGCTCTAGGAAGCCTTTGATTAAATATAGACGTGGAACACTTATACATGGCTGTGAGGGAAGTTTAATGTTGTGTGATAGAGCTGAGAAATGTATAGTGGCTGATTCTTATCTCACACTGGTTTTGATTCCACTGAGATATTAATCTGCTTCTGCTTTTTACCAGAAGGAATGCGGAATGAAACTCAAAAATGAAAAAAAAAAAAAAAAAGAAGGATTACACCATTTATTTCTTTGCAGCACTGCCCATTTCTATCTGCTCAAGATCTGACCCATAATGCTTGGCAGCCTCTGTACCTCCCACAGCCCTCTGTAACAGTAGTCATCCTTTTTTTTTTTTTTTTTCCAAAATAGCAGTTTTATGTTATTGTCTCCCAAAGGCATGGCTCATAAATAACTCTGCCACGCTGTATAACCATTCTAAATGGAATTTATACACGCTGATATATTTTGGGGAATATGTTTAGGAAGGGTTTTTTATTATGCTATCTTTACATGTCATCATAGTAATAGCTGTTGCATTATATTTGTTTCATCTCAGCAAAAATACTGGAATAACAGACAAAAGATCAGAATGCTCAGCTTTCTTGTGACACTTGCTGGTTTGGGTTGTGATTCTTGAAGCACTGTCATCTGGGTGACGTGCTTAGAGGGCTCTCTGAGCCCTCTGAGTCACAAAAGATCTCAGGGAAGTTTTAGTAAGAGTATTCATCCCTGATTCCTTAATGAACTCCAGTCTGCTTAATGTTAATTGAAGTTCTCTTCAAATCCACTTACATTCATTTTGCCTTCTGTTTCTTTCAGTTCCTTCATGCTCAGGCAGTTTTGATGTGTCCTCGAAAAAAGTCTGTCCCATGGATGGGCTTTTCAGGCCATTGGGGAGGTTGAGGCATGTTAGATTCAGAGTGTGTATTTGGAGAGCTGTGGGGATTCAAGGCTGCTGTGAGTGTGCTTGCTGATTTACTTTGGTTCCTAACATGGAGGGAAGATAACCAGCTGTATTTTTCTTTCAGGAGAACTCCAAAGTTCTGAAACAATTTTTTTCTCCAATTCGAGATGTGACCAGTTACTTTATCTTGAGCCCAGGAACTTATGCTGTTGTTCCTGCTACAACAGAGGACCAAGAATTTGAATTTCTTTTGCGAATTTTCATAAAGAATCAAGACTACAAAGAGTAAGATAATATGCACTCCTTAAAGGCCTCAGGCTTACAGTGTGCCAGGAATTAGCTCTTTAATGTCAAGATAATTAATGTGGCAATTTGCTTTTAATGTATCCTTGAAGCATGTGGGGGAGACACAGACGAGTGTTAAGCACACAGTGTTGAGGGGGATCTGATGTACAGTCAGATGCACAAGTGTGGCAACCGCAGGGGAGGGCAATAACTCATCTGCAGCCACCAAGGGTCTCAGCTTTGGTACAAAGAGCCACACAAGGGAGCAATAATTGTGTGATATGTCCTCCCCCCAGTTGTGGAGAAAATTCTCTTTACTGAAAGGAGGACTGGGAGCTTGTTTTTCTTAATTCTTAACAGCTGTTATGTACTTTAGTATGTTCTGCCGGCTGGATGTCAGATGGATCCTGTCCTGTTCTGCTCAGAGTGGGACCCAGAGAGGCAAAGAGCAGGGGAAGTCCTTGATTCTTTCACTTAGCCACCTCATAGACAGGCTGGCAGGGCTCCCTGTAGGTATGAGAGGGGCCTTGAAGATAATTTATTGGAAAAATGGTATCTTAGTTCATGCAAAGGCAGCTATTACCACGCACATGTATTCGCATTACCATGTGAATATCTGGGTGTGATTTACTTTATGTAAGCAAACCCCAGCATTCTGCCTTTACCAAATGAACTCCAAACATCAGATGTGCAGTGGCTTCCCTTCAACAAGTTTTATAGTGGAAGTGATTTCAGCTCTTGCCTCATCAGCCCATGTCTCATTATTATGAGATTGCTTTCTAGGCTTTGGCCCCTGATAAAAATAGCCCAGAACTAAGAACTAAGGCAACTCCTTAGTTATGGAAAACAAACATAAGAAGTCTGTGCTGTGGACTGGACTGCCTTTAGCATGATGACTCATGGACGAGGCAGCTCAGCCCTGGAAGGTGCTCTAGGAGAGCCTCTGACTCTCACAGACCTTCCTGAGCTAGGACAAGCATGGAGATGCCCTTCCCATGGGTATCTGCAGCACTCACCTATATAATAGCACAGATGTTATAAAAATAGAATCTGGCTTGTCTGATTTCTCTACCAAAAGCAAAACTCAGGTCAATGTTGCTACTAAGTATGTCTCAGAAGGAATGGTAACCCTGGCTCAATTTGAGGCAGTCTGCAGACATTTAGATGATGTTGCCTTTTAATAGCCCAGATGCTATTTTTATTCCTGACTGTTAAGCTTTATGTGGCTCAAGGCAGGGCAGCCCTGTCTTCTGTGTGGTGAATTTAGTCCTGGCATACTCAGAGTAAAACAAGTACCCTTCCTCTGCTGCTCGTGCCAGTAGAGCTGGCTTGGGGAAGGCAGTGGCCCCAGAGCAGCCAGAGACTCAGACCTGCTCGTGACTGTTTGCACAGACAGAACCAGGACTGGTGCAACAGGCTTGACTGAACTGGGACAGGCTGGGCCATGTGGGTGCTGAGCATCTTGTGGGGCCATGGGCTGGGTGAGTGTACTGCTGGTGCTTGCCTTCTGCCACGTCTGCAAATCAGTGCTCTGAAAAGGGCTGTTTTCTCCCACTTTGACTCTTGTAACTCTCTTGTAGGAACTCAAGCTCCCCGACAAGCCTAGTGCTGCCAATGGTAAGAGTCTGTGAAGATGCAGATACTGGTGGTGGTTCCCAGAAAGCTGACTGTTCAGTGGTCACCTCTACTGACTCCTCTTCATCAGCTCTTTTCTCCCTTTACCAGCTGTTACCTGTCCCAGAGTTTGACTCTTGCTGTGAGAGCAGGGTACCTCTCTGGAGAGATGGAAGTGACAACAAAGCCCTCCCTCTTCACATATGCCTTTTTCAGGCCTGATTTTTAAGGAAACAAATCTTATACAGACCCTTTGTCAGCTTGTCCATCTGTTCTTTTCACCTCACCATCTTTAACACTTTGACAAACCAAATATACCATTTCAAAGACAGTAAATTCTCACAATGTCTGTAAAAAGTGTATGTATCTATGGAGTAAAGAGGGCCAAACTTCAATTAATTCCTGAGAGTGAGATTATACATTCCTTCCTCATGGAAATGGCTTAATTTACGTGCTTGTACCCCATAAAGCACAGGAATCCATAGGGATGAGGCCCAAAGCAGGTTTCTTCTGATTTCCCTCAGGATATCTTCACAGACATAGGACAACTTCAAAACTGGCTGCATCTCTGGTTCAACCCACATATCAGCCTGTCTAGCCCAGCTACCATCTGCTGGTTGATTTCCTTGCTGTGAACTGTGCACACATTGCCAGAGCTGGTCCAGTCCGTGATACTGTCTCACCAGCAAAACCCTGCTGCTGGCACACTGCTATTTATACCAGTGAAAAGCAGTGCAGGTCTTTGAAGGCACAGGTGTGAAGCTGCTTCAGGAGAATAGAAAACAGTCCATTCCTTGTAATTCATTTTCCAGCACAAAATTAAGCCCCATCAGAGGGATAGTGTAAATGGTGGCTTGCTAACTCTTTCCACACAAGCTCTCAGTTTACTTGGCTGTTGTCCTTAGCCAGTGTTTAGACTTTGATGAATTATGGTACCCACACTTTCTGCTCTTTTTCAGGTATTTGGGTGTGAATTACCTCACACAGAGCTGAAGGCACTGGGCCTTAGGCTTAGATTTTTTTGGAAAACTTTATAATGTTAAGGATAGCTCCTCTTAGTGTGTGGTGGATCTTCTCGATGGAAGGTTGAAAAAAATCACTTAACCATTGCATTGCAACTGCTCAGGTGTAGTCAAGCCTGCCTTGGAGTTGAGAAGGTACAAGAGAAAGGAAAAGTCAACTCCTGCTCTATTTTCTTCATGCACATGAATCTTCACATGCCCTGAGCCAGTGGTCCCAACTAGGGGCCATCAGTAAGGATCAGGGTTTGTATCTCTATATTCATGACTTGCTAAATTGCACCCTGGATGTGATCTGTCATGTTCCTTAGGCCCTGAACTACTTCTTCCTAGTTGTACTCAATGGTAGCATCCAAACTGTGCTTCTTCCTTCATTGCAGTAGCTGTTCCTTGCTTCTAGTCCACTTTACTTTTGAGGCGTTAAAACTGCAGCCTGTACTGTGCATTCCCTGCCCCTCTAAAGTGCTGTTTGGATCGGCAGACTTCTGCCTCCAGTTGTTTTGTAACTCAATTATTTATGTCTGTACTTTGTCTTTGATGCAGGATGTACTGACTCTGAACCAGGACAGCTCGTATAAGGCTCTTTTCCTAAAATACGCTGAACAGGTATCCTATCTAAAACATCTTGCTGGAAAAAAAGAAAGAAGTAAAATAAAAAGACATGTGGACTTGGAAAAAGAAAAACTGATCTACGATGTTGATAGAAATCCATCTAGAAGTTCTTTTTTTTTATTTTTTTGAAACGTAGCTTGACCCTCAAGTGGATATGCTGAAAACAGTATTGATCGACCCGCCAAATCCCACAGAAAAATGGGACATTCAGCTGGGATAGATTGGCTAGTGCCATATATCAGTTGAATATTGGAGATTTGTAGTTGCACTGGTGATGGGCTTGCATGTGTACATTTTTATTTTTTTTTGGCTTTGGTCTGTTTATTTGCTGAAAGCAATTAGAAAGTCTTGGGTATTCCCCCCCTCTCATCAGCATCATTTTCCATTTGCCTTCTCAGCACTTGGAAACCAGACATCAGTCAGCGTTTGAGTAATTGATTCCTGCTCTTTCAGAGCCAAGCTCTGTATTCACAGGAGATGCTTTTAATGGTTTAATAAACTGTTATAAAGAACTCCTTGACTTAGTCAAGAGGAAAAACATCACTGTCAAAAGTCTCTGCACAATGGACCTCTTGCTGTTAATAGTTATATCAATGCATGAAGGTGAAAATGAACACGAGCTGCCACACTGGATACCCCAGGGGTGTTTCAGGAGGGAGGCAGCCAGGTTCACTGATGGGCAGCTCTGAGGGAAGCAGACAGCAGCGCCTTTGCTCCCAGTATGCTCATGCAGCTGCCTGCTGTTCCTGCTCATCAACAACTCCCAAGCTAGGGGCTGGTGAAGTCAACAGGTGGTCCCATCACTGTTGAAAATATCCCATGGTGATGGCAGCGCCCCTACGGACTCTTGTAGGGAACGACAAAGAGTGGCCCAGAATTGTGGAGGGTTTTGTTATGCTCCTGAGTGGGTGCTGATGCTCCTCTGATATATAAGCAGAGGTTCTTTTTGGTTACCACAGTGCATGAGAAAAGGAGTTTTGGGTAAAAGTGACACAGGAGAAAACTTTATGCTCACAGACTTCTCTTTGCATTTTATTCTGCATTAGGGCTCAGCTATTGATGCCTTGCAGCTGCAACAACTCCTTAATGAAGTGATCCTGCAAGGTAAAGCTTTTACAATCCAGCTAATGTCTTTGGTGCTTCCCCAACCTTAGACTAATGTAAATTAGACAGAGGATTTAGTGGTGTCCTGATGATCCTCAAAAAATCCTCACTGTGGCTCACCACACTGTTGGATCAGACATGAGACAGGCACAGCTGGAGGGCTTAAACCAAATCAGCCATGCACAAGGCTCAAAGTGCTCTTAGGACTTGCTAGTTCAGCACAAGTGGCCTTTCTTGTCACACTCATTTCCTTATTTCAAGAAGGAAGAGTTTCCATCAAGGCAAGTAGGTGGGCAGAGACTGTGCAGAGTAGCTGTCTGGGAGCCCCAACTATCCTTGGAGAAGGGAGAAGTAGAAATGTCTGAGATGAGTCAGAATCCCTCTGTAGACCTCAGCTTGGCACAGAGCCCTTGCTGCTGTTTGAGAATCTGAGCCAGATGTGGGGCTTTTTAGCTATGTGAGCCCTCAGACTGTTGTCCTCCTTCCCTCTGAATGGTGACCTGATGCCTGTCACACACCTTGTTCTCTCTAATTCCTGCTATTTTGTCAAACCTTGCAGATGAAATGACCAGCCTGGGAGGAACATTCAGCTTCGATTCATGCAGAGGCATTTTAGCTCTGATGGATGTATCCTTTCAGCAGAAGCAATAAACTTCCCTGGTGCTGCCCATCCTTGCCTTGAGTTATGGCTAAGCTGAGCATCCCTGTGTGAGAACCTGCAAGTAAATATTAGCCACAATCTGCAATAAATAACTGTCCCAGAGTCTATACAGGACTTTGCTGTGCATACCCTGGCTCTGGTGTGTCTGGTTAAAGGTGAGGATCAACCTTCTAACTTCTAAAGCAATTCTTTGCTCTCATTTTCTCCTCTGCAGGGCCTGGGGCTTGGCTAAGCTTCACCATTGAGTGTGGATCCCAGGCAGAGCCAAGACATGGGGCAGCACAGAGCTTAGGCATAGCTCAGCTCTTCCATCCCACACTGGCCTGTGGTGGCACTTGAGCAGGCTGCAGCACTGCCAGCATAGCTGGTGTCAGGGGCAGCAGCACTGTCACCACTGAATCACAGGCACTTGCCTGGCAGGATGTTCAGCCTTTCCAGTGTATCTCTCCTATTTAGATGGATCACATAGTCTTTTTACTGTTAACAAGACAACACAAGAAATACATTTCTGGCCGTTGTAGAACAAGAGGGCTCTGTGATGAAAACATACATTCTCCCTCATGTGTTTTCTTCTCCTTGATTGCTCACTGTCTCTTTTCCTCCATGCTTTGAAATAACTTCTAAACATTTTCAGAGCTTTACAAACTGCCAGAGAATGAATAAAAATGACCAGAAGTGCCTCTCTCTTTGAAGCTTTCTGAATCTAGCCAGCAAAAGAGACTTTCCCCCTTTTATAAAGCCCATCCTGGGGTAAGTGGGCACTGTGAATGCATGGCACATGTAGGGAGCTGACAAAGCCACTGCTCTGCTTTAATTCAGGATGGATTTTTCATTCTCTGGGCTGCATACAACCCATGTACAGTGTGACTTATCCTGTCCTGCAAAGCCATGGTCAGCTTTTTTCTCTCAGGTTTTGTGACTGTGGCACTTGTCTCCTTATATTTCACTGGTGATGACTTTTGCTTTCAGGGAGTTTTCACCATTCCAGCTGCATTAGGTGAGGTTCTACGTGTTTGACAAGGACTCCTGGATGGACTATGGAGAGGCGCAGTCCCACTGACACAGTCTGTGCATCCATGGAGGATGTCTGGGCTCCTATGCATGGCTCAAAGGCTGCTGGCAGAAGGCATCAGGATTGTCTCCTCACACTCTCACTCCTACGGTGCCTATTCCTCCAGAAGGATCCAGCCAGAGCTGATGCTGTGAAGCCTCATGCACAGTCCATGGGGCCATGTTCATTCATAGGGGCATCCGTGCTCCATGGCTAAATGTCACTGCAGGTTCCCTTGTGGTTAAAAGCATAATATAAATAGAAACCTTTTGTTGTTTGTGAGCACAGGTATGAGCAGCTGTACAATGTGTCAGAGAAGGTGAATATAACTCTAAGCATAACTGAGAACAGAAAAGCTCTTGGCTTTCTCAACACGAAGTAACAGACAGAAGAGCCTGCATCTTAGGTCTTTCTTTATGTGAAGGCATCCTCGGGAACAAAGACAGCCAGGTTTAGCTCTCATTAACTGCTCGATTCTTAACTAAATGCACAGCTCAACTCGAACGGACGACTCACACTGCAGGAGTTCGGGAGCCTCTGGCGAAGTCTCACTAAGTACATGGTATGCGGGGGCTGCTCTCTCTTCTCCGCGGATACTGTACCCTTGGGCTTTTCATCAGCAGGGAGCAGATGCTCTGTGATATCAAAGCACTGCGGAGCGAAGCGTTGCAAAGGTTGCTTGCTTAGTGGGTCAGAGTTCCATCCTCTCACGCAAAGGTTGAGAGCTCAGGAAGCAGTGGTGTGTGTAAAGTGCTCCAAATGAGCAGCCGACGCTTTTCTAGCACAGAGAATATTGAGGGAAATCTGGGAAAATGTAGGAAGGCCAGTTAGGCTCAGAGCTTTATGGAAAGCTCTGTGTCTGTGTCACTACTGGCAATTTTTTTTTATATATATAAAAAAAGGCTTTCTAAGCTGGAATGAGTACTTGAGCAGAGTCATCTGAAAAATGTCACTTCCTCGTTGCTGCAGTTAGTAGTCAAAATGTGTAGGATCCGATGAAAGCTTGTCTGGGAGAAATGTCCCTGCTCCAGAATAAGCATTAGGTCTGAAAGCAGTGAGAACAGTATTATGGTATTTAGGGTCCCACCTAAATTCCCAGTCAGGGCATGCATGGCAGCTTCTCTGTGCCAGGTCCTTCTCTCTTAGTCTTTCTGAAGCCTGAGGATTGGGTGGGCTTTAGTCTGAGGCCTCCTTGGACATGGAGTGCCAGTTCCCTGTCTAGCAACAGCGCTCTTCCCACTGACAGCACCTCAAGTGTGGCTTGTAGTGTGTCAGGAAAAATGACCCCACACCATTCTGGGACTCCAGGACTCTTGGCTTGTTTCATATGTTATAGACAACGTCTTTTTGTCAGTGAAGTTGAGTATTCCTGTTGCTTGCCTGTACACATAAAACAGGGAGAGCGAGCAAAAAGGGTTCCATCCACCCAAAACTGGGATCTCATACACAGTAACATTCTGTCAGAGCCTTCTGGAAATGGGTCTTCTTTGTCATGGCCACCCCATCTCATCTGCTGAACTTCCTTGCAGCCTATTTATTAAGGAAGAAAAGACTACATAATTAGATGTGGTAGTAAATTTGGGTAATGCTGATAAGGGCTTGAAATCTGCCTTTACACTGTTTTTTAGGATATCTTCAGCAAGGAAGACAGAAACCGTT
This sequence comes from Acropternis orthonyx, assembly GCA_035583155.1. NCBI lineage: Eukaryota > Metazoa > Chordata > Aves > Passeriformes > Rhinocryptidae > Acropternis > Acropternis orthonyx. The sequence continues at coordinate 13,916,101 of JAWWEU010000111.1, read as the reverse complement.
CTGGATTTCTTGATGTTGCTGAGCTGAAGGGTGCGATACAGGCAGCAGGTACATCCATAGCAGCTCCCTTTCTTGTCCCTCTGGCAGTGAAGGAAAAGATGAAAAAGAAAGAGGAAAGTAAAAGGAGCTTAGGGAGAAAGTGGTTTGGATTTCACAGAAGTGCCAGTTAGATCACAGCTCTGCTCAGAGCTCTGTGTTGGGGAGCCGGCAGAGGTGCAGAGAAGTGCAACAGTGGCCAGACTAGCTTATCCACAGTCTCTCTAGGCCATGGATGAAACATCCAGCAGAGGAAAGGAGCAAGGAACAGTGGATGCCTGCACTTGCCCCCGTTCCTGCAGTTTCTCTCCATGACAGTGACTAAGTCTAGAAGGAAAAGCCACAGTGACAGGCATTTATTTAGTTTGCACTGACCTCTGTTGGCTACTGAGTGCTGAAACTTGCAGCGAGTGCATGGCACCCCATTACATGAATGAAGCATTTTAGCTGGGTCGTCCCTCCAGAGACTTTGTGTGTGAAATATGTCTCTGGCACAGCAGTCCTCTTATAACTGTACATTAGAGAAGTTCCCACTTGGCTACTTGGAGCTCAGAGGGGTGTTGTTCCCAAGAGGAAGCTGGTTCAGGATTGCTATTTGTGGAAGACATCAGGATTGCTATTCGTGGAAGACATCAGCTTAGGGGATGTATGTGTAATTTTTTTTGCTGCTAAGAGGTGGGTAGAGTATTAGCATCTGCCTGAGGAGTGCAACATTGATGTGCCAAATGTCAAAGGAGAAGCTCCCAGGTCCATTCTGTAAGAAAGATGATGAAGTGTAAAACTGGGAGGAAAATTGTACATGGAGAAGTCCTGTCAGCCAAAACAGTGCATCTATTTGAAGGGATACAAGGACACCATTAAATGGCAAATTCAATACATGTTTGGCAATAAGCAGTTCTGAGTGGGGAAGAAAAAGGAACCTATAAGCTCATTCTTGCTGCCTTCTGAGCCAGACAGCTGCATTTGAATCTGAGTTGGCAACAGGATGATTCCTGTCCTGTTTTTTCAGAAGGAAGGAGTGGATGACCCCAGAAGGTGTTTGGGAGCTTGGTGCTACCTCTGGGAATGGTATCAATGTATCTAAATACAATACATCTCCTAGCCAGCTGTTCCCTGAAGTGTTCAGTGCTTTCCCCAGGAAAACACTGAAGTGTGTACTTAATTTTCACTGTTTTCCTAATGCTTCCAAGCATAATGAGGATGGGGCAGAGTAAAGCATGCCAGCTGCATTAACAGTGTTGCTGCCCTGAAATGCAAGGACATTGGCTTGGTGTATTTACACACTCCTCACTGGCAACAGTAAATGCATCAAAATTTAAAAAAATAGGGAAACAAAGTCTATATTTTAAAGTTTGGCTAAAAGCAGAGTGGGGAGTAGCCTTACAAAAAAGTAAGAGCATGTATCTGAAAAGTCTTGGGAACAGAGAGGACTTGTTGACGAGGTTAATTGAGAGACATCACCAGGTGAGCAGATTTCAGAGCAAGTATACCCCAGACTGACCAGGCTACATTGTTAGAGTTTTATGTATGACATGATTATACAATCTCATAAGCAGCACTACAATGTTTGCTGAATTCTGCTCTCCAGAGAGAGCTTGATTGAATTCCCATTGTCTTCAAAAGATTAAAAATAGATAGAATTCATTGCTCACTGCTACAGAGGTTCTTGGCAGTGGTTTGAAACCAGAATCAAAGAATACATTTCATTAAATAGATTTATTTTTAATTACCAACTTTTTCCCCCAGGAAAAGAATATAAAATCAGGTTTATTGTAATCTGAAATGTATCTTAAGACCAAATATATTTTGATTCTTTAAGTATTCAGCATTGTGTATCTGCTTCCTGCTGGAGACCTCCAACTAGGCTCATGCAACTAAAGCTTACCAATGGTGGTACTAAACCACTTCCATCAGCTCTCTCCCTCCCTACACAGGTGTAGAGAGGCCATTTCTTTTATTTCTGCTTGTTCAACTAATTTAGCTCCAGGATGAGTTCATTTAAAACTGGAAAGTTTAGTAGTGGTTGAAAAATCAGGAAAGTTACTTCTCATCCAGCTGAGCCACTAAAACTGGGAGTGAGCAAATGAGACTTTTCTGAAGTCTCAGAGAAGGCATTAAACCGAAGCTATCAGTCCAGCTCTCTGCAGAAAATTTCCCTTTTGTTTCGCAAATCAGCTTTTAGTGCAAAATATATTTAAATCATTCCTCTTATATAGCCAGCACATTTAGGGTAGTTTTATTTAACTAATAAAAGAATCATTTTAAAAGGCAATTTTTGTTCATTCAATTGAATACCAATTTCCATCCAAACAGACTGTGACACAAATACTGAATAATCAGCTAATAAAAAAGAAATGCATTCTTTGCCATTTTCTAATAGAAGAGAAAATGTAAAAATTAAGAATCCCAGGCATGCTATACTGCATAATAGCATGAGCACGCAACATCTCCCTGTTTAGCAGAAAGTGCCAGTGCTATTGTAAATGCTAGACTCAGACAGTTATAAGCAAAATAAAATCACCCTTTCTTACAGAAAATAAAAGCTGAAAAGGCAAAGCAAGATAACGCTAGATTAGTTAGCTCAGTGTTTCCTGCTTGCTGACTTAAGCCACAACGTGAGTAAGTGAGTAAGATGACTTTGATTTTCCATTACCCTACTGTGACTCTTAGGCACCAAACTGTGGAGAGGCAAGCTGCTGTCCAGGGGTGCAGAGAAGCAGCATGACAGGGTGGGGGGCTGAGGGAGGGCCCCAGCTTCCTTGCAAGGTGCACAAGGCCATCAGAGCTCATCCATCATCTTACAGTGTCTTCCCAGTGCTGCCATTCCTCTTCCCTCCTCAGGTCTGGCCATTAATGACCAGCTCCTGCGTCTGCTGACCTTGCGGTATGGTGATGCTGCGAGGAGAATCGGCTTCTCCGACTTTGTGTGCTGCATGCTGCGCCTTGAAACCATGAGCTGTGAGTCTCAGCGCCGGGGCTGGGCAGGGGATGTGCTAGCAGGGGAGTTTGCAAAGTCAGACTGAGGGTAGCAGCAGGAGGCAACACTAGACATGATAATACATGTCTAACAGCATAGCTTGGAAGTAATAAACCTGCCCAAAGTCCAGGCATGGTTCAGGAATCCCTTTGGGCAACCTGTTTGCCAGAAGCCAGATTTGTCTCCTGCCCACAGGAGCAACTGGTGGGTAGAGAGCAGTTTAGTGTTGAGAGAAAGCAGCAGCTGGGAATACAGTGCTATGCCCTCACTGACAGAGGCCAGAAGGAAGGTCAGCCCCCAGTTTCCCATCAGAGCTCATTAGACTGCCTGGGGGTTGCAGTGACACTGCAATGCCCTGTGCTTTTCTCTGTTGAAGAGCTATGGTAATGTATATCCAGAGTTTCCTCAGCTGTCTGTCCTTTCCTACTGCATGAATTTAGCCTGGCCCTAGCTGGTTTGTCCTTAATGCCCTTATACACTAAGACTCATTTTCTAAAAACAAGATGTGTCCTTGTGCTGGTGCTTTTCCACAGAAGCTTGAGCATCATGGTCCACAGCAGAGCTTCCTCCAGGGTGGTGTGGAGTGTTGCCAGTACCACTGAGGGGATAGTGCCTGCAGTAGTGCTCAGTGAGGGAGTGAAGTGACCCATCCCAAGTGGAAGGCAGATTTCTCTTTTTGTTAAAAATTCTTAAAACACAGAGAAGTCTGAATCACAGCTAAGGAGAGGCTTTTTTTTTTTTTTCCTGACTAGAGAGATATTTTTCTCACCAACTTCAGTGAAGTTCTCTCAGTTTTTTGGTAAGGAGAAGATCTGAGGTTCTTCTCAGTGGATAACCAATCCCATGCCCTGTGTTGCATCCAGCTATTGTCTGGCAGTTGCAAGGAGAGAATGGCTATAAATAAGACTTTGCCTAAGTGTGAATGCAATTCTGTTTTACAAAAGCATAATTTTTGCTACTCTAATAATGAGCATTTTGACTGGAAATGCCAGTAGTTAAACAAAGCCAGCAACTGTGACCCTTGTGCTAGAACATCACTACAGCAATTTAGTTCATCCTTGTAATGTGCAGCATTTCAACAGCGCATGGAAATGACTGTTCATTTTTTCCCATGTGTTTTTACCACTGATGTTTAATGGGCCAACAATGGTCAGCAGAACCACTCAGATGACACTGCCTAAAATCCCGTTTCAAGGGAGTACAGCAGAAGCAGCTCAGAAAGTCAGAGCATTTCCTGATTTTAATGCTTTCATTAAAAAAACAAACAAACAAAAAACCCCCATAGCTTGTAAACACCCATTTTTTTGATTATACGTGTCACTTGCTGTAAATGAAAGTTCTTAAACCTAAATTAATACTATGACTTCTTTTTTTCCATGTAGGAAAGATCCTCTTACTTTTTAAGTGCCAATATGAAGACAAATACTTTTACATCCATGTGGAAAGGAGTATCTAAAAGTTTCATTCTCATTTGTAATGAGAATCTTAAAATGCTCTCAACTCTTTTAGTTATCATTTTACAGGGGGTTTAACATGGAATACATTTCTCAGACTTTTCAAATCATTGTGAAAAAGTTTGTTACAGAAGAGGATAATGGTGAAAGTGATACTAAAAGGCAGTCAACCTTTATGGTGATATGAATGCAGCAGGAAAGACAAAATCTGTCCCATTAAATCATTACTCATCCTTTCAAGATAGCCAGAAATGAGACCCAGACCAAAAGCAGCAGCTTCTTTGCAAATTCTATTTAACTGGAGTTAATGAAGCAGTAAAAAGACACTTACCTCTGCCCAGAGGAGGTAATTTCAGCGCTGTCATTTTTTCCTAAAAAGATTGCTGGGTGCCAGCCCAGCCCTGCAAATACAACCTTGTCAAGAGGTGGGGCACAACATGGGGATTCACTTGTTCTATGCCTTTTTTCAGAGCAGTGTAGGCTGAATGTGCTTCACCCTGTTAACTTTCCTCTCTCCTCAGGACCATACAGGTAACTCTGGTTCCCTCCTAAAGGGCAGAGGAGGGATGAGCCTTTGTGCCCTGTTCCTACCCTCTCCCAGCAGCCTTGTACTTTCTCTAAGGCTGAGCAGGTTTCAAAACATTCATGATGTTACAAAGTCCTTTCCATTCAGGCTCCTGGAGAAATGTGTAGTTCAAAGGTATACAGACTTAAATTTGTTTCAACTTTTTATTACTGTTTGTAACAGCACATTTCTAGGAGAAAAGTAATTTCAAAATAAATAAAAAGAACTCAAAATAGTATGTTTTGAGTTTATCAAGCACTTGGGTTTGAAGGTCTCTCCTAGACAAACTGCAATATAAATGTGCGCATAGAATATCAATATTTGAATGGATTTAAATTTTCTGATGGCGAAGTGTTCTGTCAAAAAACTTTCAGCAATGTTAATTTCAAACTCTAGCTGAATAACAGCAGCATCTGCATTTATATTCCCTGGAAAAAGCTTGCAAGGCATACTAATGACTTCAAGAGAATCACTTCCTTTAGGGCACACTGTGATCACTCACTGCCAGCGAGGATGGAAAAGGACCAACACAAAGTTTCCCTGTGGGAAGATGTGTTTCATTAGTTCACCGTTCTCCTGTCAGTCTTCAGGCAGGAAAACAATTGAAACAAATTATAAGAGGAGATGAAAGCAGCCACATTGAGCACTCCCTGTCCTTACACTTCTGCCAAATTCCAGCTCTGAAACTGGGATGCCTTCCCAGGCTGTGGTCCCAGGGCCAAGGCAGAGGGGGCACCCGGCACAGAAATGAGATGTGGCCAGGCAGGACAGTGCAGGTAAACACCTGAGCCAGGCAGAGCATCCCAGCACAGGGATTGCAGCTCTGCTACTCATCTGCCACAGCCTTATGTCTGCATTGCATCCTCATGAAACAAGATTTTCTTTGTTCTCCCCCTAGATGCATTTCAAAATTTAGCAGAGGGTGGATCACAAATTTTGATGACAGCAATGGAGGTAAGAAGGTTCCTTCCTTGTATTCTCTCCATCTCCAAAGTGGGACCACTGAGTGTGTTAGCAGAAGGGAGAAGTTAAAGGTGATGTGTGATGGATGTATATTGCTAAGGCTTTTGCCTCTGACACCAACAGTGGTGAAGGTTTTGCTTGGCTGGAGGTGCATAATGTGTGGAGGTATTTCCCTGGGCTTCCATGGCCCCAGTTACAGCACCTCGTAAGGGAGAGCACAGCTCAGAGGTGGCCATCCATGGCTAAAGCACAGTCTTCCCTCACTGATGCCAGCCTGTCATTGCTGGAATCATTGCTCAAAGTGACTTTGAGGAAGTGACCAAAAAAAAAAAAAAAAAAAAAAAAATTTAAAAAAAATTTCCATACTTTCATTTCTTACTGCCCCATCTGTTAGTCCTGAATTGCAAAACATCTTGGTTTTAAGAAAGAAACAGCAGACAAATGCTTGCTGCTGCTGTTTGTCTTAAAAGCACAGCCTGAAGGATAGCTAGCTGAATGGGGATACATCAAACTTTTTATCAGCTAGTCTGAAGCAAAAATCCTGCTGTGCTCCATAGTGATATGCCTGAGTGCTGCATTTTATCAGTCGGGGGACTGTTATTTGACAACCCAGTGTTTAAGAAGATTTAAAAAAAAAACCCTTTTACAATCTTGCCAGCTCCTGTTTACACTCTGTGGTTAGTGCATTGGCTTGTAGTTCATTAAATATTTTGCACCAAGGGCAGAGCACAGTTTGCAAGACGACCTGAACCTGTTTTATAGGGTAGTCTGTTGGATAAGCAGATCCCCAGAGGTTGCTATCCTTTCCACTTGCAATCAGGCAGGTGCCATCCTTTCCCAGCAATTGCTCCTGCTGCAGCTGCTGCAATAATTTATCATGGAAAATAACATATGGAAAGTGTTTCTGGGTCTGAATTGTAATAAGGGAAAAAGGCAATTCCAAAACCCCTTAACTACCCTGTGCAGGACAAAAGGACCATAGTCATTGGGTCACAGGCAGAAGGTACCAAGACACATCTGAAGACTTGGTGTAACATCTCTATCTAAATTTACCTTTTCTTGTCCTTTTTCCAGTGGCTGACTCTTGTCATGTACACCTAAAGAGATGTCAGAGCTCATGGTAAGAACTCTCCTCAGTACTATACAAATTGAGAAGAGAGTGTGGGTGTCCTTCCAGTGGACTCAGGGAATGTGAGTGGGGGCCTTACAGAAAGCTCACCTTGGGGTTATGATGGGTTTTGAGAGAAAGAGAAAAGTGAGAGCTGAGGCATGAGCAGGGCTGGAGAGGGTCTGCAAAGGGAATTGGACTTTGGGCTATATTTTCCTGGGGAATTGGAAATGACTTTATAGGTTATGCAGACCATCAATGGCTCATCTAGCCACTTGCCCCTGGTTCCCACATGAAGTAATAAATTTTCAACAGATCAGCAAGCAGAACTTGTCTTCTTCTGAGGGGTGCAATTACCCCTGCATATCTTACATAGCTGCAAAAAATGCAGTCAAATAGAGGGTGGGGATATAAAGTCACTTAGATTTCTAGGTCAGTCTGATTTCACTTTTTTAACTGAATTATGTGATTTAGTTTGCCTTTGAACAACAGTCCCTACCCTGTGCTTCACTTGATGTTTGCTCTCTGCATGTCAGGGGCTTTGTCCTCTGAAGTTTATCTGGATTTTCTGATTTTGCTACTTGGTTCTCATGAAGGACTCTGCCATTTCCTGCAAAACTTGTCCTGTTTATACATCTGTAAACCATCTTGGCCCTTGTGCTTCCACTAACACTCTGGGATGCAACTGTTCACAGTTGCAGTGGTTAAAGTGTTAGTGCTGGTCCCAGACATTTGTCACTGAGGAGAAAACAGGGAGGAAATTAGAGAAAACATGCAATGGTGCCATGGTCGACCCCAGGAATTCATGGAGCATCCTCAGACAGAATGTCCTTCAACTGACACTCTTAGAAGAACATTAGTGAGAAAGAAGAGTGCTATTGCCAGGGAAACACCTTCAAGAATCTCTCTGACACCCTTCTTTTTCTCACTGATAGCTAGATCCAAAATCACCACTATGATGTCCACAATGATAAGTACAAGTCCAAATACTCTGAATCCAAATGGCATCACAAATGGGTAAATTTTTGTCCTAATTGCATTGGAACACACTTTCCTTATCAAACTTGTTCAAAAATGGAGTGGGGCAAAAAACCCAAACCAAACCAACAAAAACAACCCCAAGCCCAGGACATCCAGGGGCTACATTCAGATATGCCTTCCAATAGCCAGGCATTACAATAATAAATAATGCATGAACAGCATCTCTGGTGTCTCACACCCTGTTTCTGAAGGCAGTTGACACTGGATGCCAGCTTTGGTGAGAAATTGGAAGGGGCAATGTATAACTCAGGTGTAAATTACATTCCCTCAGGGAGAAAGCATGGTAGGTTCAGGCCCAAGGGAGGCATGGCTCCATGTCTTTCACCCTTGGCTCCAGAATACCATTCATGCCCAGCTGCTCTGTCTTGGCTCCTAGTTACATCCAGTGTGTCCATCTGCAGCAAGAGCTGGGCTTCACCACTCAATGCTTTCACCCCTCTGAGCTCTGTTTGCACACAATTGTTTGTTTGAAAGTCTGCCCTTTGTGTTTGGAGAGCTCTGGACAGTGCAAACCTGCATTTTGATGTGTTGATGTGTGGAAACAGAATATTCACAACACAGCACCCACCACTTGCACTGCAGACTATCATTAAGTAAATATGAGGGTAGAAGGACCTCACTTTTGGAGATGAAGTTGCTTAAATTATTGCTTGCAAATTATATTCATAGTCTATTTAGTCTTCTTTCTTTTTTTTTCCCTTTCATGAATCATTCATAAACTGATCATAACTTCTGGGAATATATAATTAATCATAATTTTCACTTACCGGTTTGGAATGAAATCCCGCCTGTAGCGTGTTTGTAAGCAGTTCACTTGAGCACTTTAGCAGACACTTGCAGCCGGATCCTGGGCAGTCATGGCGCAGACCCCCGCCTCAGAGGACTGAAACTGTTTAAACTTAGAGCCTAATGAACTGTGAGTGATGTGGAAAAACACATTTGACATCCACTGAAAAAACTTCTTGGAAAAAATATTCCCATTAGTGATTCCTAAAGACTGACCTGAAGCTGTCTGTGTTTTGAGTGAGTCTTTTTACCTCTGTTTTAGGTGGCTTCTCTGCTCCTCACAGTGCCCAAGGCCATCCCATACGAAAGCCATCCATGGGGTTCTTGTAAAACTGCTGTGAAGGAGTGAAGCCATGTACATTTGCTTATGCCTGATGGTACTTGGATGTTGGGATGAAGAGCCCTCTTCAGGCAAACTGAACTTGCGTTGGAGAGAGAAGACGTGCTAATGAGAGTGGTCCCTGGGCAGGCAATGTGGTCTGGGCAAACAATCTCCTCTCATCTTCCTGTGAATAGTATGGCTGGTTCTCCTGATCAGAACCTGCACAGAAGTCAGGGACAGCTCCACTGAACCCATTGCAAATAAGAATAGAACCATACTTTTTGTGTGGAAGGACTGTATATCACATAGGTTACAAAAAACAATTAAGATACAGTTTCATTTGAATTATTTCTTAATTTGCTTGTGTGCCATTTCTAAATGCCAGAAAAAAGATTGAAGAAATTAGTCATAATTAATAAATAACACCAGAAGCTTTTTGATTTTATTTATACTTTTTATTAATAAATTTAAAAAAAGTCTTGAGCCTATTTGAGTTCATCTATAGGGATTCCATTTTAATTGCTACAGCAATGAGGAGGCATATTAGAGCTGCAGAACAGATTGTTCAGTGTTTTTTTCTGACTTCCAATATCTATATCAGGACAGTCTGGGAAGACAGAAGTTTATCTGAACTGCATTTTCTTCCTCTGTCCTGATGTCCTTAAAAATACAGGGAGAGCTTCTTCAGACATGATTTCTGCTCAAAAATGAAACTTAAATCTGCAAAATAACTGTAACCTTTCTGTACCCACACCAAACTTCATTTTCATACCTTTTTGTCATGGTGATAACAGCAAATTTAATGATCTCTTCCACTCAACTATTGAAAAAAATGATCTTTGAAGACTCTGTGAAAATGCCAAAAAAGAAGGATGCAAATGTCAATGAATGAAAGGAATCCAGGGTTGCCATGGCAATATAATCCACGCTGTGCCTCACCCAGACCCTCCATACAAGTTTCCATCGAGGCATCCACATGGTAGCGACATATTTACCCATTTGGCAGTGAGATGCTACACACTGGAGCAACAACTACATCACAAGGTGAAGAAGAGACTGTTATCATGAGGTCAGTCTGCATCAGTGTCTTGTTCAGCAGCTTGGAGAGCTTTACTCATATACATAGGTCTTGTGCAAGAAGGGCCACTGCACCCACTCTTCTACTGAAAATGAGGGGAAAATGAAATCAGTAAAATGAGAATATTCTAATATTTTTCAGTAATATTTAAAGAAACTGATTCCTTCTCCAAAATGTTACTTACACATCCCACCTGAAATCCTTAATCATTAATTAAGCTCTCTGAAAATGTTGGCAAAGAGAGAAGATAAATATAAAAGGTGGCCATGGAAAAATAAATGCACTTTGCTAAAAAAGACCCATTTCAGAGAAGTATGCTTGTTTAGTTTAGCCTGGGAGTTCAAGAAAGGCAAGTAGAAATCTTGAAGTACTTCTGGATGGTATCATCTGCACAGTTCAGGGATGCTCAGGATGGCTCAGACCTGCTGGGAACAAGCTGACACAGAAGTCCCCTCTGTTAAAATTGAAAAATTCAGTTCAAGTCAACTGGTTTAAATACATTTTTTTGTGTGAAAGTATTATCTATAAAAATACCAAGCTATTAAGATCAATCTTAAAAATCTTAATTTGCAGACAATGTATTTCTCCTCCTTTTGTTACGATGTGTAATTGCCTTTCTGTGGAAGGCAATTCTGCCTGTCATGAGACAAAGATCCTTGTCTCATAACTTTGTCTGGCCAGAGACTGAAATATCTCTTCTTCATTAAAAAGCTAGCACAGACACCAGACATCCCAGGTGAGAAAGATCACCAATACACAAGTTGTCTCCGGGTGAGCAGACGCTGGGGATGATGTCCTTCCCACACCAGGGGCACGTGTGTGCCCATGCACAGAGCCCCTGCAGCCCAGCAGGCACTGCCAGCAGAGCCCACCTTCACCTCCATCACACCAACCTTCTCCCAGGTGTGTGTGGTCTCTGTGCACACCAGCAGTCTCAGGGACAAACCTATAGCGCCTCTGGGTTTGCGGGCTGGTGCCTGCGTGCTGATCCTGCACTGGGGCAGAGAGTAATAACTCACTGCTGTCAAACCGAGCGTGGCTGCCTGTCTTGGCATTGGAAGAATTGGTATTCCACTTGATTTATACCTCCAACCAAGCTAATTAAGCAACAATTCAGGAGGAATCCATCATTGTGACAGACTTGTTGATTAACCGTCCCACAAGCAAAGTCAAGGGTGTTTGGTAGCCTGAAGGGAAAAAAAAAAAAAAGGGTCAATAGGGAGAAAAACAATGATTTCGCCATAATACAACAGTGACTGTTATTTCCAAAAGCAACAAGAAGCTTAATACATTTCACAAACACAGGGGCCAACGCTGAAAACAAAAGCAGCTCAGATCAGTGGGGTGTTAGATAAAGAAGAAAAACTTCTCATCTCATCTTTGTGTGATTAAGCTGTGAAGGCAAACTTTATGGGGATGGTGCCCCTATTAAAATCTTCAGTGCCCTTTCATCTGTGTTTGCCAGCTCTGAAATGTTAGTGTGATCCCCATGAGGTTTCTGGCATTTGTGAAAGCTCTGAGATTCATCCAATTATGATAATATCATCTCTAATTTTTTTGATTAAAATCAGTTTCCAGTCCTCGGGGACACAAGTCTGAAAAGACCTAAGACCTGCTGTTAGAAATTGAAGAGAAGGACCTAAAACAAATGCTCTATTTTTAAATCTTCATGAGGCTAAAACCCTCAAGAGGGTAAGAAGCAGCCAATGTGAAGAACAGAAGCTGAAGCAGATGAGATTAGTGATGCTGAGCTCCCTAGCACTGAAGATGGAATGTAGAGCTGATGAAATTAGGATCTAAGCCAACCATTAGCATTAGAAGGACTTTGGTGCAGACGTGGTGACAGCTGACCCTGCAAGCATAATCTCTGGATGTAGATCTTGAAGCCCTGCTGTTAACTGACCTTCTTCCAAGACCCAGAGGCCCCATGTCTTGAGTCTGCCTGGCAGAGGCCATGCCCAAGTCACCTCAGGATGGACAGAGGAGGAAGCTCTCACATGTCTTGCCTGCTCCTGAAGATGATTCCAGAGCATGCAACCTGGATCAAAGCTTTCCCAGATGCCTTAGAGTCCATGCTTTTGGTGTCCCTGCCTCAATGAACACATCCTGCTGTTGTGGTATAGTAGCCTGGGGGTCTCCATGGCCAGTTTTGGAGTAACTGAACGTCCCTCTCCATTGCTGGCTGTGCCTCAGGTCTCTCACAGAGAAACTGCTGTGATTTATACAGAGTAACTCTAACGCTTTCCAAGAAAAAAGGAAGTCACATCATTCCATAACCTCGTGCATGGCTGAAGCAGGGAGTGCTGGGTTTGACATCTCTCAGTGAAGAGTGCAGGACTGAGTGACTGGTATCCCAGTGTGCAGCCTGGAGGGGTGCCTGAGAGCGCTCAGTTCTCCCTGCTGCCTTCAGTGAGATGCGACTCTTTCTCAAAAGAGGTACCTGTCCTTCTCTCAGTAGGATGCAGATTGAAATCCTGTCAAGAGTGACCCTCCTCCCATGTTTAGGTAGCTCAGCAGACAAATGTTGGGATCATTTCTTTGGTGGAGGTTACCAGCTGTATTTTGCTTTATCACATTTAGCCTTAGCATTTGTCTCTAGGATCTCTTTGCTGCAGGGCTGTAGCTGAAATATTTTACTATGACCTGTCAGTTCCTTACATGAAATACCTTATCCTGCAATTTCTACCTACACTCCTTACACCTGGTAATACCCTGCAATAGCTGCACTTTTTCAGCCCTGGGGAGAGGGATGCCCAGGCAGTCTGAGAGTGTACCAGCCTTTTCAGAGCAGGTTTCCCAATGCCCTCCACCAAGCTGGCCATTGCCTGTGTGCCTGCTGCCAGCTGTGCTGTCAGCTGTGCCTGTGCCGGGTGTCCCCAGCCCGCTGTGGCACTGGGGTCCATTTCTGCTGCCTGGCAGTGACATCTAGAGGCTCCCTGGCCTGAGCTCTGTCTCTCACTGCTTGCAGCACTTGGCAGGCAGAAACCCGTCCCTCAGCTCCCTCCCGGGAAGTGTATTCCCACCCTAAGGATGAAGTATTGCAAGACTTAAATTCACATCCTTCCTCCTCCCTCCTCCCCTAAACCACCATGGGAAGGATCTTCATTGAGGCACCTTGAGGAAATTTCATATTGCTTCTGGGATTCCAAAGGTTTGGGAGAGGCAACCCATGTCCCTTCCCAGAGAGAAAAACTGGTGCATATGAGGCTGGTGCTGATTAAATAATACATACAGCTTTCCACTTGAGGACATATTATTTCCTTGCTTTACATGCGATCCATTATATTTGATGCCATCTAGCATTAGATGCAAAGCTGCCACAGAAACACCTCTGTATTGAGACTGGCTGTGCAAGATGAGAGATTATTGTGCAAACAGTATTATGCATTTAAAAGCAATGCACTCAAGAGAGAGGGAGGAAATGTATCATCTCCATAAGCTGAATTATTCAGCCAAATCATGAATGCATCTCCTGAAGCATTCCCAGGGTGTGAGCTGAAATGCCTACCATGGAGAGAAGGATGGAATGCCATTGCCTATATGAAGGGTACTTGGTATTCAATAGAACACATATTCTCTAGGGTGATATCCCATAGGCATTTTGAGTCAGCAGAGGAGATTGCAAATGATCTTCTAGACTGAAATCAGGGAAATTGCAGCTTAGTGCAGCTTTGTGTCTCACAATACAAAATTCGTGGGAATATTGTGGTGAAAAGTGGGAGAAATGGCTCTTGCCCATCCTGTGTCTTACATCCACCCTCCTTGCCTCTTCACTTGTTTTGTCTGCCTGATGCTGAGGAGCTGGGCTGTAATGATAGCTCCCAGCTCCACGCAGGGAGAAATCCTGGGACAAGGTGGGAGGTGCAGCGATGGGGTGAGCCTTCTCCATCATCCTCAGATTTCATGACCTAAACCCCCTTCTCTTTGTCTCTTAGGGACACGAGTAACACCTCCATCCATGGAACAGAAAGGTGCTTTTTTTACTAACGGTGCACATGATTTGCAAAACCTAAACATAGTCATTAACATATAGAACTTCTAATGTGTCTAGTTGTTTGGTTTTTTTCCAAACTAGTATTCCACATACCCTAGAGAACAGAGGTGACAGGAGATGTGGAATGAAATTGAGGTTGTCAGGTTATTTCGATTTTCCTGGGTGACAAAAAGAATGGTTAAAAAAAAAAAATAGCAGCTGTGAGTACCAGATTTTTCTTTTTCAGATACTTTCTTTCTTCTCTTATATACTGGCATAAAAGTTTCTGTCTTCATTATTTTGTCAGATGAAACCAAGGGAATTTTTTTCCCCCACTGGAAAAAAAAAGACAGTTTAAAGCTTTTAATATAATCAGTAATGGCCAACACAATGTTTAATAAAATTTAGAAGATGGATTAGACACCTGATCCATGGACCCCAGAGGTCATTGGTTCCCACTGATGTCCCTTGGCCAAAGCCTTCCACACCAAACTGAAGATGTTAGGAATTCAGAGGAACAGCAATGTGCTGTGGTGGACTTGGACATGCTCTTCTGGGCCCTGTTTGCCAAGCAGAGGGAGTGTGACCTCAAGAAAACCATACTGAGATCCTGGTCTGTCTGTCAGAAACACCAAGCCTTGGTGAAACCAGCTGAAGCCAACAGCAGTGATCAGGCTTTACTTCAGAGCTTTCATTTCAACTTCATACTGTATGAATACTTTGGTGTCTGCAAGTGGTGAAAGAAGAAGTTTGAAAGTTCAGCTGGGTCTGCTTAGACAACACTGTGAGCATCCAGGGAAAAACTGGACAAAATTTCATGGTAGCAATTATAGCTTCTGTATTTGAATTCTCTTTAAAGGCAGCCCAGGGGAATTCTGAACTTTTAAGCAGCCTTTGCAGCACTCAGCATTTCAAACTGCTCATTTGGGTGTTGGCTCTGGCCTGGGGAGGGATGGACATCACTCCTCCTTCCCAAAAGCAGGCATCAGAAAGTCCCTTAACTTTGATGGGGAGGACACTCCATGGCATTGCTGGAACAAAAAAAGAGGACCGGGGAGTATGAAGCTGGGCATGTGTGGGCCTGTGTACAGAGCAGCAAAGGCAGCACTTTCTGTGCCACTGACCCCTCCAGCCAAGGGCTGTTCCAAAGGTGAATGCAGAGACGCTCCAGAGAGGTTTGTGTGTCTCACTGCCCTGAGACAAAATCATGGGGGCCTGGGAAAGTCCCACCAGACAAGCTAAGAGATCCTGGCATACTCCTGCATCCTGACCTGGGTCACCTAATCCATGGGAAAGTATGTTTCCTGCAGGCTCTGATGCTGCTCCTGGTGCTGACAGGAGGAGTTATAAACTCTGTGTCCCTCCAGGCATTAACAGACAACTTACCTGACAACTTCATGCTAACAGATGCTGGGAAACAGCATTTTTGGCTCAGCTCTTGAAGCAGGTGACGGATCCAGTTCTTCTACTTAATGTTCATTTAATGTGAACAAGTCCTAGGAAAGGCAGACATCTGCAATTACTCATCTATGCTGCTGAGATGTGAAGGTATGACATTTGCTGGAACTTCCTTGTAGACAGTGGGCTGGTTTTAAAGCCAAATTAAGCATATGAAATAGAAGAAACTTTTTTTTCATTAAACCACATTTGTAAAAATAATTTCTAGGGTTTTACCCTGGTGCAATTTCACTTCAAGGTCTTATTACTCACCTCCTTCCTGAGGCTGGGAGAGTGTCATGCTGTTGGACATTAGTCACATCCAAGAGGCAACAGGCTGAGTAACCAACTTTGCTTTGCTGAGCTGGAACAGTCAGCTGGAGGAAGGCAAGGGCCAGAAGCTCCTTGCAAAGCTGCTGAAAGGTTCAGGAAACTATGCGGTATCCATGTTGAACCATCACAGCTGTGTCCCCAGGGTGTGCCCTCTGTAATGCCAGCCTGGTGGTGGATTGACACACATTCCCACTGACCTACATTAGAGGGATTCATGAGTCACACATTAAAAAAAAAATAAATCATTTCTCTAATGAACAGAGTGCTGTTACTGAGATGGCAATTTTGCATGAGATGCTAAGCAAAAGCCTTTGGATATTTCAATATAACAATGTACTTCTAACAGAGCATTAACAAAAAAAACAAAAAACCAAGCATTAGGCCTTTATACAGATATTCACGGCTTTCAACACCCTGTATGGATGAACTGATTGTGTTGAGTCAACTGAAGCATGGAAGAATTATCTCCCTCTTTAATCTCACAGTAATTCCATAAAAAAAGGGGACAGGATTTCCAAACCTCCCTTTTACTTTTAACTGAAGAACGGTAGAGCCTTTAGAAAGACCTGAGGCTCAAGTGTACCCAGTGGTAGAAAGTCACAGGTAGAAATTTTTAGGTCAGGAACAGATTGTTTCTCCCTTTTTTTTTTTTTTTTTTTGACAAGATACGCTCTGTTTAAAAGAAGATACCATTAATCCAGGGACGTGCCATGTCACGTATAATAAAAGAGTTCAGATGGATGGAGCACAGTGTTCTCCTCCAGCATGAGGATCTGAAGTGGTGAGGTCTGTATGGGGATTATGACAGCTACTGGAGTTAGGATGGGATCCAGGCAGGGGTGGTCCAGAGGGACACACCAACAGAAGAATTGATCTGGTGGCACTTAGGGTCAGAGGCATCATGATGTCCTCTTACCAAGATGTTTAAACACTGCTCGATGGCTGTGTTTTGTGAATCCAAACAAATGATTACCAACTGCTGTTGGTGATCCACCTGCACTCATTCTTTGGAGAAACAGGCAAGCTCTAAACAGTCTTCCTTGAAAAATGACGGTGCTGGAACACTTCTGTGAAGACATGCTGAGAGAGTTGGGGTTGTTCATCCTGGAGAAGAGAGGGAGACGTTGTAGCAACTTCCCGTACCTAAAGGGGGCTACAAGAAAATGGAAGAAGGACTTTTTACAAGGGCCTTTAGTGACAGGACAATGGGGAATGGCTTTTAACTGAAGGACAGTAGATTTAAATTACATATTAGGAGGAAATTCTTTACTGTGAGGGTGATAAGATGCTGGCATAGGTTGCCCAGAGTAGTTGTGGATGCCCCATCCCTGAAAGTGTTCAAGATCAGGGTGGGTGAGGCTTTGAGCAACGTGGTCTCATGACAGGAGAGATGGAACCAAATGATCGTTAAGGTCCCTTCCAACTCAACCATTCCATAATTTTATGAAAAAGCAATGAAGGCATGCAAAGCATTGGCAAATTGGAATTTCCTGGCCCAAAGTATTTGAAAAAACACTTTCCCCCCTTCAAATGGGTAGACTGGACAAGAACTTCTGAGAACCAACACAGCTATAAGCCCCCTGTACTGCTGATAAGCAGACACACTGCCCGAGGCTAATCTCAATTTTGCATTTAAGGGGTGAGTTTTTTAGCTACTTAATCATTTAAGTGAAGACTTTCTCTCGTCTACAGTATATTCATTCCTCTTGAATCCCTGTTTCTACTGTTCTCACCTCCGGGAATTTTAAACACAGAAACGTCACCGGAAAAGGTAATTTAAAGAAGGGGTTGTTTTTCCCATCCCCAGACGGGAGCGTGCCTGTGGGGCACGAGAATCTCCCGCAGTTCCAGCCGGGAGCTGCAGGTGGCAGGATTGAACTGCAGACTCCTGTGTGACCGGCTCTCCTTTGCTCCCGAACCAGCAAATACCTTCAACAGAGAGACCGAGGTACGTGCAAGCGCTTTGCAGGTGGGAGTGGTGATACCACGCCAGCTCACAGCTTGCCTTGGAGGTGTTAAACCCCTCTTGCAAAAGAGGTTCTTTTCCTCCACAAACACAGAGGCTCACAGCCAATGTTGGTACTGTTGGGGTTGCCCTGAGGATGCTGCACCCACGTTCCTCCACCCATAGAAGAGTGGGGAAATGCATAGAGAAAGGCACCAAAGGGTAATCAAAATTTTCTGGGCAGTTTCTGGTTGAGGAATCATTAAACAGATTAGGATGTCTTAGTCTGGAAAAGAGCTGCCTGCAATGATGATAGAGAGCAGGTGCATTGTCTCTGTAAAACAAGAGCCGGGAGCAGCAGATAAATCATTTGCTGATGTGTGTAAAGAGACAGAACAAGGTACTGCTGTAAATGGCCTGGAAATGGTAAGACTCATCTCCTTGGGATGCTGGGGCTGCCAAACCCTCGCAACACTTTGAAAAGTAATAGAATGTCTTCACAGGAGAGGAATCAATCTGTGGATACCATGCTCAAAGGCATCTCCTCTTGTTCATGAGGAGACTGGTCCTGGTCCTTAAACGTTTCCCAGGGTGTCTGCTGGAGGCAAGAGACTGTGCTAATGGCCCTTTTAGCTGGCCTAATCCAGCACTTCTGTGGCCTTGGTCTGGGGAGTCAGTTTAGGGGATGCTGTGAGGTGCTCATTTTTCAGTTTCTGAAGTCCTTTTCCAGGACAAAACTTGAGCCTGTGACCCAGCTATGTTGCACAAACTCTGAGGCTAGAAGATGAAAAAATGTATTTATATATTTTAAAAAAATCTTTTGGCCTTTAAGTGGGTTCTGAAGGGGAGAAGGTGAGACTTAAGGGTCAGAGTTTCCAAACACATGGGATGGCAGCATCACACTGTGTCTGCACTGAACTGGACCCCGTGGCAAAAGGTAGGGTGAGCCCCTGCTTTCAGGATTGCTGTGCTGTAGGACATCACATAATCATTGAATAGAATTGTAGAATGGTTTAGGTTGAAAAAGACCTTTAAGGTCATTGAGCCCAACTGTTAACCCAGCACTGTCCAGCCACCACTTAACCATGTCCCCAGGTGCCACATCTACACGTCTTTAAAATACTTCCAGGGATAGTGACCCCACCACATCATGGGTGGCCTGTTACAGTGCTTGGAAACTCTTTTGGTGGAGAAATTTTTCCTAATATCCTTGTTCTGCAGCTTGTTACTTGGGAGAAGACACGAACCCCCAGCTCACTACAAACTCCTTTCAGGTAGTTGCAGAGAGCAATAAGGTCCACTGAGCTTCCTTTTTATCCTTTTCAACATTTGGTAGGCAGAGCACTGGCCTGTTTCTCACCTACACCTTGCTTTTTTAGGTGCTGCCTCTTCCACAGTCTGTGACAGAGCAGGCTGCTCTGCTCTCTGCTGTGAGCAGTGCATTTTTGGTGGAACAATGCTGTGTGTGCCTGTGTCCGAGAGTGCAGCCCCAGCAGCTGAGGAGCCTGGGCTGCCCTTGGCCATCCAAGTGCAGAGCAAGGCTGGAACAAGCAGACCCTGAATGCAGCATGACTTTCCTATCAAAAGGTCTCGTTAATGGATCTGGATCTGTGTGATGATGAAGAGGAGCAGAAGAAAAAGAGGCATCAGACCAACAGCATCCAAGTTAGTGCCTTTCTCAAAACCTGTTTTCTCTTTGAAGAAAAACAGTGTTTTTCTCATTTTAATTAGGCTTAACTGGCAATATGGGAAGAGCCCAGATTCGCAGCCATTTCCTGGCAGTGTTAGATTTAGTGCTGCTTAAGCAGCAGCCAGAGCTCTGCTCTCAGCATGGTGGGGACAATGGCAGCAGCAGCCATTAAAGCCAACAGAGAAGGAGTAGCAGGATTTTGGTACTACACTGTGGCTGGAAATGCGGATGTCCTGGTGTTAACAACTAGATAATATGAAATGAGGATCAGCAATTGCTCAGGTCCATTGGCTTCTTGGCATCATTCTGACTGGACTTGATATTTGACCTTTTTAGCTTGCTGGCTGATCTGGTTTGACAAGCAGGGCTTGGTGCCCCTGCCTTCAGACAAATTACCAATATTAGGAGGTTACCAGGTCTGATAGGACAAGAGGAAATAGCCTCAATTTGTGCCAGGGGAGGTTTAGATTGAATATTAGGAAAAAAAATTTCACAGACAAGTTTGCCAAGCATTAGAACAGGCTTTCCACACTGAAAAAGGGTCAACCCAGTCCAGTGCAGCATCCATGCAAACACTGACCCATGCTGGCAAGGATACTGGGATTTTTCCTTCAGCAGCATGCCGTGGCCCTTCTCCATGACCAGCATTTGACTTCCCCTTACCCTAAATTTGCTCAAATCCTGGCTGTAATAATTTGTTGTGGTGGGAGGGCATAATTCTATTTATTGAATATTTTTCCATAATTGCATTTGCTTATGGTTATCTCTCTAACTCGCCTTTTCCCAAATCTCACAAAATCATGCTGGAATCCGTTTATGGCTGCATGTGCAGGGTGGGGCCTGAGGAGGCAGCTGGGCACACATGTACATGTGTATGTGTGTGTGTCTGTCCAGGCACACGTGTCCACGGGGAAAAACAGAGCACTTGGCATGACTAGTCCTGGGCAGTGACTGCCTCCAGCAGTTGCTGGGCTAAGCCTTGCCTCTGCCAGCCAGTGGCTCCCATCCCAAGCAATTATGTGGAGCTGCCATGTGCCGGAGTCATCCATTCAGCTTCAAAAAAAGGCTGAGCAAATGGCTGCCTCCGCTATTTGTTCATACCTACCTCCCAGAAGTGAGGTAAAACAACAGGATAAAAGGTGAAGCAAGATCTGATGATGGTTGTGACCTGGGCTGTTCTGTCCTGCTCTGTAACAGCAGAGTCACGGTTGCAGTGGCAGGACTCCCTTGCAGGAGCTTGCTACACCTTCAGGCAAGGGTACAGCCATTTGGCTTCATCACTTTCAGCAGGGAGGTCTTGCAGCTGTGAGATCCAACTGTGGCTTGGGAATCTCTGTCCCTTGCCCTGCCCACATGTCTGACAGCCTTCTGCCTCTGCCCCACATGCATGGTGTGGGGATGCTCTGCTGTGCAGGCTGAGTGGGTGCTCCAGGCTCGTGGGCATCCCACTCCCAGTTCAGCAGTGCTTCAGGAAGGGAAGTCAACCTGGGAAAGCTCCTCAGGGGTTGTTTTTCCTGGGAAGTCTTTCATCTATTCTGGAGTAACCCCAAAGATACTTTGCACGAGAGCACGTGGCCCTTGACCATTCAGTTTTCCTTGGATTGTGATGATGTTGAGCAAAGATCACTGCATTGTTCTGCTGGTCCCCTCCTCTGTGCCTCCCACAGTGGCTGTTTCTTCCACCCTGAAGGGACCTGCTCCTGCTCTCCCTCTCTATCTGCAGCCCCATTGGTCCAAGAGCAAACACACCAGAAACCTTGGTATGAACTTGCTCGCAAAAACAATATCCTGTAGGGATGGGACTTTGACTGCTGGTATAAAACATTAGACTTCACAGATTTTTTTTTTTTGACTTTTTTTTTGTTTATTTGCTTTCTTTTCTTCCCCCTCCCCCCCCCCCTCCCAAGAAAACCAGAAGGACTAGGTGATAGGGGAGAAGGGGATTTGAGCATAAATTTGTTAGAAGCATTACAGTAAGCAGCCCTCCAACACTAGAGTTGGATCATAAACTTTGTTTAGGGGAAAAAGAAAAAGCACAGAAAAAAAAATCCAGTATTTTTCAGAATGAAATGTTTCCTCTTATAAATTTGTGCTTCTTTAAATCACATTTTGAAATGTATTAGAAAACAAAGTCAAAATCAATGTGAATTCAGACAGATAATGTCATAAAGTTTTCAAACAGAGTTTCTCTAGATGGGGAATTTGGACATTTTCATATTCTAATTCAAGGACAGACAAACTTTGGATGCCTGCAATTCTGTGGGGACTTATCTTCCCATACTTCTTGAGCTCTTCTAGAAGGGTGAGAGACACGGAGTGCAGAGTGAGCAGTTGCCATAAGGAACTGGTGGCTAAGTGCCCTGTTTTAAAGGGGCTGGGCATGTCAGAGATTTTTCTAGCTCACAGGCTTCCAAAATGTGAAATTTTCACCATAACAAAGCATAGCGTGAGAGCCTGAAGGTTTGGAGGGCCAGGTGGGTGCTGGGGAAAGATTCTGCAGCCTTGCTTTGTGGAGACAGTTTCTGGCTGTCAGAAGGGAGCAGCTCACCTCTGCAGCTTGGCCCTCCCACATCACCTGAACCCTTTCAGCTTAAACTCCCTGCTGGCCTGCAAATCAGGAGAGCAAAACTGATGGAAAAGGTTCTCAGGAGAGAACCACCATGGCTGTAGTGAGATGGATTGCATGGCTTCATACCTACACATACTACAGCTAACTGTTACCCCTTTTCCTGCAAAGGAAGATGAGTAACTGTGGAATCATAGAATTGCTAAGGTTGGAAAAGGCCTCTAAGATCATGGAGTCCAACTGCTAAATATGCAAATATGCACCCATCCATTGTAAAAACTTGTTTTCCTTCCCCTCTCATGATTGGCTATCTAAACAGTAAATAGCATTTTAGGCAGCTTTCACTCTGTGAAAAGGATCTAACAACGTTTGCCCTGAAACATGCCAGAGTGTTTTTGAACAGCATAATGAAAATCCTGTGAAGAACAAGGCAGTGGAAGAGCCAGTGTTACACATGCCCTGAGACCCAGTTAGCTTAACTTCTTTATTGATCTTCCCTGGAAACAAAGTGCTACAGCAGAGAGGTTAAGGGAAATAGATGATAAACATTGCAGACTTTGAACACATAAAAACTGAGGTGACAGATTTAGGGAAGACATCTCAATGGAAGCACAGTGCCCAACTCCCCAGGGTTTCCCAGCGGATTAGCCAACAGGCATTAGTTACCATACACTAAACCCACTCTTTTGGCATTGAATTGGGAGATCAAAGTCCAGCTCCTGCTTGTCCCTGCAGAAAGAAGCACATCAGGCAGCAGTTCAGGTGGCAGGGAGTGGGTGCATGTGGGTGCCAGTCAGGACAGTCAGGGCTGGACTTCACCTCTGGCAGCTCTTGGGAGTTTGGGTCCTTTGGCAAGGCAGACCAGTTAGCATCACACCTTCCCATTAACTCTGGCCTGCACCAGACTGGCACTAGTTTTGAATATGACATCTGTTTTCAAAATCAAATTTTAAAATTCTAAACAAAATTTCCTGTTGTGCTCTGCCAAGGTCCAGACTGCCAGCCCCAGGTCAGAGGTGTGTGCCACTGCCCAGGGGAAGCAGGAAAGGACAGACCCCAACCCCAGCACTTTCCTGCTGCTGCCTGTCCTCTGCCTCTGGATCCTCAAGGCTTTGTCAAGGGAAGTGGTGACATGTATTTGCTCCAGAAAAGCTGGAAGAAGTAATACTGAGCTAACAGTGGCAGGAAAATACACTGCATCTCTCTTTGAACTGCACAGCTGCAGCTCTGCATTTTTGAAGGTTTAGTACCTAGGGAATGGGAAATGTCAATATTACCATATAGTTTTCCTTGGGTGATATAAAATCCTCCAGCTGTCAGGTTAATTTAAAGGCAAAAAAGAAATCAAGTTTAATCACAATTTTGTGATCATTTTTGCCTCTTACAGGAAAAGATCCCCTGGCTATGCTAAAAAGATGTTAGATCTTTCAAGGACATTGATTTGTTAGAGAATAACTTGCATTCCTTGACCTGAACATCTCCCTGAGCAAGGAAGAAGGGGATGTCCCAGGATCAGGTGCTAGAACAGGCTTGAAATACATGCATTTTAAGTTTCTATTTTAGATCAAGAAACTGCTCTTGGCTTTCTGGTGGCCTTCAAACAAGCTAGTGATCACCCTTGGGAAATACACCTTCTGAAATCACCTCCAAGCCACCCCAACTTCTAGAGACAGTGACCCAGTGTAAAGCAGCACCTGCCTTGGGGTACTAGAACCCCTCCAAAGGCATCATCATCCATCATTTCCACCATGGCTTCTCATTTTCACTGGTCTGGAGTCCTTGGGAACCAGCCCCAGAAAAGAGCTTTCCATTCCCTATTCCCATTTGAAGGGGAGGAAGGGTAGAGGAACAAGGAGATTTGAAAGAGAGAAGGGAGAGAAGATGCTTGCCAGGGAAACAGCCAAAAGAAATTGCAAGGAGGTGTGTGATTTAGAGGGCCAAAGACCCCAATCATCATTAGCAAAAGGAATCCACCATGGCAGAGGCAGGACTATGAGTTTGCAGGGTGGAGGGCAAGGGAATGAAAAGGACTGGAGAGGACATTGATTTTCTTAGAGGAAAAAGTGAGCAAGAATGACCTCAATGGAAAAATGTTTTCTCTCTCTCCCCCTTTCTGTCTCACGGACAAATATAGCCCTGCACGTTATGCAAAAGCAGTGTTCAAGCATGCTTGGAATGAGCAACTTGGGAGGCAAATTGCTACCACTTGTCCTCACCCTTCTCTTCTGGCTTTTATTTCTTCTTTTCCCTTTTCCTTCTCCCCTCCAGCATGGTCCAGCCCTGACAGCTGCCACAAAACCACCTCAGAGCAATCCCCTTCCTCAAGAGGACAGGGTGGTGCTTGGGGGAAGCTGCCAGCAAATGCAGTGAGAACCACCACTGGTCTTCACAAAACGATCTGAAAGGAAAAATGGAATTTTTTCCTGGGGCTGTGTGTGTTAAAAAAAGGGGGAAATGGTTGGGCTGAGTATTAGGTTTTTCCAATGGACTAGGCTGCCTGAAGATCTCACCAACCTATCCTGGGGCATCTTTAAGAACCAGTTCAACAATACCTGTCCAGAAAAGCACAGGTACAGGCAGTCATTCCCCCTGACAGGCTCGCTGCTCAGCAGCAGACCAGAACAATTTCTTACTGCGCTATTTCTGCAAAATTTCTTTCTCTTTCACTATGAACATTACAGAACATTTTTGCTGGGAGTCAAAAGGCTGCCAAGTGCCTTTAGCTGTTTCCAGCATCTCCTGTTCCTCCAGTCCCAGCTGCATTTTCCTGGAGGCTGCAGCTCCCACGAACCTGCTCTGCTTCAGTGGCTCCACGGCTGCTTATCCTCGGTTTGCTCCCTGCCTGGATCCAGCTTGGAGGGGCCAGAGGGACTCTGCAACCCCCACTGCCCTGCAGCCAGTGCCAACCCCAGCTCACTCCAGCATTCCATGGGGAGAGCAGCAGAGGAAACACCCGGGGGCCACCTCTGTGCAGGGCTCCCATCCTGTGGTTACCCCTGTTTGTGTTTCACTTGTGGGACTGAAAACTTCAGCTTTTTGGTGAAACATGGGATTGCTCAGAAAAAATCCAAATGCAGAGAAGTGGCTGCACTCCCATGGCTACTCCAGGGGAGGGAGAAGGAAGACCCAGGCTTGGGTGCAAAGCAGAAATCTTGCCTTGTAGGACCTGCCTTTGTAGTAACCAAATCCTGCCTTGTCCTTCTCTAGCACTGATAGAAATAGCTCCTGGGCCTTGAAGCCAGCTCCACAACCAGACCTGTGGCTGAGCAAATCAGGACAGAACTCTTGCTCACCCTACCCTGCCCTCAAAGTCCCAGGACAGAGATGGATTTTGCAGCCCAGGATCTTCCAGGACAGGATGGCAGGGCTGGGAAGATCCAGAAACAAGTTGCCAAAGGGCCCTAGAAGAAAGCAGCAGAGTGATTTTTTACAAGGGCATGTAGTGAGAGGACATGGAGGAGTGTCGGAAAGGGAGTAGGTTGAGATTAGATATTAGGAAGAAACTCTTCACTGTGAGGGTGGCAGGTTCCCCAGGGAAGTCGTGGATGTCCTGTCCCTGGAAGTGTTCAAGGCCAGGTTGGATGGGACTTTAAGTAACCTATTCCAGTGCAATCTGTCCCTGCCCGTGTCAGGGGGGTTGGAACAAGATGATCTTTAAGGCCCCTTCCTACCCAAACTGTTCTGTGATTCTTTGATATGATTCTACCTGCAGAAGAAACCATTGGGTCAGTGTTTTTCACCCAAGCTGGCTGTATCTGTGTTTCACATTTCTTTATCACTTGTCTTGGCCAGGAGACCGTGGCTCCTGCCCATGCTCTTTTCTGGCAACTCCACTCTGGCACTCACTTCACATCCAGGGCAGTTTGGCACTGCTCCCTGGCACTCCAGCAGGCTGTGAGCATCGGGACAATGCTGCCCCGTCCTTGGGCTGCACAGACACCCAACACCTGTCCTGCCAGAGGCATCATCTGGCTTGTCCTCTTACTCAACAAGTAATAAGTAAAAGCAGCAATACCAAAATCAGTAACAATGGCAACAGCAATTGCAATGCTTCCTTTCCAAATGCTGGAATAATTCCCATGTTGTATTTATGAGAAAAAAATAAAATCAAGAATTCAGATGTCTTCCTCAAACCCAAACCGTGAGATAGCTGGGAGCTGGCACAGATATCCTTAATCCTACCCTTCAGCTCAGCCACTGTGTAAAGAAGTCAGACAACATCTGCAGAGAGGTCGCTAGGAAGTGTTGCCCCTCTCAAGAGGAAAGTGGGAAGAAGCAAAACTGAAGGATCCGTAGTCATCCCCATGGTTAATGCCATGTCCAGTGCAGACAGTGAGGGCTGATGGTCTGGCAGAGCAGAGGTAAGAGCAGCCTCTGCCTGCCATTACCCCACGGTTGCATGTCCCTCTTCAAGGAGCATGATGCCGAGAGCAGTGGAAGAGACCTCTCCTTCACAAAATTAGTTATGTCTGATTGCCAGGAAATCAATCAAATGGGACAAAACTAAAGCAAACAGATCAATCTGCAAACAGAGAGACTTTTCTCAGTTTTTCATAAGCTAAAGAAATAAAAGGAACAATTCCCTTCCCTAAAAAAACCCTAACAACAAAACAAACCACAAATGTCATCTGCCAGAACTGTTATTTCCACTCCCGGTGGGGAGGCAGACTGGTGCTGCTCCCAGATTTTCTGTGAATGGACTGGGAGGCAAAGCAATTAGGCAGAAAATAATGAACCATTCATCCAAACACAAGAGCCAGCAGAAGAGCAGTTGTAAACAAGTCAAGTTTTCTTACCTCCTCATGGCTTTGAGCACTCAGTGGTTCTGTGAGAGGTGACAAAGCTGTGAGCAGTGGGAGGTGCAGTTCCCACTCAGCTCCTCTGATCACCCCTCGAGAGCAGGTGCTGTGCCTGTTAGGAAGCATGAGGATGAGGTGGTATTTGTCCAGCTAAGGAGTAATTTATGTTTGCAATATATTAAAAATACTAAAATTCTCCAGTCTTCATATGGAGTTTTCATACTTGTAGCCTGCAAGAAGAAGTGGCGTGATACTGTTGGCTGGGGTCAAGACAGTAGTCAAACCACCTAAAATAGCCAGTCCTTGCTGGTGCAATGCCTGTGTTACCTCAGAACTGTTAAGACAGAGGATAAGCTCTTTCTTGTCATGACTCTGGGATTGGTAAAACCAAACTTGACCCCAGCTCTTACCACAAACGTTCCCCAAACACTGTGGTTAGAGCAGGCCCATGGTGGGAGGCAGAGTAGAAGTCAAAGGGGATCCTGTCAGGACCTAAATCCTTCCTGGTGGCCTCATGTTGGAGACTTTCTGGTGGCCAAGGCTGCATTGAAGCCGAGGAAGGCTGCATCCTTCCTTGGTCCTGCTGCTCAGCAGGAGGAGGGAGAGACCTGCCACTGCCAGGTGGATGCAGGTTTGGCTGGGGAGATGCCATTCAGGCATGATGTTGATGGTTTGCACCTCCAAGGGGTTCATATGTATCAGTGCAACTTACCAAGGGGTGGCAAATCTGTTGTGTCCTCTACCACATTGTTTACAGTCATTTGAGTGTTTTGATGGTAAAGCTGCATTTTTTACAGACATGGCACCTCTTTGAGGCGGGGGAGGGGGGGGGGAGGGGGCGGAATAAAAATAAAAAAGCTTGCTGAGAAGTCAGTTTTTAGCCAAAAATATTACACTGGGGAGAAAATGCTGCCCTGTGAGCAGTCTAACTACCCCTACTTGATCCATACAGCCTTGGGCCTGGGGCAGCCATGGGAGTGGAGTGGAGGTACCACTCCAGATTCATCCCCTCAAAGGAATGACTTGACCAAATAGGACTGGACAAGATGTGAAGTAAATAATAAATGCAGTTTTTTAATATCCAAAATAAAGACAGAACAAATTAAAAGAGAAATAAAAAGGAGAGGGAGAGACTCTCCATTTATGAGCTTTTGGAAAGAGAAATGATGGGCAAGGGATGAGAGGAGGAAGAGCTGTGCGACCCAGGTGTATGACACTGAAGAAGCTATTTAAAAGCCTGCCACAGCCTCTCCTAGGCACATGTCTTAAGAAACAACAATAATTTCGTTTAGTTTGGCGCTTTTGCATCACCTGACAAGCAGGCATGTAGAAAGGCTCTTGATTTTCGCTCCATAAACACAGGCTTCACAGGAGGAAATTTCTGTGTGATGATAATCCCTGAAAAATATCAAAAAAGCAGATGCTAGAAGGTGCTGTTTCAGGGCTAGAGTTAACTCTTTGGCCACTGGAGCCGACTGTACCCCTCTGGCATCAGACCTCAGGAACTCACATCTGAGTGACTTGGGAAAAAGCACCACCAATTTGATATGCTTGTTTTCCAAGTTCTGTACAATTTATTGTCAAATAAATAAAGTCTTTGTTGAAGTAATTTTTTTTTTCTGTGAGCAAATATGGTATAAACCATGGTTTTGAGTGAAAAGCCTGAAGCCAAACAGTGATGGATACCTTTTTACTACCATCAATCATGTGGAAGAGCTGTTTGGAGACTGCTGTCTCTAAATAACATCCCACATGTTTTAGAAGTGATGTATACAGCCATTCCATCTGTCTTTGGGAAGATAAAAGCCTTCAGATCAATCTCCTTACAGATTTTTTTTTTATCTGCATCTCCTCACCTGATGATGGGAAACATGGGATACAACTCTCTTCTGTCACTTCTAAAACACTTTGTTGAAGAGTTGGCAGTGCCATATTGATGAAATCTGACAGCAATATTTTTTATTTATTATTTTATTTACTTATTTGTTATGATTTGCTCTTCTTAGGTTTTGGAATTATTGGGACAGGCATGGATTTCCTAGCTGAGCCAGGGAACTTTTCCCCCTTTACACTGTACAGACGTATAGTTCCTCCACCTCTCCCAAACCACTTAGGGCATTGTCTGCTCATGAATGATGACATGGATGGCATAATTTGCTGATTGACCAGTCTTCTCATCCCATATAGCACAAAAAGATATAGGCACAAGTCTATAAGCAGGAGGCCCTTATCTCCATCCTTCTGTGAGCCAGGACAAGTGGCTTACTGAGGTGGTCCTGTCCTCTACCAGGACTGCCCTCTCCTTCTCTGTTACTTTGGTAATGCAGATTCCGGCCCATTAAAGGTTTGCTATCCCTTTCCTCCTCCAGGCTGTGTTGTAGCTTTTTGCTTCTCTCCTTGGACCATCACCAGAAGTATTTCATCATCTGCCATTGATCTATGTAGGGCAAGCAAAGGGCTAAGCAGGCAGAAATGGTTAGCCCAGTAGATTTGGAAGGACTTACTGAATTATGTTAATTCCCCAGCTCTAATTCAGCTTTGCCCGCTTTGAACTGTTCTTCTTTTTTCCCACATTATATTTGAGCTGATGTTCACCACAGGGGTCCAGATGACTGAGAACCCATCACGACCTTAGAAGAGATGCCAGAGACAAAGCTCCCCAAGTCAGTCTGGGATTGTCTTTCTCAGCCTTACCAGTAGAGGCTAATGGAGGAGCCTGAAGAGCTTTGCTTTCCCTTTGAGACCTGTTCTGCCCCATTTTCACATGTGCTGACTGGAGTAGGGCCCTCAGACACTCTCTTCTAAGCACATGTGCTGCCCTGGGTCCTTCATGCCGTGTGGCTTTCAGGAGCTGCCCCCATGTGACCGGCAGCAGAGCAGGCTAATAGAGCTGTCTGAAGGGTTGAGTACTTCAGGCTAATTGAATTAATGTCTTTCATTAAGGTCACTGGGTAGTAAAGTGCTAATTTTCTTCGTGAGCCTGTGGACCAGTTTTCCAAAGCAAGGAGAAGACTGATGTAATATGAGCTTCTCACAAGCTACCTCTAGCACCTTACCTGGGTCCTCACTGTCAGTGAACTGAGACACGTTTAGCAGACACTTACTCTGACATCTCTAGATCCTGACCATTTGGCCATCAGCAGAGACTGAAGCCACAGCCATCACTGTAAAGACATTTTTCTGCTCAATGTAAAGAAACACACCTTTAAGCAAGAAAGATGTTGCAAGCTTTTGCCATTTCATGTTGTGTACAGAGATTTAGTGTGACTGTGAGCAAGGATTTAGTGCTGCTGTATTGCAGATGATCCATGAAACAGCTACCAGGTTGGTCAGCTCTGCAGGTGCCTGGTGTGCACAAAAATTAGGCCTGCAGCTTTCCCTATAGCAGTGATGTGCTGTCATGCTGTGAAAAAATCAAACCTGTTTACAGCTTCTTCATGCCCAAAAATATTGCACCTTTGACAAGACTAGCACAAAAGTCAAGAAGGATAGCTTGGGACAAAATCACTTAGAGGTGTCTTCTTGTTTCCTTGAGTCTATATTACACAAAGCAGTTACAAGAAGTACAAGGTGAAGTACTATCAAGCCTCTATAAAAACAAGCTGTGCATATTAGTGCCCCTGAGCAACACAGCGTCTGGGATGAGGGCTATCAGAGGAGATAATCTCTGTCTCTTCTCCTCTGTGCACACACAAAACAACATTCTCATCATTCTGATGTCATGGCGCATCCAAGAGATGAAAAAAAGCAACTAGAAGCACTGCAAATCTCACAGACACATCAGAGGAGTGCAGCCAGCGGAGGAAGCCAGCACACATATTACATCAGCCTGCATCAGGTTGCTATGCGACCAGGAAATCTCCACGTGTTGCCATGACGATGTCACCTCATCATCATTCAGTACACAGTTCAAAGGAGTGCAGCAAGTCCTCGCTGTGCACATACCAGGACAGAAGATTGTGGGATTGAGGAGGAGCATCACAGCATGGTGGATATGGGGGATGCTGCTGTCAGAGCCTCTCACTTGGGCAAAGCACACAGGGCTGCTGGGAGAGGTCTTTAACCTTTTCCTCCCAACACTCCATGGTTCAGCATTTTCTCCTGGCATTTCTCAGATCGTGTCTGGTATCTGTGGCAGCCAGGGACAACATACAGATGGGCAGCCCACTCTGTGTGAGGTGGCAGCATCCTCCTCCCCTTGCCACTCCCAGGGAATGGCAGCAGCCAGGGGAAGGTCATAAGGGAGAGTAAATACTCCATCTGTGAAGTGAGGGAGCTGCTTGTGTTTTGCTGGCAACACATGCTGCTTCACAAGCTCTCACAGCAATAATATCATTGCTGCTGTGTATGAGGCTCATGATGAATGGCACAAAAAATAACAAGGTGAAAATATTAAAAATCAACTGCAATGCCACATAATGCCACACTTACCTAGGAAGGATGAGCAAGCTGGTAACCGCAGCTTGACATCACTGCCGACATCTGGTTTGGGATCTTAAGTCCGTTCCAACCTGAATCATTCTATGGTTCTATGATCCTGCAGTGTTGAGCTCTTCAGAAATGGGAAGAGAAGGAAAGGCTTTGACTGGAAGGGAGGCACATTGTTAACCAGGCCTCAATACGGAGCCCACAAGTCAGCAAAACCCAACACCAATGACCATACTGCAGCATGCAGAAAGGGATGCTAATGAACACAATCTCTGCCCCACTGCAGAAAATAACGACTATGATCATCAACCACCTTTACTACCCTCCTCCACACTCACCTTTTGCCACATGAACCACTGCTTATTTGCAAAAAAACCCAACAGCTGCTGGTGCCTCAAAGCACTTAAAATTATGGAAAGGTTTTGGAGAAGAAGATCTCACCAGGCAGGAGCAATAGTCCATTCTGGCCCTAAACACACTGGAGGGATCGCAACTGGTTTGTGACCACCAAGCAGATGAAATGACAGATTATCACAAGTCGTCAGGTGAGTTCTTCACAGTTGACATCTGACTGACCCTGCCAGATAAAACATCATGGTGGAGAGGGAGAAGTCCTAGATGAAGACATAGCTGGAGAGGAGGATCTGAAACAAGTCACTCTGAGGAGCTATCCAAAGATAAGATTGCAGCCCAAAGTGATGTGAGAAGAGGCAGCCGGTGTTGAACACTGTGGGAAGTACTTTGATTTCAAGACTGACTTTTCTGGTTTGAGCAAAACCAAGCCCTTTTCTTTCCTCTTCTTGGACAAGGTGTAGGCGCTGCTGAATCCCATCTCAACTCCTCAAGATTAATAACCAGAAACTGGACATGTAGGAGCTTCCTATGAACTCAGGTGTGAAGGCTGCCTTGTGTTCTCCAGAAACCCTGCCAGCTCCTTGCCGGCCTGTTCTGCCTGCCTGTGGTTGGGACTGACTTGTCAAAGTCACCAGGAATCATCACAGAGCCTTCTCGACCAGGTTTGGACAACACCAGGCACATTTCCCTCTCTGAGTACTAAGTATGTGCCCCCAGGGTTGTACTCAGGGTTGAAGAGCTGAAGTACTTAGAGTGGATACAGGGTGTGGGATACACTGAGTCTTGGTCACTCCTATCCTGGAGCAAGGTGTACTAGTAATGAAATACCAATTCCAACTGTTGGTCTGTCAGTACCCAGCAAAATTCTTGTTCTTTTCCCTTTCCCTTTTTTAATCTAAGGTTGCAGCCCCTGCCTATGTGGTAAACACATCCATAGGAACAATATTAAGAAAATGGAAAAATCCAGATCATTTGCCAGTCTGTTCATGCTTGGAGCAGCACCCAGGGTTTGGGTTTGAAAATAACCTTTATATTTCATTTAATAACTGCTATCAAAATCCTATCTGAACCCTAATGCAATTATTTTTTCTCCTTCCTGCTTTCCACATCCATCCAGTCTGAGGAAGGAATGACAAAATATTGTCAGTATGTGTCCTTCTCGTCTCTGTAAAACTCTTTGATTTTAGCTGGTATTTGACTCAGCCGTTTGAAAGAGCAGAGTGCAACACCACACATCCATGCAGCTCCTTTCTCAGCAAAGGGAAGGAAAATTGCTGGCATCACACAAGAGCTTTAGCATTTTGCTTTCCATGTATATTTTCCCCTTTGTGCTCTGCAGCTTTCCAAAACTACCAGACTTGCCCAACCAAGACAAATCTATTTTCTTTGCTTTTTCTTCCTCTACTTCATCTTTTTATTTTTAATTTTTTTCTTTTTCTTTTTTTTTTTCCCCCCCAGAGGGAGTTTGTATTTGTATTTCCATCAAATGCCCCGTGGGACCAATTGTGAGAGGAGGCAAGTGTTTGTGCCTGATCTGTGCCCTGAATATCAAACTCTGCATTTGATCCAGGGGCACTTACTCCATAGAGCCGCAGTTGTGATACCCCTGCCCTTTTCCATCATGAAAGGCAATGCCTGTTCCTGTCTTGCAGTTACTGTAAGGAAAGATATGGAGAAAAGCCCATCTTGTTTCAAGCCTAGCATTTAGGTCATTGTTATGTTAGAGCAACATGGGCTTTATCCAGCAAAAGTCTGCTGGATGATCTTGACAGTGATTTTATCTAATTTCCTGTTTCAGCATCACAACAGAGATGGAAAAATAGCCAGTGGTCCTATGGAAGGATTGTCTTGTTTCCACATCAGGCCAGGTAGAAGCTTGTCAGAGCAAAGGTCTGCACAACCCGTTACCTGAAAAGAGGTTATTCAAAGAATAAAATTAGGGCAAAACCAGAAGGGTTCCTGCTCACAAATCCTACACATCTCCAGCAGTGTGTCACTGAGGAGCTTGGCACCAGAGATGTTTTCTGGACATTAACTAGTTCTCCAGAGGGCCTTCTTCTGCCACTGTGCCTGTTCTTCCCTTGGACCCCTATGATAAGGCTTTTTGCGTCCTCAGCATCCTGGGGGCAAGCACTCCCCTGCTTTTTTTGCTCACCACACCATGACCCAGCTAATTGTTGCTGTGGCCTCACAACCACAAGCAATGCACAGAGCAGACCTTATGCTGGAGGGACATGGGGCAAGCCTTGTCACACACACACTGCTCCCACTGCTCCCCCTCCCCATCTTCTGCCAGCCCCCACCTGTACAGGATTCCTTCCTGGCCCCAAAGTCATGTCAGAGTGGAGTGGTAGCTTTCTATTTCTTTGCCTTGCAGGTCCCAATTGCTCAAGCAGGCAACAAAATAGTAACTGTGGCACAGTGGGCAAAGGCCACAGGAGCCACAGAAATGGCTTTCAACAGCTGGGAGGGCATAAAAATAGCTCTGCTGGTGCATGGCTATAAAAAAGTTTATATACTGCACTTTGAAGGAGAAAATTGACTCCATTACAGTCAAGTGGCTTGATGTCTTCAGCTGTGTTTGGACACTTCTGATTCTCAAGGAAAATTGTTTTGATACCTTTTGTTGTGCTTCTTCAGCAGAGCTTTGTTACCAATGTGCTCAGCGACCTGCTTTTCACACCACTGCCTTTCCTGTGCCCACTGGACCCAGGGGATGCAGGAATAACTGTGTCCAAAGTCTCCAATCTTCCCTTGGTCCTGCTAATGTTTTCCCAGGTACTTTTGAGCCCATGGTCCCTCCTGTCATAGAATCTTTTCTGTCTCAGATGATGAAAGTGTATTTTGCATGTGCTGTGCTGGATTTCTGACTACAGATCCCCCTGGCAGGCAGCAAAGAGTGTTCATAGAACCTATTGATGGATTTTGGATTTATGTCCCCAGCAGAGATCCTTCTCACCTCCTTCCCACACTGTGTCCCAGGGGATGCTCAACTCCTCTGAGGTTTGGAGAGTGTGAGATCCATGCCTCTTTGGGACCATGCCCATGCTCCCAGTTGGGACCAGTGATGCCATGCACCATTTTGCTGTGGAAACACCCACCTGGGTGAGGGCCCTCTCATCAACTGCACTGTAGGGTGTGAGTTTCATGGTGCTTTTCCCCAGTCTTGAAGCATCCACTTCTGTGATAAGCTGTGGGGGCATCAGCAAGTACCACCTCTCTCCAGCCAGTTCACACAAACCCATGGCAGCCCTGCTCAGGCTTTGCTGTTGCTGGAGCTCCACATCTGTGAGCCAGGAAAAAAAACATCTTTAGCGGGATTTGTCAGATTAGACCTGGGATAGGGGTTTCAGCTTCCAAGGACACTGAGCTGAAGCCAGCAGAGCTACATGGGTTAATTGCAGCAGAGAATTTGGCCAGGTGTTCAAGACTCACATGAAAGCCCAGAGTGTAAAGTGATTTCTGGCTTCAAAATATCCTGTGTGTTGGCTGCTTCTGTCTTGGTAAATAACTTGTTTTGTTACCATCACACATGTTTTAGATACATGGGCTTTTCTGGCATACCTGTATTCCCTACAGGAAACCCATATGCCGATTTTCCCCTGTATGGGCGCAGCCTTCCAAGCAGCTAAAGGGGCACGATGGGTGATGGAGAATGAAATTTTCATCTTCATTTCAGAGCAGCGGCCCCAAGAAGCAGATGTAGCCAAGTGACACTGACATTTAAAGCAACTACTGAGATTACATTACGGAGATTATATTTAATATGGATGGCCAAATCTTTCAAACAAAATCAATGTTCTTTTACTTAATAATACCCTTGCCACATCTTAATGAAGGCTCCTCCAGCCCAAGGCCCTATTTTTCTGCCGTCATTTTGTTGTGTGACATCGCTGACTGCATCAGATGGTGCATAATGCTATTTTCATCCGTTTATATTGGATTTTATGCGTTCCCATCCTTGATTTGTCAATTGCTGGATCAATTAATCAAGGGACTCTTAGGGGAGAAACAGTTTTATTACTGAGAAGGAAGGGGAATTAATTTAAATTCTGCATCTTCCTGCAGCATCCAACATCTATTATTAACTCTCCCCACTAGACATGGACAGGAGGACGACAAGGGATCTACAAACCGGTCTGTTGCCATCTGAGTTATTTGCAGAAGTAAAATCCATGCCAGACTGATCCCTGGTCTGTCCCTCAGTTCTCACACTGAGACAGGCTCCCAGGGAGTACCCCTGAGCCCACGTAGCCCCAGGGAAACCCGAGGGTCCTGCAGCAGGTCCTTGCACAAGGCTGAGCCTGCCATGGGCACAATCCAAGGACCAAGAAAGCTGTGCTGGAGCCCTAGCAGCAGTCACAACATCTGTGGGTGAGAGGAGAAAGACACTTGTCATCCCAGTAAATTCAATTTAATTAGCGATGCCTGAAGAAATTTAGTCAAGGCAGGAGCTGCACTAAAACTTTGTGCAATTACAGAGCCCAGCATCAGCCTTTGTGAAAGCTGGGGGGGAAAATAGTTAATGTATGTGTCAGCTGGTGCCTGTCTCAGGGTGAAGTGTGCCCCAGCAGGGACTCCTGAGCATCCTTGTCAAGCTGTAAATTTGCTGCAGGCCCAGCTCTAGCATATTCCAGAAAGCAGACTCCTGGCCCCAAAACAACCACCAATGACCACATTTTCCCTTGTCACCCCAGCGTGGACATGATTCCTGCCTACAAGCACACGTCCATCATTGGGTTCACTGTAATGTTTCACATGGGGATTCCCTCTTTGTATGTACCAATCTTTCCATGCTCTCTTCCAAAATGAAACATGCCCCTTCCATGGGGAGATCCTGTAGCAAGTTTAGTGGATGGAGAAACCAGCTGGGATCTCGTCCCAACCAAAACGCAAGCTTACCACTTTGAGTTCAAACACTTTTGAATGCTCGAGCATTTAAAGGCAAATCAGAGTGGGATTTGGTCTGGACAGAGATCTGCATCAATATCCCTGCATGATCCATCCCTCTCCCCAAATCTTCTGGGGGTCAGACTGGCACCCAAATTGCCCGTGGACATCTCACACCCAGCTGACCAAGGGCTGGCAGTGCTCCTGCTCTGAAAACATCCTCCCTCAGGATGTGTGCCACAGAGATTAAAAATAAATTTTAAAAAAGGATTATTTAAATATTGTCTCCTAAAAGGGTCACAATGCAGTTTGCCATTTTTTCATCCCAATAACCTGCTTCAAAGAATTATTGTTTGTATAAAATACAGTATAAAATCTGGTGGAGCTGTGACGAACTCAGTTCTTGCAGCCACCTGCCCCCACCTTGCAGTCAAAAGGCACAATCTCACCATTCCTTTGGGTTCCTGACAGCCTTTCTCTGCACTGTACAGGCAGGAGACCCCCTGTATTTTGCAGCCACAGGGAGCTGGGCACATCAGGCATCCAGATCTCCCCCTGCCTTTGGCTCCTGTCAGGTTCATTTGATGATCAGTGGTTACTTAATGAGGATATGTGGAGCTGCTGGGACTGCAGGCAAATGATAAAGGTAGCGCTTTTGTGTCCTGGGGTTTAAAAATAAAAAGCAATTTCAGCAGCCACTGCAGGAGAAGGATGTGCCTTGTGAGCGTGTCCAAGAGATGTGGGGCCAGAGGAGGAGGGGCAGCTGTGGCAGCTGAGTTATCTGCAGGGAAGACTGACAGGAGCAGAAAAATGTAGGCAAAGATCTCTGCCAGGACCAACTCTTCCAAATAAATTACCTTGTTCAGGAAATATGCAGTGGGCAGACCAGCCCCACAGCAATATTTGAATCAGTCCTTTTCCTTGTTTGCTGTGGGACAGAGACTCATCCCAGTGCCACCTGGTCCTTCTCCAGAGGTCTGTCCTCCCCATCAGGGCTCTCAGCATCTCCAGGCATGGAGACACCTGCAGAGGTCCACATGAAGAACCTACATGGTGACTGCACCTGCCTGGGCAATCCCTGAATTGCTGGACCCTCCTTTTCTCTCTAACCTCTTCCCGTACTGCCCCCAAGACACTCCTGCCCCTCAACCCACAGCTCAGCAAAATCCTCCTTTCAAGGCTTAGTTTATACCACCTGAAGCTCTGTTGCTCCTGTAGGTACCCTCCACCCTGACATTCATGAGAGAGAGCTGTTCTTCAGACAGACACAAAAATAACAATAAGAAAGCACTTTCTGATCAAACTTTTACAAACCATAACAAAGCACGGAAGCTCCAAGTAGATCAGAGTGTGAGCCCCTGGGACTGCAGTACTTGAATCAGTACCAGTGCTCTGCAAACCCCACGCAGAGGGATGACAACCTTGGCTGCAACGGGTCACTAACTCAGTGCATCTGTGCAATTTACCCCTCTATAGTTTTATTGTTTGCCAAGTGGTGGGCAGGGCTTAGAGCCTCACAAGCCCATCCATGGTGGCCTGGCCCTTGATGGGGCAGGCTGCTGAATTGTGTGAAGCCAAGGACCAAAACATTACCGGGGATGTGACAGGAATTCACAACCATCGAGGTCATGGCCAGTCTCGTGGGGCAGGCTGTGTGGCCAAGGCAGGTCCACCAGCTGGTCTACAGCAAGGCAGAATTTGGTCCAGGGCACAGTATTTAAGAACTTAAAAAGGTAAATGACATGTGTGGGCACTGCACAAACACAGCATGAACCCTCTGGTGTAAGGACCACTGTTTGCCTATGCTGCTCTGAGTAAACCAGGGCACTGGGCTGTGCTCTTCGGCACTGCAGGCAAACAAGCACACTTATAACAGTAGAAACCAAGAAAACAAAGCCTATCTGTTATTTCTTTCCACCTGCTCCAGTTTTCTAAACATAGATCTCATTAACCATCCTTATTCATGCTAGACGGCAGAAACACCCCTCCAGCTGGCTGCCCACCTCCATGTCTCCATCCTGATGCAGGGTGACTGTGGGCCATCAGTGGTGTGCTGGAGCTTCCCCACTGTGACGACAGCTGGGGGAGTGTGGGGTGACACAGCTGCTCCTGAAGGCTGGGCACAGAGCATGACAGAGACAAGCCTGCCTCCAGTGTGTTCCCAGTGGTGAGGAGGAGGAGGAGGAGGAGGAGGGACAAAGCACATGTCCCACCAGCACCCATAGCAGGGCTCACCATGGGTAGTACAAACCAGCCTCCCCATTTGGTACCAGCCAAGGAGTACCCTGATCCTGAATGAAATCAAGCATTTTTACTGGTGCTATGCCCTATAAAGGAGGATAAATCCCATGTGTGCTCAGGTTTCATCCCTCAGGCTCAGAGAAAGAATGGTGCAAACAGGAAGTTGACTTTACAATACAGTGGTTATGGCATGGATCTTTCTCCTCCTTTAGGCACAGTTCAACACCCAACACCACATCAAAAGGTTGAAAGAAGGCTTAGCACAATGTGGATCCTGCCTCTTCTGAGGCAATGAGCATCTGAGCATAGCATCACACCCCCAGCTGGAGCTGGAAGGGCACATCAGGGCCTCCTGACCTTGGCTCCCTGAGCAACTCGATGATGCCCTTCTGCAGCCGAGTTGTATTTTTAGGTCCTTCTCCCCGCTGATTCATTAGGGGAGCTAATGTTCTCCAAACCGCTGGGCTTCTGACCCTCGAGGTGTGTACACCATGCACTCCTGATAAATATAGACCACTTCAATTACATAACCTGTCTAATAAGCAGTGCCTGTCCTCCCTGCGGGCATGAGGGGAACCAGGAACTGAAATGCCTCTGCCAAGGGTGTCAATGGATGCCTCGCTCTTCATTTTATTTCCATTGTCTTCCATTTCCAATGACTTCCTGCTGTATCATCTTAATGAGTGACTCAGTGAGGTTGGACGGTCCTGGAAGTACTCCAGGTTCAGGGAGACCTCTCTGCTCTGCCCACTGCCACAGTGCGTAGGGTAAGGTCCCCCTTTATAATCCTCCCCTCTGCTCAGGGAGATGTGGTAGAGTGGGATGGGATGATTAGGATTGGAAAGACTGAGCTAAAAGCTGGATTCATTTCCTAACTCTATGTATCAGGGCATTTGGCAGACTAGAGGTAACCAAAGGACTTTATACCTAGAGGTGCAGTGGTCTGTCTCTGGAAAAGACACCTGGCTTGGTTAATAGAGCAACAAAAGAACCTACCTGTGTGCGGTGTCAGTACAGAAGGCTTAAAAAGTCCATGTGGTTGGTAATAAAGACATCTTGGTATCAAGTAATGAGATATCAGTGGAGGTGGGCTGTGATCTTACAAGATGAATGTCTGATCACTTTAGGACCTGGATGTAACTGCAACATCTGAGTTGCAAAATGCAGAGTAATTATTTAAAAAAAAAGCATTCAAAGTACAGTGTGAAGCACATTATTAATAGACTTGACAAACACACGCACAAGTGGGGTGATTATTTTGTGTGGGCAGTGGTTTTTAACCCCTGGTCTCTTGTTCCTTGTGGCACTTGCAGCAAGAGCCCGATGGAGAGGACCCAGGGAAACCAGGTCCGCCCCACAATAGAGGGTTCCTTTCCTTGAGAATGCAGACCTTGTGTTATTTAGAGAGAGAAGCAGCTGTTCTCATCAAATGCACTCACTGCTTGCCATGAGTTTGGCATTGCTCAGCCAGGCTGGCTGCGAGCAGCATCATGATGGCAGAGGGCTATCAAAACAGCTTGAGTGATATTTATGACAAGGACCATTCTACCTATATTTGTCGTTCCTGCTGTGCCAACATTCCAGCATGTCCTGTAATAACTTCTAATAGCTTTTATGCAGTGGCTAGAATGATGAAGCTAATTCAAGTATTGAACCTCCCTGGTTTTATCCCTGTCTTCATCTAACAATCAACAATCAGATCTCTTCCAGCTTCCCTGACTATCGGATACAGGCTGAAGGGGGGAAGAGGGCTGGTCCCAAAGTGGGGCGCTCTGCTCTACCTTCACATAAGCAAATAGCTGTGCTTTTGCTCCTGGACTGCCCCTCTCCTAATATGCCATGGCCTGCCACTGAGCACCACCTGAGGAAAGGTGACAACTATGACCATACTCTCCATGGGGCTGGAAGCCCCTTTTCACCCTCAAAGAGGATCTGTGGCACAGTGCGTGTCCAAGCAGCAGTGCATCCCCAGGAGATGTCTCCGGTCCTACTGAGCCCCCACCCCGGGATGCAGGAGGTGCATGACAAATGCCACTGAACTATGGTAGACCCAACAGTAGACCCCAAGGTCTGCAGACGCAGAATCACAGAATATTTTGAGTTGGAAGGGACCCACAAGGATCACTGGGTCCAATTCTTAAGTGAATGGCCCATATGGGGCCACAACTTTGGTGTTACTAGCTCCATGCTCTAACCAAGTGAGGTAGTCTCAGGGTCCACCTGTGAGGCCAGATTTGAGGTCAGTCCCAGCCTGCTGCAGAGGACACCAAGCCCCATCACTCCTTGCCTGCAGTGCCCTCCTCTACATCCCATCCTTAAATGATGAACAAAGTCTACTAAGGAGTCTTTCCTGCTGGAAGAACTCAGCAGGAAGCAGCTAATGCAACCTCTCTTGTTCATCCACGGCACTTACGTCCAATGGGTAATAAAACCACAGGCTCCTTTCTCATTAATCCCTAATTAGGCTCTCTCTCACTTACATAGCACTTTCTGTCATTAGCAGTGGAAATCTGAGAGCCTGCCTTTTACCTTCACATGTTGCGAGGGGGCAGACCTGAACACCTTGCTGTGATCTTGCATAAAACATCTCCTTCTGCTGGCTCTCGGGTTCCTGGAAAAGAACCTCCCTTTCCCCAGCATGTGCAGAAAGCAAAAACTCTAGGGGAGAGCAGTGTCTGCAATGAGGAGACTGGAGATGTCCACCAGGTGTGACACTTCACCACTGAGTAACCACAAGGTCAGGTTTGCCCTTGCACCTCTGCGAAAGCCCAGTTGATGGACTGCAGAGGCCTGAGCCAGCTGCCCTGTTGGTAGCTCATCCCAGTGTGGGAATAGAGAAGGCAGCCAGATTACTCCCAGAGATTCAGCATCTTAATTTAAAGCATGAAGGCGTATAGGCTGAGGCACCACATGTTCTGAGACCATGCAAGCATCCTTTACA
Source organism: Acropternis orthonyx (assembly GCA_035583155.1). Classification (NCBI taxonomy): domain Eukaryota; kingdom Metazoa; phylum Chordata; class Aves; order Passeriformes; family Rhinocryptidae; genus Acropternis; species Acropternis orthonyx. The sequence goes on along the minus strand of JAWWEU010000111.1, from coordinate 13,874,174 downwards.
TGGTGCAGGAGCAGAAACTGCAAGGAAGGAACAGAAATCACAGCTGAACATCAGCCCCGCTCCCAGTTGTATCAAACCCTCACCAAATTATTAGTATGAATGCCCTGGGGGTGGGTGTGCTGGGCACACGTCAGGGATGGGGAAGGCAGGCAGCTGAGTTACTGTACCAGGATTGTATGTGCCAGCCCCCAGTGCTGCTGCCCCAATGTGGCATTTGCTGCTGCTATCCCAGTATCTGTGGGGCAGCTGCATCCTGCGCTGTCCTGCCCATAATAGTGAGACTTACCTTCAGCCGAGGCCTGGAATAATACCTGTCCCAGATGGACACGCAGCATCAAACCCATAGGTGAGTGTTAGGGCCTGATGCCAGGCACATCCCTGGCTTGCAGTGAGTGGTGCCTGTTCTCTGTCCCTACACTTGGCCCATATTACTCACAGCATCTCTAGCGGGACCACCAAGGACACCAGAGGGTTGTCGGTCAGCAGGTCCTTTCCCAAGCAACTGCAGCTTTTCCAAGTGCTCCTCTCTGGCTTCCCAGCTGCTGGCTGAAGCACAGGAGAGTTGTGGGATGATGCTCCATGTCCCATTGTCCTTGTGTTGGCCATGAGGATCTCACATTGTTCATGCAGTAGCCCAGCAATACGAACCATCTGGCATGTGGCCATGCAAGAGACTGGTGATGCATGGGAAACTGGATCCAGTTCCTCTCCTTATAGGTCTCTCCAGGGGCAGACAAATGCCAGGAGCCTGCAGTGTCAAGCAGTCCTCAACTCCTGCCCTGTGAACCTGCCCAGCACAGCTCAATCCACATAGGACAGCGACTCCATGATTCTGTTCTCCTGCTTTAAGCAACTGTGTCCCAAAACTTTTTCATCTCTTGCTCCTGGTAGGGAGAGAGGGGAAGGAAGGCATAGAGCAAGAAAGGAATCAGAAAAGTTTTGTTTGCTGCCAAAAGAGGGTGTTTAAATAATTTCCTTTAAATGGACAGTTCTACTCCTGCAGGGAGTTCAGCTCCTGACGTCCCCATGTCCAGGACTGTGCATGGTAGTCTGATCCAACTGGACTCCAAGTGCTGGAAGGGGATCCCCTCTTGCTCTCACAGCAGAGGAAAGGTTCCCTCTCTGTGACCTTGAGACCGACTCACTGACTCTGATGATTTGTGCACATCAAAAAGCACCAAGGAAAGCTTCCAGGAAAGTGGGGACCTTTACTTGTAAGTATGTATGTATATGTATGTATGTATGTATGGCCAGACTTCGTGAACGAAGATCTTGGGAAGGGCTCTCCCCATGTGGGTGTGCCCTCCCAGCCTGCGCAGTGGATTTTTTAGGTGAGGCACAGCATGCGCAGAACTGGCCCCACTCTTAAAGGCCTAAGGTCCATTTGCCACGGATGAGTGAGCTTGGACAGTGACAGTGAAATCCTCGGGACTTTCTACAGCACCTGGTACTAACCGGGGCTGCCCCTGCTGAGCATCCGAGATCTGACGGGATCGGATGGCAGGGAGGCATTTAATTGCCCAGGGGATGGTCCCTATTGAGACTTGAACTCAGGCCCTTGAGATTCAGAGTCCAGAGTTCTCTCCTTTACACCACGGGACCGCCCTGGACCTTCACTTAGGTAGCTGTAAAAAGGGCACTTCTTGAGTGAAAGTTCAGAGATGATCTTCAGAGACCTATTTGAACAGCACTGACAGGGAGTGCAAAGCTGTAGGTAGCAAACCTGGGGACCTACAAGCATGCACAACATCTCCACTTGAATCATTGCAGTGATTAATGTGGAAGGAAAACTAACTGCAGCAATGGGGAGGGGGATGATGAGGCAGCTCCTTCCAATGAGGTAAGGGAGCACCTGGCTGCCAAGCAAAACACAGATTGCATAAGGCAGCACTGTGTTACAAGCGATTTTGCAAGCTTCCCTGGGAAGGCAGGTAGCTCCCCAGCCTGCTGGTGGGAATCTTAGTGAGGGATTATTCTGTCCTTAAAGAACTTGGGGTTCTGGCACAGCTGCCAGAAAAAGGAACTAGAAGGAGCCATTTGTATGTCTTGAAACATAGGACATCAAGTGAGAAACCTGAGCACAGAAAGAGAAGAGATACCACCCCAACTAACTATGGGCACACAGGCAATGCCAGCAGCAGTGAGCAGCCTGTCAGGTAAGAACAGAAAGATGCTCCTCCTGCGCCAGTTCGTGGGTCAAGCTGTGAACCACCCCATGGAAGATGTTCCTTCTCTTCTCACTTTCTCTAAAGATGTCTATGAAGAGAAGTATTTTAACACAGACCTTTTCCTTCAGCCTCCAAAGCTGGATGACATGCTCCCAACAGCTGTACCCAGCACTGGCAGGAGTCAACACCTTCCCTAGCACCTCTGTCCTGTTATCCCTAACATTTTCCTCCCCTTTGGATTCATTCTTCTCACTCACTTGACACCCAGCAGTTCAGATATCAGAGCAAGCCTCAAAGGCAGACAAAGTGTAGGGGAACAGAGGGAAAACCTGGCAGTGATGTCAGTGCCAGGTTACAGATCTGCTGTAACCTGCAGTGCCTCCTACTCCTCCCACAGCATCTCCTCGTGCTCTTGCACTCTGCAGCAGTTTATCCTCCTCAGCCATGTGTCCCTGGGGATGCAGAAGCAATGCTGAGGCCTGAGCTCCCCTTTGGTGAGGCTGAAGGTGCTTCTCTGCTCCCTGCAGGTGAGGGTGAAGGGGCTCTTGCCTTATCCTTCAGACAAGCAAGAAGAGAGAGAAATCTACGGAAGAGGCTGCTGACCACCAAAACCATTACGGCAGCACCCACACACCTGCCTCTCTCATGCAGCCCAGTATGAAGTATCTCCGATGCAGCAAACACCCTGCTCTCTTCTCCTGAGAGCAGCTATGCCTACCAGAGAAATACAGGTGGTGTTTTGCTCCGACCCGTCCTGTATATCCCACTACCAGAGAAAACAGTCACCCCAGATGAAGATCTCCAGAAAAAGGGATGACATACCATATGGAGGCCCTACTGTAACAGAACAAAGACATTTACTTAAAAACTCAGGGCCTTATATCCACTTCTGATAAAGATGCCTGGACTTTTGAGAGGCCCAGCATGGACAGAGGTGAGCTCTCTCTGCCTCTCATGTGTCTCAGCAGAAACCCTCTCTAGGAGGAGGGTCACCCAAACACGTTACAAGCACAGACCATGCTCCCTGCTCCCAGGAGCAATTTCTGGTTGAGATAGCTTGCAGTCTGATCCAAAGCCCTCAGGAAATAAGACAACCTTTTTCCCGTTGTAGTGAACTGCAAAGGAGGTGTTTGGGGCAGCTGGAGGGTGAAAGATTTGGCCTTCATTACTACTATTTTCTGTAATGACAACTCAGATAGAAAAATACATTTTTTCATTGCATATTTGAGTTCTGAGGAAACCAGCAGGAAGGGACAACCATCTTTTCAGAATGACAAGCCATTCATTTTGACTTTTGGGGACTGATTTGAATACTCTGAGCATACATAGACATGGCAATTATACTCTCTGGCTGCAGAAACTGCTTACCAGGGTCTCTGTTTCTTGTGGTCTTTCTGACACATGCTACCTGCTGGAGATGCAGGTATTTTGCTAGGGCTGCCACTGCTGGGCTATTCCCTGTTAGGCAATGAGGAGCTGAGAAACACAGTCCTTGTGCCTCCACCCCACATTAGCATTCCAGCGATGGCGAAATCAAGGAGTCTGGGATCTGAAATTACATTAAAGACAGGTCCTCTGAGAACATGAACCTTGCCACAGATCATTTCTTGTGTCAGTAGTTACATGCATGGTAAAAGGATATAGCTAAAGTGGAGGACTTACCCAGGGATCACCACCTAACACAGCTTATTCTTTAGCAATCCTGGTTAAGCAGCACAGCAAGGCTGAAGTTGAGCTGTACTTCTTGCATGCTTAAAGGTTTCTGCAGTCCTTTACATGAAGCAGCTTGCGTGAGGTTACAGTGAGATCCCCTTTCCAACCTACCATGGAAAGAAGGGGGGTCCTCCCCTCCCACAGCCATGAACCATGTGTTAAACATCCAAACAGACACCAGTTTGCCCAAGACAGGCAGCTATATATGTATGATTGAAGACAAGGTTTGTTCCTTACAGGTGCAGCAAAAAGAAAACAGCAAAATTAAACACATGCAATGCTTCAGGTCTTTATTGTTGCTGTAGAGTAACTGGTACATGTTAAAACATTCTAATAATATTATCAGTGAAATCTGAAAACTAAGGCTTTCTGTAGGTTTGTAGTATCCTGGTGTTTCCTTTCACACAGTGCACATATAAAATCAAGTTATAAAAACACAGATCTTTTTTAAACAACACCAATTGATGCAATGCACAAAACTAAGAACTACATTTTGTATGATCAAGACAACACCTTACAGACCAGCTTTGGGCCTTGCAGCTTTGAAGTCAAGAGAGAAATGTTTTGGTCTGACATCCTGCTACCCAGATGAGCTTGATGACACACACAGATGGCTGGATTTCAACCTTCTGTTCTGAGCAGAGAGAAAGAACCTCCCTGATGCTGAAGAGGAAACATTTGATTGAGCAAATGGGAGGGCATCCTTAAAGCATGTCACTGATTTCAAATAATGTAAACAAGACCTACCCACACCTGTAGGTCCGACAGACAGAGCAGTTGCTGCTCAGAAGTGCAGCTGCTGGGACTATGAGAGAAGGTAAGCTGTGACAAATGTGCCAATGAGTGAGACGAGTCTCAGTGCCAATACGTGTCCCACAGAAGAGGGGTATGTGATTCCTGGAGTACCAGCACCTTTAATCTAACAGCATTGAAAACATTGCAAAGTGATTTACCCCACACAGAATCACAGACTGACTGAGGTGAGAAAAGACCTTCAAGACCACCAAGTCCAACCATAAACTCAGCACTGTCAAGTCTGACACTAAACCATGTCCCTACCTGCCACCTTAGTGTTTTTCAAACAGGGAAACAGGGTAGGAACAAAGTAGCCTCCAAGAAATCTGTATATTAGAATCTTTTCGGTAAAAAGCTACATTTCAACCAAAGAGGAAAAAAAAATCCACAGAAAAATCTTCCTTCAGTTCTTTAACCACTTTTTAAACAAAGAAGCCTCTATATCCTCAAAGCTTTTAGTTTTCATTCAATTTTCCCCCACCTTGCATTTCCAATTGAGTTGAAAAATGATGCACGTAATCTGAAGATTTACATCAGACACAAAGCCAACACCCTTCCCTGTGAGAGGAGGATTCTTCACTTACCCCTTACTCCGCATCACGGAGTTGGGCATTGCAAATGTAACATTAGCAGCTGACAAGAACATTATTCTTTCTCTTTGATCTGAACACGAGAGAGGAGGATTTGCAGGATGTTTTTACCACGTTACAGCAGGTTATGTGTTTGGCTCCAGCTGGGAGAAAACCCCTTGCAAGAGTCAATGATGGATTGCATTTGACTTCATTTTCAGAGCCCAGCTTTAATCACACACATGTAAATCCTTTACCGCTCCATGACCAAGACTCACAGTGATGTTTCTGATACATTTGATGACACCACAAAGTTCTCTGAATGACTGAGAAAAGCATAGCCGGTATTTATGTCACCAGCACACAGAACCTGTCCTCTGAATTCATTCCTGAAGATGATGTTAAGGCTATTGGAGTAGGCTGGCCATGGTTGCTCCTGGTAGGAAAGCACAGCCATGGCTTAGGACAGACTAGAAGAAATCATAAATGCATTTTTTAGGTTTTCCCTTGCAGTGGGTTACCTGGATGTGCAGGGAACTGCACCAAAGCAGAGTATTAGGTGAATTAAAACCTGGCTAATGTAGATTTAAGCTGCAACCATGACCGTGATATCACAGAATTGTGTTAAAAAAAGACCTTGAGGTGCAGAAATGACCTCCTTTCACTCATGACAATGAAACACCAGTTGTCAGGTACTCAAATACAAATATGAAAAAATCATTAAGAAACATAACCCTAAATATAAACCTAGTTTTATTTATTTTTAAGAAAAAAGGGATTAAAAAAACTGGAGTAAACCAGATGGCTTCAAGTACTTTCCGCATAATAAACATTAGTTATTATAAGCATAGATTAAAAAAGACTTGTCACCTTGCAAGGGACAGTTGAATAGAGGCTGGTGATTTGTTCAGAAAATGGTCTTTGAAACAAACATGTAAGACAACATGCTTAGTGTGGTAATTTAGAAGCAAAGAGATGTGTCCACCATGCCAACCCCAACGCCTGAGACACCCAGCACGAGATACATGTTGCACTCTGTACCTTCACATTTCGTGGCAATGCCATTCAACATGTAGAGCCAGGCCGTCTCAGTCTTGCTCAAACAAGCCCTCAGGCAATAAACAACAAATACTTAGTAAGTCAGGAAGGTTTTGCAGCAATAGAATTGATCAAGTTGTCTAAAATTTTTGAGGTTGCAAAACAATCTAACCCGAAGCCCTGACATGTCTCCTAAGTGCTGGCTATGCTTTTGTCTTTCTCTATGTGAGCACAAAGATTACTTTTATTGTGTATGACAAGAAATACACTTGAAAGTGCCTTGCCTGAGCTTAAGCTTTCAGATTTTCTGAATGGCATGAAAAAAAAGGAAAGTGTTATACTGGGAGCCCGAAGAGAACCCCCCAAAAATTGTGAAGGAGGTTAAAGAAGTAATGATACCATCAAGAAATCAAAGCCAAAACTCCCAACGGGAAGATGTAGCTCTTTCCTGTGCTGTGGTAAGTCTAAAACCCAAATCCATCTCTTGTACCAACAGGGAGACAAGTGTTGCATCAGATGCGTTTCAACAGGTCTGTCTGACACATACGGAACCAGCAGTTTTCCTGCTTATCTATTGGGACATGTGAAATGTCTAAGGAAGCAATGTAAAAACCAAAAGTAATGTTTAACAAAACAGATATCTTGCCTACTCTGAAAATTAAAAAGATTTTTTTTTGCAATCAAAGAATGTCTACAAGGAAACTGTTTTGAAAAACATTTTTCAGCTATTTGGAGACAGACACTTACTTTTGCCCCTGTGAGGAAAAACCACCAATAAACCAACAAAAACCCCCAGCTCTCCTATCCCACAGCTCTGCATCATACAGTAGGTACAAATCTCCCACAGCTAACAGGGAGACTGAAACAGTATAAATCAAAACTTAGCTGCACAGGTCTATTAAATAATCAGAAAAGACTTAAAGGGAGGCACAGCCAGCACTGTTTTCAGTACTACGACATGAGACTGCAAGGCTTTAAAAATCCTCTGAGTGACCAAGCCAGAATGGTTCAACAGTGGTAGGTTCAGTAGTGTTTGAAAAAGCTTATGCAAAAATATTATTTTAAAATAAGTTTGAGTATTTGAAATAGAAAAAAGGAACAGAACAACTTCTTCAACTTCCACCTACCATCAAAACATCATTAAACTTACCAGCTTTCCAAATCCAGTGCTTACTTCACAACAATGTGATCATACAGAAATCATACATCTGTCTCTCTTAGCCTGAACAGTTTGGGTTTCTACATGAAAGTCCAGTGCATGTCACATTTATTAATGTCCTTATGATTGTTCAATAATCCAGCAATTTGTTTCTTAATGACAGCAGAATGCAGTTGCTAGCTGCTTGCAAGAGCAATGCTGAAATTACATTCAGAGATAAAAAGTACCATTTTCACAGGTAGGAATAACTAACATTTTCTTTCTCTTCACAGAATCATGTGCAAATGTCTGACAATGGTGATATTAAAAGACAATTTTCATGCAAAAATTGTTCCCTGTGCATAAAATTCGCAGGGATTCTCAAAACCACCCTTCCTCTACGCCACAACTAATTGTTTTTTATTTTCGTGTCGTGAAATTTCTGTTGCTTTTTAAAATATTGATGGCAGGCGAGTTCAATTAGTTCCAGCCCACCAAATATCTTTTGCTGCACAACAAAAAAGACGATCATGGCTGCAAAATACCACTGTGCGAAGCTGTACAGGTACAGCAGTGCGAGCATACCCAGTGGGAACACCGTCCAGTACAGGAGAGAGATGCACTTCACCGCGAGGACCCTGAGCTCGGATTTACAGGGTGGAATAATGCTCTGCCCTGTTGCACTGAAGGATTTTCCACCTTCATAGAAGTGTCGGAGTCTCTCCTCTTTCTCTTCCCAACGCTTCCGGCACCAAAGCTGCAGCTCCTCCTTAGAAGTAGGCACTGCCTCTATTGGATATCTCTGGACGTGGAAGTGAATCTCCTTTGGGAAGTTTCCCTTCAGAAGATGCTTCTCTGTCTGAGGAATGTTTTGGGGGTATGCCACTGTTATGTCATGGATAGCATCGAGATTGTCACCTACAAGAAAGGTTTGTGGAAAAAAAGATCAATACAGATCATGCAATGGTCAGAACACTAACTTGTTTCAAGGTGTGATTGAAAACTGTTCAAATTGTGGCAGAAATCCCAGAGATATGTTAGCTACACAGAGGGTGTTTAATCTGCTAGAATCTATAAATGCTGAAAGGTCAGACTTCTCCCAATCATTATCCATTCTGAATCTGAGCAAAAAACTTTGGGAACAAGAATATACACAGCACAAACTGATGCAGAGTAACAACAGTGAGTAAGAGATTAAAGTCAAATTTAAAGGAGAGAAGATGCACATCTGGTCTTTGACAAAGAACACAGTATGTGAGTCTAATGTTCAGTTATTCCTACCTATGCTGTACGCTGAAACTGCCTTTCACTAATGAAATACAACTTAGTCTATGTTCCTGTCAACACTGAAATAGATTCAGGCTGATCTGGAGCAAGCAGCATACACAATCCTAATCCACTGAAGACTGAGAAAACATCTGTGAAACATACAACAGCTAAATATCATGAACTCACAAAATCTAGGGTATCTCACAAAGGATAAGGAGTAGCTCTGCTGCTCAGCCAGCTTTGCAGAGGACTCTAGTTAACAGTTTCTTTATGCCCGAGCAGGCAGTACTGTAAGGAGGTGAGCTGCTGCTCACTGCACTTCAGATCTGGGAAAGACAAAGTACAGCATAAGTGCTGCTTGAAGCCCAGCATTAAATAAACCACATACACTTAGCTGTTTTGGTAAAGTGAGTGTAGTTAACCATTTAAAAAGCAATTGCAGATTGGAAATTCAGGGGAATATTCATGTAAAACCCCCTGCTCTTCATTAGCATGTCCAATTGAGGCAATGCTCTTGAAAGGATATCAGTATTGTCAAAGTGGGGCTTGCTAGTGCATTCTTGTACTCAGTGCTTTTATATTTTGCACTTTGTGAATGCCTTCTTTATCCCCCAACCTCTGACCAGACATTCTTTTTAGATTTCATAAAGTAAATTCTGCTAGTGTAGAACTGATCTAAAAATAGGCGTGTGGTGCACTGGACGTTGCATAACTGTTAAGTTCTGCCAGCAGTGATTTATGTCGCTGTTTTTATTTGGCTGGCTGGCTCAGGGCAAAATAGAATTGGAGACTAAAAGCTGTCTCCAGTTGCAGCAATTGAGGACTTTTGTTCTCACAGATGATGCCACTTCTTGCAAAGATGATCAAAATCTACTCTTTAGTCCCACTCTTCGTTTTTAATTGCTCTCTTTCCCTGGCATTTTGGCTTTCCTTTACAGCTCTAAAAATGACAGGGCAAGAATAGAAAGTTACTTTAAAAGGCCATGTTCAAAATGATGTATCTTAAGTTCAACTCCAAATATCACAAAAGGGGAGGAAACCCTATTTGGCCTTTCAAGTATTTTATAACTGTTCTGTCTCATAATGATCTCTCTTGGACAGTTTTGTAGCAGGTTACTTGGATTTTTAAAGAGCTATATATGGCACCTAGGAGGTCTAAGGAGCAAAACTCAATATTCCATCTTTTCTCTAGCCACAGGATCACCTCCTATATAAGCAGAGAATCCATGTATTCTGCACAGGTAAAACCTTTCAGATCTTCTACCATGAGATGCCAAAACTGAACATGTTTTAGAAACCCAGCCCTTACAAAGGGAAACAATGGCCAGCCTGCTGCACCTCAGCACAAAATATTTTCATTTTGAGAACTGCTCACATCCCCTCTGCCCCCTTCCAAATATTTCTGCCATCAGAAGGAATTATAGTCATCCTACAGGATAGACATTCCCCAGTTCCTGGCCCAGCCAGGGAAAGGGCTACTACACATACCTCCAAGAGATGTTCATCTCTTACAATCTGTCATCCTTCTGATCCTCCATAGCTCCCCAGGTCCCAGTGACACATAAAACCTACACACTTTACCCCACGAGGGAGGTCAGAAAAGTTCAGCCTTCCCGAGATCCTTATATCAAAAAAGCCTTTTACGAAAAAAGGTTTTGGCTAGATGACCTTCTCACCCCCCCTGCAATCATTTGTGTCTTTGCAGCTAAACAATCAGTCTGCCATTACATGCAAGTGTTCTTGAAAAATCAAGGCTTTACAGAACCACTGACAATACAGACTACAAGCAATAAATCATCAGATTTGCCTAAGACACAGATTTTCTGACTCTGTGCAAGTAGGACTGGAAGGACTCTGCACTCACACAGCTGGTCTGATCTCTTCAGCATGCAAGTATATTTCTCCCTGTGAATTCCTGATCAGAAATAGGGAAGCCCCTACTCCTTACCTATGGATCTGTGGCATCCCCAGACAAGAAACCTTCCAGCAGGGCTTCCCACCAGACTGCAGAAAGTCTACACTACACTGTGGTTTCTAATTTGCTTACCTAGAACCAAGCTCAAAACGCTGCATACAGGAGGATTGATGTTACTCTTTCAGCATTACATATGGGGAAATTGAGGCAAAGGGTGGTTACGTGACCTGCTTTGTGTGTCCAGCTTGAACCAGTATCTCCTAATTCCAGCTGCAAGGTTCACCTATTAAAGTCTGGTTTACACAAGAAGAAATGAAACTTCGAAGGTTGATTTAGCGTATCTGAAAGAACAGAATTATCAGCAAGAGAGAAGACCAGAACACTAGGTTTCATATGCAAGAGGATTAGAGCCTTTCTCAACAGGCCCCTTGTTTGGGTCATACATATTTAAGAATTCCACACAAATGGCAGCCTGAAGCTTTAATTCCCTGGCAAGGCAAGCATGTGGAAAGAACCAGTTCTAATCAGTTTTTTACAGCTGCTGAAAGAAGCATGCCCTGCTTGCCTGACATGCAGTAAACCTGCAGGATCCACACTGTACACCTGAATAAAAAGGTTCTGCATCTTCTCTGCTGATTTATCAATGAAATCTTTGGATATTGTCAGGGTCACTGCATCACTACTAAACATGCTACTGGAGAATCTGCTAAAAGGAGGAAAAGTTAATGGCAGCAGATAAAGGCAGACAATTCATGAGCAGAGACAAAATTCCCTTAGGCTAGGTTTAATCAGGCAGTTCTGAACCTGCATGCTTGGCTAGAGCATCTTTACTGTCTCCCTCTGAAGTTAAGCTTCTTGTCTCTGCAATCTGGAGACAACTAACAGTACATGTTTTAGATCAACAGCAAGGTGCCAGTCAACCAGGAAAAGAAAGTGATCCTAAGTGAAGATGCAGGGGCAGTCACTGGCTTTAAAGATCTTTTTTCCACCTGAATTTAAAGATCTGCTTCAAAATCATAGTTCTGCACATTTTAAGAAGAAATTGCACTAAGGGAAACCACATCATTCTACTTCTCTAGTGAGTTAGCTCAGAGAAGCTGTTGGTGGAAAAAACACTTCTTGCAATGTTTTTAGCAACATCTGAGGGATCACCTTTATCCTGTGTGTATCCACGTCTCATTGGGGAAGGAATGAAGGACGGAGGAAATCAAATAATGTTCACAGATTTGCATCTGAGATCTAATTAAGCTAAAAAACTGCCATTAAGGCTAAAATGTCAGGCAGATAGCCCAGCTCTTCAGGACAAAGAGATGTGAGTTTCAGTAGCTTTACAGTCTCACGACTTTCTTCCTGCAGTAGTAGAGCTATGTATCCTTCATAACCATGAATAATATTCTGTCCTATGCTTTATAAAAGCACCTCAGAAAAGGAAAGCTTACTGCAGTGCTCAGGCATAAATATGAAGTTTATTTCTAATTGTTGTTAAGTGGCTATAAACTGCATAACATGCAGATGATGATTAATGCATGTGGCAGTCTCCATTTTGGGATGAAAAAACACCTCAAAACAGAATTATTTTACTTACTAAACTTTGTGTGCTCCAGTCAAAGTTATTTATATGTCAGGCTCCGTTGATATACGACATTACTTCAAGCGAATACAATGCACAGCTGGTTGCTTTGGGCACTGTACTCAGAGGTGGCACAGGGAGAACTTAACCAGGCTCATGACCAAAATATCAGCATCAGAGAAAGATACTGTCTTTTAAAAAACATTTTCAAGGAAAAATGAGGGCATTTTCTTTCACTGCACCAGTTGTTCCATCAGAACTTTTATTCTTTATTAGAACTTGCAGCATATGGTAGCCCAGGACAGCCCAGTTTTTGTCACTTTCTGCCCCAGCTAGAGGCAAGCCTGAGCATGGATTCCCAATATGCTCACACACAAACACACATGTACTATACAGAGGCACAGACAGATGGACAGCCACAGATCAACACAGCACTCAAGCAAACAAAATGGCCTCATTGTGTTCCCCTCCCTGGCTGATTAGGACAAAGGTCTTCCAGTGGGAACTGTATACATGCATACAGGCTATGGATCCCTCCATAACTGGCCATAGTCAGTCTCTGATGAAGCTGGGCCTGGGTGCCTGGTCCTCCCAGGTGCTGGTCCCTGGACACATGAGACTTGGGGCCACAGTCGCTTTCCAGTGGCTGGTACAGACTCCTTGCATGCACGGTCAACCCCTCCAGTATGGGCCTTAGACACTTAAGGTCACCCAGTCTTTACATCCTCCCCAGACCACAGCTTGGACCTTGCAATCCCTCCAGTAGCCAAACTGTGACCATCTGACCTGTCTGGTCTCTGACCAGCACTTACAGCCACTTTGATACCTGGCTCTCAAGCCTCTTACCCTACTCCTGGGCTAGTCCTGCTCAAAGGGTCACTGGTGTTCACACACTGACATATGCACCCACATGATAAGACAGAGACCCCTGTCTCTCCAGTGGCACTTGTACCTCCACACACACACCCACAGAGCCCTCTCACCCAGGAAAACAGAAATAAGGTTTATTGAGAAGATGGGGCAGAGTGGGCTGCTCAGGTGCAAGACATGGCCAGGTAAGTGTACTGACCAGCCCCATTTATATTGCCCCTTATTCCTCTATTTTCCAAAACTGGTTTCCTCCAAAGCACCTTGAAGCACCCCTTTCCTCACTTTTGGTTCCTCCCCTAAACATCCTATAAGAAGTCTTGTCCCCACCAAAGCTCCTCTTTGGCATCCTGTAAAGACTCCCGGAGCCCTGCCAGCACTAACGCCCCTCATTCTCTAAGGTGATGGACAGGGCCCTCTCCCATGGACTCATGTGACAGGTGTCACTCCTGGCCCACAGGCTGGTGGCTCCCATGTGACAGCCCTCAGAGGAGCCATGGTAGAGGCTTTGGTCCTCCAAACCCCATTTTGGGGTTTTCCCTGCCTGCCTTTCTGCCTCTATGCCCCTTTGCATGGGTGCAGACAAATCTTTTATCTCATCATTTATTATAAAACCTTACAACCAGGAGCCTCTTACTAGATTCAAAGTAAAGATGTTACAGGCAAACCAAAAATTACTTTTAATTGTGTGTTCAATAATACCATGGCAGCACAGTATTTTAATTCTAGGGGGAAAAAGCTCAGCCTGAATGCAAAAGGCAGGATTAAACTGTTTTCAGCTTCTTTCAAACACATTCACAAAGACAATATTGCAATGCAGATGTAATTGGAAACAACTGCCAGAAGTGATGTTCAGCCCCACAGGACAATCCCAGGTAAGTGGGCTGGTTGGAGGGACCCATCCCCTCTGCCATAAGCATCTCTTGGGAGCTCAAGCATAGCCTGTTCCTCAGTTATGATTCACACCAATGACAAGGACACTTCCTCACTCACACCGAGGACTGAGCAATGCTGAGCAAGCTCCCTGCGAGACAAAAGGATCTGTACAAACAGTGACTTCAGGGCCAAAATGATGATTCAGAACAGGAGCTCTGAAAGTCAAAAAGACCACCAGTGAGCCAAAAATGAGGATGGTCCCAGGCAAATCCATGCAATGAACTACTCAGACTGTCTGCAGCCTAGAAGGTGAACAGGCAGATGAGTCTCCTTGGCATTAACAGGAGTGGCTATTACCCATTCCCATCCCTAGCATCTCAGCAGACATAATTTGCCCTACTTTAGTTATCATTGACATTCCTTTAAATCTTACAAGGATTACACAGTCTCTTCCCCTTGATCCAGCAGAGAAGATGCTATTCTTAACCACAGTACATCACAGAACAGCACGCTGATGAGCTGTTGAGCCAGAATGGGGAGAGGCATACTGAGATGCTCTCAAAACAGAATATTCATGATCACCTTAAAATTAAGCTGCTCTGTTAAAGAAGGGAGCAGTATGTGAGGCTCTTGTCCATTCCACCTCTCACCTCAATATAACTTCTTTTTCCTGTGAAATGGCGTATCTGTCCCTTCAATTGCATAACTCCAGGTATTTCATACATTTCCAGGCTTCTATAAAACACTGGCTGTAGCTCCCCCACCTATGCCCTAATAGCCTCAATCCTACACACATTTCCTTAGGAAGCCTGACAGAGGGAGGTTTGGCATTTCTGTAAATAAACTGATCAGCAACATAATTAAAGCAGAGATGGAAACAAGTAGAACAAAACTTGTCAGGTTTTAATATGTATGTTAGCTTTAAAACAAAGATACATTTTTGGACATGATTAAAAAAGCCATCTAAAACTGCTTACTGGAAAATACCACTGTCTGGGCTCACGAGATTTGAGTGATTTTTCTTTGAGAGCACAGTATCAGGAGGGAGCAGCTTCAAGGATTTACAGCCCCTCCTGGGAAGTATCATGCTTGTGAGGATTTAAAACTTCAGGCAGCCCTCTTTAAAGCAGCAGTGTCAGCTGGGGTTAATCTAAATCACTTTCAACTCAGTAGTTATTGGAAATCTTTTTTAGGTAAGTGTAGCAATCAAATAAGCAAACAAAAAAAGACAGAATGATAATGCTGGCCTTGATTAACAGAGAAGAGTGATCCTGCATACCAATTCTTTCTATACCTATCCAATTTTTCACTGGTGTTGTGATACAAGGAGAGAGGAAGACCTTCTACTTGCCGACATGATGGAGTTAAGGACACTGCACCTCTAGTTCCTGAGGGTGGGAGCCTGGGAAAGGGACAGCCCTGGCTGCTTTCTGCTCCCCAGCAGGAAGGAAACGTACTCTGGGTGCTGCATACAGAGCAGAGGACTACTGGGATCCAACACCAGGTACCTCCAGCCTGGCTGGTAGAGAGATCAAGAGATACAAGGACTTCTTCTTAGCTATCAGCAGCCATTACATGTGCTTAATTCTTTTGCTAAATACATGTAAATGACATAGCTTTCCAGCCTGATGCTACATCTCATTAATATGTCAACCATACCACTAACTGAAGTTGTTGTGAGGGTGGTGCTGGGGAGGGAGATCTGCTTTGGCTTTGAAATCTCTGTAAATACCTCATTTAATTATTTTAAGACCAGACCGAATGTTATCATCATCTAATCTGATCTCCTGAATAACAGAGGAGCTTATGCTTTCAGTTTTGCTGTGGGATGTGGTAAGACAGACATCCCACATTGCCTTAAAGTTTTTAACATGAGATAAGCAATTCCTCTAATTAATCAGAGGGGCATGTGTATGTGTCTGTGTACGTTATTTTTGTACTTTTACTTCCTGTCCATGCAACTTGCCTAAGTTAGAGAGCTGTCTGTGGTCTTATAGGTAACTGGTTGTACGATCTGTCAACGTGGTAAGTCACTCATGAACAAACTAAACCTACTTGGTTTCTGAAATCTCAATATGAAGCATGTTTTTTAAAGCTCTTTAGTAGTTCTCCGAATCTCTTCTAATATTTCAACATACTTTTCAAAGCATAGGTGCTGGTAGAATTTTCCAAAATGGCCTCATTAAGTCCATACACAGGCATCTAGTACTAACATTTCTATTTGCTTTTTGTTTTTGTGCCTCCAAAGACTATGTCCTTTCTTGTAGCTACACCACTGCTGCAAGAGCTGATATTCAGCCCTGTTTATTAAGCATTATAAAGCTCTTTACCATATCCTGGAAGGCAACAGAGTTAGTAAGCTATGGTGAGCCTGCCAAGCATGAGACTTGGGTAGGTTTTGAAGTGACATCCAACAAGGGCTGAAACGGAAAACCCGCTGCTCTCCAATGCAAAGCCCTTTGAGATTCCACAGCTAAAATGGGCAGCCACTTCCCATGGAGACAAGACACTGTTGAATTGGTAAGGGGGAGCTGGCAGGTACCACTTCCCAGTTTTTGGGACATTTTTTCCAAGCAAGGAGAATACAGACTGTCACACCATCCGTGAAAAGATGCTGTTCCCCAGTTGCTTCACAGGGCACACAAACAAGCTATGGGGGAGTTTTTCCACTCTCACCTGTGACAAAGCCTGAGATTCTCCCACCCTAGGCTGGTGTCTGCTAATCAGCTTCATCAGCTGTACCTTAGACTGCAGCTTGAGAGTGGGCATTCTCCCCCTCTGCTCTGCTCTTGTGAGACACCACCTGCAGTGCTGCCTCCAGCTCTGGGGTCCCCAGCATAAGAAAGATGTGTTCCTGTTGGAGCAAGTCCAGAGGCGACCACAAAAATGATCAGAGGGATGGAACACCTCTTCTATGAAGACAGGCTGAGAGAGCTGGGGTTGTTCAGCCTGGAGAAGGGAAAGGCTCCATGGAGACCTTATGGCACTTTCCAGTGCCTAAAGAGGGCTGCAAGAAAACTGGTGAGGAACTTTTCACATGGGCCTGTAGTGATATGACAAAGGAAAATGGCTTTAAAGTGAAAGAGGGTAGGATTATATTACATACTAGAAAGAAATTCTTTATTGTGAGGATGGTGAGGTGCTGGCACAGGTTGTACAGAGAAGTTGTGAATGCCCCATCACCGGAAGTGTTCAAGGCCAGGTTGGATGGAGCTTTGATCAAACTGGTCGAGTGGAAGGCATCTCTGCCCATGACAGGGAGGTTGGAACCAAATGATCTTTAAGGTTCCTTCCAACTCAAACCATTCTATTATTCTATGATTCATATTTATTGCTTTAACACGTCTCTCCCTTTGCCCTCTCCGTAAGTCAAAGAACAAGGAGGACTGAAGTAAAGCCTGCCAGCTCCCTTCCTCCTTTCCAAATCAAATCAGAGCTAATACAGTATAGTTCAGTTTTGGTATGAGAAATCCGTGCTGTGGGAAACTTAAGAGCGGATCAAGAAGTACCTTATCCAGATCTGCAAGTTAAGATATATCAAGTGCTAAATTGATTCTTTGTGGATTTAACTGTATAAAAATACCTGGGCGCGTGTCGAGCTGAAGCAAAATACAGAAGAATTAGCTCATAATTATTGCAGGCATTGTTTACACAGTTGTGCTTTACAGGATTAATACAAGTATGGGTTGTGGTGGTGGATTTCATGCATTTCAGAACAGCTTACAACCTCCACTAAGGTTTTACAGATAGAACTCCACCCTGCCATCTCCCCTGGATGTGGGTCCTGTGACCCTGTTGCTATCAAAGTCACAGCCAGCTGGTCTGAACATCACACGTGGCTCCTGGGTGCTGCTGCCAACACAGACCCACTGATGACTTCAGGAACTGAGGTTGCTCATTTAAAAGGGGAATCTCTGAGCAGATGAGAGAAGGATGTCCAGGGGAAAGGGGGGATCCAGTCACTGCAACAGGGAACGCACTGACCCAGTGGCTCCATCCACAAGACTGCCTGGAGGCTGTTGCCCTTTGGTCTTCCCTTCCCAGCTCTGAAGGGTTATTTTACAAATTATAGAGCAAAAGCTCATTGAGCTATAAATAAAACACAAAAATATGTGGAGAGAAGGGAATGAAGGGATAAAAGGGTTGGAATAACAAGTTATTTTCAGTCACTAGAGATGACCAGGCAAAACTGACTCACTACTCTTTATCATTCCCAAACTATATTTATCAAATCCAGCTAACAAAAATGCCATGTTTATTCCCCAGCCTGGATATCTGCTCTCTCCTGGCCTCCCATACCACAGGTTTGCTCTATACACACATGGGATTTGTTTTTCACATGTATGTTATTTGTTAGGTAGAAGCAGACACATAGTTTCTAGGTTTGTAGAACATCACTAGTTTTCCATACAGAAAAATTATATTTCATATAAGAGAGACACCGACACACTGGTATGTAACTTTCCAACTCCACTGAGCTCTAACATGAATTTCCTGGCAAACAGCCAACAAACTCAGACTAGAATCATGATTATGCTTGAAATGAAGATAATTTATTATACCTCAGTGAAATCCTTTTAAAAAGCATCACATGTGCTCTACCTTGTCATGATAAGATGTCTTGCTAGACAGGCAAATTAGGAAATGGATGATTTATTTTTATTTTAAAAAAGAATGCTAAACTAGCCACCCAAGTAATCTGAAAGCTAAGTGTCTTTATAATCAAGCAAAAATAAGACACCAAATACCCTTAAAATAAATCATACACAAACACATAGAGCTTATTCTAATCTTTAATATAACAGACAATGGACCTAATTCTACTGTTACTTGTTGGGCATTTCAAATCACTGGGAATCTGAGAAAGAAGTAACCCACTCCCGTACATTTCTTTGCCCTCCGCTTGGATGGACAATCTTTCTCCAATGCAGATGGAATAAAGCACCCATCTCTACAGCAGAAAACACATCCCTGCTGTAGGTAATCCAACTCTGCCAGAATTCAGCTGTTGCATCTCCAATTTCTACTGCAGTTTCTGACTGGCCTCACTGAGTTGATAGTAAAGCAAAACACTGTGGAACAGTTTACATACACAATGGTCATACCAGTGATGCTCAGCATTGCAGGATGTTACTGCTAAGTAAACAATGGGGCTGGCTTAAACACTGGAATTTTAGGAGAAAAAAAGTGGTACATTTTTAAAGATGTAAGCAGTCGCAGTGTGTATGAACTCCCATGTTGTAGCACAATTAACATATGTTACCTTTCAGGATTCCAGTGAAAATACAAGCATTAAAGAGGTTATCCTTCCCAATCTCCCCGGTCATTTCATCAGATGTTATTTATTTTCCCAAATTCTTCCACAACCATTGCTAATACTCTTTTCAAATACATATATCTTTTTTCTATAGTTCTAGGATTTGCCAGGGTGTAAGGTAGGAATTTTCTCATAATTTTTAATCACTTTCACATTATCTTAGATAAACATTACTCAATCTACAGACTGACCATGCAACTTATTTTGAGTCCTGTCTTTTATGTATAAAGTCACTACAAAACTACTGTGAGTCACTGTTGAGTAGGAGAACACAATTCACCACAGATATTCAGAAGGGAGCAGTCGTGGCAGTTCTCGCTCAGCAATCAGCAGATCAAAGTGCATCCTATCTCCTCAGAAATACAATGGATTCTTTCTTTCCATCAGCCCTAATTTCTTGCCAATGGAAGGATGGTGCTATGACAGCATAACACCATCCAGCACTGTAGTGCAACAGTAGCAATAAGTAAATAAGCAATTACTATTAAAGGCAGTTCACTCTTGGCTTTTAGTGCATTACATCTATTCTTTTCTATAATTCAGATTAAAAGTTCAGCTTCCTTTCCTCACCTTACTCTACTTCTCTTTGATTTTTCAGCAGCTGCAGATGAGTGCCCTTAAGTTAATTCCGTGCACTTTGCTATCTGTCCTTATCACTACCCAAAGTCAACCACTAGAGAGTACCCTTCAGCTGCGCAGTGACCTGACACTGTTTATAACCCTGCCCACTCCAAACAGTCCCAGGCATCGCTCATGGGCAGAGCAGCCCCAGGAAGAGCAATCTGGAATTAGGGGGCAACTCTGATTCCACGTGATACAAAGCACTGCCTAGATGATGTACCCAGTACCGTTACATTTGGGATACATGAGAAGACACTGAAAACATTCAACCTTTCGAGAGATTTGGTATTACAAATACGGCCCATGCCAAACCAAAACACAAGATGAAAATATATCCTGCACCAAAAATAGAGTATGAACTGGATATTGAAAAAACACCTGCTTGCTGCCACCTCAAATATTTGGATGGAGTGCTTCTGCAGACGTCCTAAGCCGATCTCTTGCATTTCATGCCTCACCAATTTGTGCTATTGCCATTCTTGGTCACAGTGGTTTGTTTTCATTTCTGTGTACAAAGCAAGAGGAATGCAGAACAGCACCAGCAGTCCCACAACAAGGCATAATTTCAGCACACAGAAATTTTGATGCTTATAACTTCTCTCTGATAGATATATATACTAAAGCCATATCATGCTTTTGTTTCACCTTGATTTTTAAACCCAGGACATGGATTTGCTCTGAAAACGTTTCATTCTCTGCTGTTACAAGAACTTCTGTCAGGAGCATACGGTTTATTACCTGAATTGCCAGTGGAGGCACATTTACATAGAAACATGCTCATCTATACATCTCAGAGAGTGAAGACAGTTTGGGGTAGAAAAGCACTCAGGTTTCAATTGAACAGCAAAGCCCTAACCATGAAAGAGTCAACAAAAGAGAGCCTCTAACATACTTTAATCTTCCCTTCTTTACTGTAACCCTCTAGATGTAACTTATCCCTTTGATATTCAACTCTACCGCTACTAATTCAATTTCCATGTTTTTTTTCCCACCACTAACTGACCACACAAACCATAGTGCCCCCTGAAACCAGCATGTACAGCACTGCACAAAACAGGCCTTTAGAACCATGGTTGCCTGCACCAAGATGTGAACTTACTGTTCCCACTCCCTTGGTGCTAAAACAGTTTCCACCAGACCATGATACACACAAGTGAACAAATCTTATTAAATTTAATCAGGCCAGTACTTGGGGGAGCCATCTTAATCAGAAAGGGATTTAATGAAAAGCCACAACGCCAATGAATACTCTTTAATTATGACTGACTAATATTTATCCACAAAGAGAAATTTGTTTCAGGATTAGTCTGAGACCTGGAAGAAGCCAAAGACATCAATTTAATAATGGAATGCCTAATTAAAGTATAATGGAAACCTAATTGTGATATACTGCTTTGTAGTGCACATGATTTATTTAGAACAATTGCTTTTCACTGGGCTCATTAGGGAAAGTTAAACAAAACACAATAGTAAAAAGAAGAGGGAAAAACAGACACACTGGAACTTCCAAGATGATTACAATCAGCTGATGAAAGACAGTGACATATTTGTCAGATAAAGCACTGCCATCCCTCCACAGGGTGTGATTAAAATTTCTACAAAGGGTAATGATTATATAGTTCCTTTCCTCCCTAACGACACGGGATCAGACCCAAACCCTACTGCAGCTACTTGGTGGAGCTACTCTGATGGAAAGGAGCCATAAAGTTGAAGGATCTGATGGCCTCTGGATATTCCTCATGCACAGAAACCTCACATAACCCATGCACCCTCCCAGCTACTTACGACAGGTGAGCAGACAACCAGTGCAGATCCCTCCAGCCTGCAGGTATGACTGACTGTTCTTGATCAGGATGCACTTCTTTAAGCAGGGATGGCCCTACAGGTACTCATAGCATATAACTGAGTGTATCCTATTTTATTTTCCTAAATCAAAGACAAAAATCTGCTTAACCCATTCTTATTGTAAAACCAAACATCCTGTTGATTGCATCCTGATGGCACTGGCATGGTGTTCCCCCCAGGATATTGGGTTCACTGCTGTCCCCTCATTCACACAAGCCAAGGTGAAGGATGTGCACTGTTTATCCTGCATCACATTTCTAGGGTGTCAATGCAGACAGTGTTTCCTCCCTTCACTGGTAAAATGCTAGGAAAAATGAGGCAGCTATTCTTCTATCCTGCTGTGCCCTGCAGGAAATAGACACAGGGAAGTCCAGGGGCAGATGAGCTTCCTCCAACAGTGACTGCTGCAATCACTGGACAATGCCTGTATCTCCAGCTCAGTTATGTTTAATTGGTGATGTGAGAATGGCTGTACCAACAGAAGATGTCATAACAGAGCCACAGAAAAGAGAAAGGGATGCTACATACAATGGGATCTGTGAAAACACAGAACTATGGCCTTACAGATGCATGAGGGATTGCAGCAATTTTAAATGCACAGCCATGAAAAGATCTGTATCTAGAGACAAATGACTTGCTAATGTTTTTATCCCAACTACTGCTGTTCATAGTGATGCTTAGAAAAATTATACTAAAGTCAATCCCTTGAATGAAAATGAACAGAGACTGCTGAGAGAGCCTGGACAGTCGCTTCTGTGCCCAGACAGAAGCCGAATTCTGGGCACCCATCTTGTACTTCTACATGTGTGATGCTGTCAGTCTGCCAGCCTGAGAAGTAAAAACTGAATTCCTATTGCAAGGACAAGAGCAAGACACAGGCCAGTGCTTCATCTTCAGATCTGGTCTCAGTATTACAAGAACAAGGCTGAGAGAGACCCAGTATGCAATGGCCCAACACTGAGCCAAATGTGCCGCTCTGCTCAAGGCAAAGAAAACCAGGTTTAGGGTCATGCTCTAAGCTTTGTACCTTCATATTGAAGACATGAGCAGCAATGGTCTGCTGGTTTTTATACCGATCAGAAGGCAATCTCATGCTGACAGCTGAAGTCACAGATGAGAAATGTTGTGAATTCTTGTTGTACAGGCATCTTTGAACAGAAGTCTAAAATTGGTTTCCTGAAAACATCTGCTTTAAGCTTCCATCTCTGAACTCCAGTGGAACATTTAACTCCACTGGCACTGCATGCTAGAATGCTCTGAGAGCAGTCGTTACCAATGTTTTTAACACCGCTTTTTGACACAAATATGAGTATGTACATAACTAAACCACAATGAATAGAATCAACTTAGTTCAATTTATTTCACAAGAATTATGGAAACAAATGGCCTGCAATTTAAAAACTCCATTGATGTTGTCAGCACATAATGGTTTTCTCTAAATATTTTAAGTCGAGCAAACATGAAGCCCCCTAAATTTCACACAGTGCATTGAGAGGACAAGGCTTAATTAAGGGGAGAAACTATGTGTCACAGCAGAAAATCCTTTTGAGCTATGTTTTCCACAAGTACACTTTGTGATCTCTAACACATTTGAGTTCAGAAACACTTTCCCTCAAGACCATCCAAACAATGTATCTGTGTGTTGCTTCCCTGAGGTTTATCACTGAAAGTACAAAAGGCATTATGTAGTCCTCACTCCACAGCTTGCTCCACTGCAGGATCCCAAGGTGAATAGGAACAGCAGATTGGAAACACGCACGCTGGGAGAACGTACCAGAAAACTCCATGTTGCTCACAAGAACTTTGCTATTTTCTCCTCAAGTACTTGTGTACATAACACTGTTCACTACAACCAACATCCAGCCTCTCTGGTCTCCATATTCTGTCTCAATGGCCATGAAAAAGCTACACACCATCTGTACAGACTGTAGGAAGAAGACTGCTATTCTTCCTCATATTTGGTCTATGGACACAAACAATTGTGGAGCTCTAGCCAGGAGAGATAGGACAAGAGCCCTCCTGAACACCAGTAAAGACGCCAACACCTCTGCTCTCGATGAATGAGAGTCAATGAAGAGAACTGGCTCAGGGCTGGTGGAAAACTCTGAACGGCCTGCAAGAAGGCTTTGCCACGGTACAGCACAATGCCTCCATCAGCCAGGAGCAACTGGATGTCTCCCACGTTCCAACCCCGTGGGAAGGAAAAAGGCCATCCTTACAAATGGGAACAAAGAAGTTGTCGCTCGTTCACATGGCAGGTCAACAAAGGTGGTGAGAGTTCAAGTTTATCTGATGAGCATACTCTTCCTTCTGAGGAACAATTTGAGTTAAAGACTTTCCAAGAGTTGCCAAATTATGAACTGTCAGTTGGTCTTTCAAAAATAAACAATGGGGTGATGGAAAACCCAGTGTAGCAAAGACAGTTGAGCTCTAAGAGGTAATTCTGTTCAAAACCTTTCCCTCTGTGGGCAAACACATGACAAGGACTTCAGTAGCTTTGATTTACTTTTTGAAACATGGAACACATGGGCTGCTGAATCCCAAAGTCCACCACTCAGAGTACTTTCTGCCTAAGCATGATGACATAAACTAACTCCCACCAACTTTTCCATCTGCCCTGCTTCCAAGAGCCCTAAAACAAGGAAACACACCAAACAATAAGCAATTATAGCATGAATATCTCTGCAACTACACATAATTAGTGACCGAGGCAAACGAAATGCAAAACAAAAGTAAGATCTCTTATTTTTATTCTCCCAAAGCCATGTCAACTTAGTCATAAATTCATTAAATGATGACAGCAACTTTAACCATGTTGCTCTGTCATTGAAATGACCTTTCAAATGTCCAGGCTATAACAAAATTCATTCTACAAACTGATGACGATTGTCCAAACACCTGCAGTAACTTGTGTTTAAGTGGCCTGCACACCAAATTGACAAATTCTTTAATTAGTTTTTAAGATACACTGTAGGTCAAACCAAACCACAGTGTTAGAAGAGTAAATATGCTGCTGCAATAACAGATAATGTCTCAGATTACAACTGGAATATTTTTCTAGATCAGTCTGTGATCTGAGAAGTCATCACAGTATCATTCCACTCACCAACTGCCGATGTGAATGAATAATTCTACCCATAGAGTAAAACCCTGGCACACTTTGGCATTTTAAATTGACTAGTACATTGAGTTATGGTACTGCCTGTGATGAAATAACATTGTAGGCAAGAGCCCCAAGATGGAAATGAATTGGCTACTGTCCATCTGTCTTCACTGACTTTCAAAAAACTTCTCCCTTGACACTAAGAGTGAAAAATTAGGTACGAACATGTTTTTAGACTCATTGGTAAATTATTTTACCTAATCTCAAATAGGAAACTTATGGAGGTCTGGAGTGCTGTCTAACTTTACTGTATTCACACCTTTTAAGATATTTTGGCTACTTCTCAGTTACAATTACAGGGCACATTACTATATTGCTCCCTGTGCTATACATCTTCAAGAGAACTAGCAGAGATGTACACAGTAGTAGACTGATGCAGCTACATCTACACTGCTCTACTGGCAGTCTCAGGGCAGGCGTGAGGCCAAATTAACTACCTGTTCCTAGCTACTTACCAGGAGCCTCCTCCTGTGGCTAGCTGCAGGAAAATCCTGCTGGGGTTCCCAGAGGGAAAACTTCAGATGTGTCCAGTGCTTAGGAAAAAAACCTCTCCTTCATTTGCTTGATTGGGATTTGGTGGTCTTTGTCATCTCCAGCCAAGTGAACATCAGGCAGAGTACGTACATTATCCACGGTCCTTCACAGAAAGGCTTGGTACCACCTGCCTGCCGGGGCTCAGTGGGATTTGTACCCTGCCAGGGTAGAACAGGAAGACTGTACTGCTGAGTGTTGTCACTTGCCCAGACCCAAGAGTGTCATCAGAGCCCTCCAGCTGAGCACAGCACCCCTGAGCTAGGCAGATCCATCAGCAATGGGTCTGGAGAAGTTCAGACCCTGCACTTTGGGTTTACCATCTGCAAGGGGAGTAAATAGCTCATCCATCCATAGATACCACAGGCACACTAAAACATAATTAGACTTTATATAGCACTTTGAAAAATATACAAGAGTGCTAGGACTCTTAAAAAAGAATTATATACAATAAAAGGGAAAAACACAGATGAACAATTACCTTCCCTTGTTTTCCTGCACTGAAGACACACTTCTACTGCCAATGGTTGAACTTGAAATATGACGTACAATTTTGAAGTGTGCTATGAAAACAGAAATGTATCCCCTAAAGCAAGATGAAGATGACTAAATGCTGAGGAAGTGCATATTATGAAGGAAGAATTCCAAAACTGAGAACTCCTTCATTTTGTCCTGACATAAGCAGGACCTCACCTAAAAATGTTGATGCTACAGCTGATCTATACAGATGCTTCTGATTTACCACACATTGCTTTCCCTTCGTGATCTACCAGCTGGAAATGTTAGCCAGTAACAATACCTGTCTCATTTTTAAATACTGAAAAAGGGACCAGCAGAGCAAAATACCAGTAAATGGATGATGCCCTGAATTTCTGGCTCTTAAGTATACATTCTCAGAGGGCTGTTTTAAGAAAATATTTACTCTTTGGTTGTTATGGTGATCATCTTTTCACAGCAGTTTATAAAAATAGGAATGGCTAAAAATAAAAATCCAAAGGAACCTAAGGCACTAAAAAGGAATATGGCATGTAGATTTGTCTGCTTCAGAATAAATCTGCATATAGTGTCCTGCAGCAGCACGTTTTATAAAGGGAATTAAAGCCATGAAATTAACATTTTAATGAAGTAGAGAGACCATTGACGTCAGGACTACTCACTGATTGTTGCTTCCAGGTGGCCTAATGAGATGAAAATGAAGTTTATATCTTCAGCTAGGCTAAGCCAAGCTTGTTTTGTGACTGTGATTGAATTTAAATGAGAAGATACTGCTGTGTGCAAACATGTCTAGGCTGGTAAGTAGCCTTATCAAATCTAGGCATAATAAATGCTTGATTTTAAATATTTTATGTTAAGAAAAGGGATTTCAGTCTTCCTTTCACAATTCAACATAAATGCAAAGCTTAAGTCTTATCATTAATTGTATAGTATGCCACAGCTTTTGTACTGGTTGCTCCAGGAATTCCCATATAAAATTTTTACTGCAAGATGTGCTCATTTATCTATCCAGACACAGAAGGCATTCTGCTTACAAATGTGAGATGGGAAATTGTAAATCCAACATAGCCTGTGGATAACCCACAGTGTGATGTTTTGGCACCAGAGGCACGGCACACATTAAGGTACAGTGATGGAAATGCAAGACCACCATATATTGTGAAACACAATAAACAAGCAACTGCAGCACATCATAAATTCTATGTTCCTAAATGCCACTGAGAGTGCTGCACTTCATTTTTTGTCTTCACTATGCATAGTGAATAGACATGTATAAATATTTTTCATTTTTTATTAGAGGAGTGAATCAATCTTGGTTTTGCTTTAAATACCATATTCCTACCTAGAAAACAAGACAACCATCCTGCTGGGGACATACCCTCAATTTCTGTGAAATCCTGTGAATAGTTTAGTCATTCTTCACTTTTTACTCCTTGATATAATATCAAAAAATAAATAAAAAACCTAACCCAAAGCCAGGCTCAGTTCGTAGGACTATGCGCATTATTTAGGTCTAATTCTCACTTTCATTCCTGGGTTCACACATCTGTAAAGTAGTCTTCAACACTTCTAATTTCTCACTTCCTAAGATGTCCTGACATGCAATCTGCTACTACTGTTATAATTGATCAGCAGTAGAGAATGGAGCAGGACTAGAGAAACACAGAAAATAAAATGACTGACCCTTCAACTCAGCTCTTCTCCAGGGTCTGTAACCAAGAGCTAAAAAATAGCTATGAGGGGATCCATTTTAGATATTCTCTGTTTTGTCCATACATAGTTTTAGGTTTCATAGCATGAAAACAGGTCGTCCATCAATGGCTTTTTGCTCTTCTTAAAATCTAAAAACTTCACAGGAAACCACTACTATGGAAAATCCCTTGTTTTTCTGCAAGATGGGGCTACTAATGTTTACTACTTTTACCAGACTGCTTGTAAGCCTTTTATAGACATCAGCTTCCCAGGCAAGATGCATCTCTGGATACAATATGTATATTTACATTCCTATTTTTTTCCTTCCATTTTTTTTCTTGCCCCCATGGGAACAAGGACGGTTGCACATGGATTACATTTAAGAATACTGTAACTAGGTTCAAACAATGATCCTGCTGGTAATTTAACAGATATCTAGCTACCCCTGACCCCACAGAGCATGGCCAATCTCTGTGGCTGTCAAAGTGTAGATTTCCAGAAATATCTTTCTGTTTGAGATCTTGAGATCTACAGGAAAGCTGGCGAAGGGCTTTTTACAAGGGCATGTAGTGAATGGCTTTACACTGAAAGAGAGCAGGTTTAGATTAGACATTTGGAAAAAATTCTATACTGTGAGGATGGTAAGGCACTGGCACAAGTTACCCAGAGTTGTGGATGCTCCACTGCTGAAAACGTCCAAGGCCACATTGGATAGGGTCTAGTGAAAGGTGTTCCTGCCCATGGCAGGGAGTTGGAACTGGCCAAACTTTAAAGTCCCTTGCAATCTAAACCATTCCATGATTCTGTGATCTTACTAGGTATGAGGCACAGAGAGATTGTTTGGAAGGACTTCATCAAATGTGCTCCATGTCCTGCTTTAGGAATTCATGCAGGGAAAGTGACTGCTTGAAGCAGGAGGTACATCTGGCAGACACATATTTGAGACGCTCTTGCATCATCAGCACAACGACCCATGTTCTCACAGGCAAATAAACACATCTGAGCTCAGGACTGCTCTCTGGCCCCTGGGAATACCTTGAATATGGAGTCTTGTGATCCAGTGCTTGTGCTACTTTAATTGTTGAGACAACTGTTCTGGACAGAGGGCTAGATACAAATGTGAATGTTCAGTATGTTACCAAACAAGAAAAGGAGCCTGTTCAGTGTGATAGTAATTACCTTTCATTACAAAAGGAAGTTTTAAGCCATTTTTATTCTTGGGATGCAGGTGATAACAGCAAAACCAATCCAGTAATAACCCACTTCTGAAAGGAATTATCTTGCTGCCTCCTGCCCTGCACTGAATGATCCCTTTGCTCCCCTCGATCCTTCATTGAGCCCTTCCAGCATGTGGAGCCAGCAGAAGCTAACTGTGCCAAAGAGCTGTACTGGGGCTGCTGGGGAATCTGAACCTCTCGCTAAGGACGGAAATGGGACGCAGGTATTCCCACTGCCAGCCCGTGGAGTCAGGACAGCTCGTCAGGCCAGATGGGATGCTATATGCACAGTATGTTTCCTTCCTTCATCCACCAAAGAGGATAAGCACTCTCCATTTCCCCCATCCATCCAAGATGTGGGTGCAGGCTTGTCTTCTCACGCAGAAGACCCAACCTGCAGCTCACCTGTTGTGTTGGTAAGATGCAAAAGCAAGGTTACACAGAACACAGTGTCCTCCTGCAATTCATATGAATTCTGGGCCAAAGGTTGAAACATTTTTTCTTCATTATTCTACCACTGTCTAGAGTAGTATTTTCCTCTATTAGTTGCTATTGCCTAGAACAGCATGTGGAACAAGTTAGGTAGCCAGAGGAGAGTAACAGACATGAGCTCAGTGTGTTCCCAAGACCTGATTTCCAGAGATACAACACACCTGCAGCTTTCAGCAAATTCATTACAGAGCTAAAGGGCTCAAAGCTATCTGAAAAAATCAAGCCCATGCTGATTCAGCCCTCTCAGAAAGTATGCCACTGCTTTCTACACACCAGCTAAATGCTCTGGAGACTTATGAACATTTGCTCCAAGTATGGATTGCAGTATTTCAGCCTGGGAGGTGACAGAGACACGAATAACCTCAGCAAGATCCACATCTGAGAAGGACGTTCACAAATTCCTAGCTAGCAACAGATGGAAAAAACAAAGGCATGGAACCACAGCTGTTCCTTTTCTGAAACAGTGAAGGACCCAGGAAGAACTCCAAGCCACAAACTCCACCAGAAGTGAGCGGCACACCCTCCAGCCTCCCTCTAGAGGTGTAGACCCTCACTCCATCCCTGCAGACAAACGCCCTCTGCCCATCAGCTACACACACCACTGCCATTCAAATCCCAATTTCTTCACCACTGACAAAACACAAGAGTTTTGATTACAGAATAGGTACATGCCTTGCATGCTTTATCACAAACCCCCCCAAACTAGGTGAGAAGAAATACGAATGATGTACTACTCAAACTGTAATAAACCTGTGGGGTTTAGCACTTGTTAACTCCTCCCCCAGTATCCTTATACATTCATTTATCTATAACAGCAACAGTGTCAGCATATTCCTGAAGTCAAAAACTTCCATGGAGGAAGAAATCCATATTAAGTATCACCCTGTGCCATCAGTCAATGCTCAGCTCTGACACCTTCACACACACACAGAGCTTTCTGTTGTCAATCGGAGATACACAGAACAGGGTGCAGTGCCTCAAGGGAAGAGCAGAACGAAGACTGGGCTACATCACTGCCTCCAGATGTGCATAGCCCTAAACTCGTGGATTTTTGAATTTTACAGATTCCATCTTAAAAGCAAAACAAAAGTCCAAACAGAAAAGCAAGCGGAATAGTTTTTTATTCCCCTTGACTTGCAGAAAAAAGCCAGAACTGACTTCAATTTCTAATTTGAGGTTTGAGGTTCTTTATTCCTTTTTTTTTGTCCCCTACCAAACTAAGGGTCTGTGTTTCAATATACCAGTTTCTACAAGGTGTTTCCTGTCTCACACCAATCACCCAGCTCTTGATCTTAAATGATGGGGAACTGACAAGACACGTATAATCCTTATTACACTGCAAGATGCTTGAAGTCCTCTATGACATATTGAGCTGATATTGTCTTAGTAAACAGTGCATTTCTGGCTTTCAGTGCTTTTCAGTTTCAAAGTAGAAATTTCTACTGAAGGCTTAATACATATATTTGTAAACTGACAGATCAAACAGTGCTAATGCTTGATGCAACATAATTACTCCTGTTACAGAAAGCACTGTTGAAAATGAGTAAACATGGGGGATTAAAAAAAAAAACCAAAACAACAACAAAACCACAAAACACCTGCTTTCCCTACTCCTTCAGGCTTGCTTCCTTGATTTTATACTACTTTACAAATGGTAAAATGCTTGACCAAAGAACTAACTGCAGAGACAGAAACAGTAACCAAATCCCACCTAAGGTTGTTCATACAAAACCACATCAGGCATGCAACTATTCAGTAATAAAACTGAGTAAACGACCCTGCAAAAAACCTGGTTCAGGCAAAGAAAATGAGATTTGCCATCAAAGGGGCAAAAAGACCGACAAGGCTGAAACAGACAAAGGCACTCTCCTCCATGACTTTTGTTACAGCTATGAAAAAGTAGTTTTTGTGCACATAGCATTTGGAATTTACAATATTTTAGGAGATAGGAGTATTTCCTCCACACACAATGTGTACAAAAAACTTGCATGCTTAAGCCTGTCTAATTATATTTTCTGCCTTTATGAAACACATCTAGAATTTCCATCCTAAATTGCACATAGGATTCTTTATTATAAATGATGTGAGTCACCCCTGTAGGTGCAATCTGCCAAGAACTGCTTACCACAGTCAAGTGCACGGCAGGCATATTACTGGCAACACTGCACGTGAATTACCTCAGTCCCTCCTCTCCCACCCACCACCCCACTCTCTGAAGTAGTCAAGTTCAAAGATGCTTCTTCGTGCTGCCTTTTGGGAATGCTCCCACCACGTGCCAAATGAGCCAAGTTCTGTATGGGAACAGTTCTCTTTCAGGGAGGATTCCTATCTCTTTGTGTGCTTATCATATATTCACTATGCTTGGCAGATACGAATCAAATGTTTGAGTCCTGGTTGGGAGCTGCAGAACGTTATTATAATGCAATTCATTGCAACAACTTTCAGTTTTATGGATGAATCTCAAAACAATCCAGTAGGTTCCAGGAGGCTCTTACTAGGACAGCAGACATGATTTATCTTTAAAAATACCCCTACTGGTTGCTGAAAAACTTGGTTCAAGTTTTTAAATAGTTTCTATGACTGCTTCTGAAAATCAGCCTTCAAGTGTAGTAGAGTCACTTTTTTCTGTTGCTTAACAGAAGTACTGAACAGTTTAAGGACTCAAACAGAACTTGAGTCTGTACTTTTCCATTTCTCAAGTGGAAACAAGATCACACAGCTAAATGGTATGTTCACTTCTTGTTTCATGCACAGAATTGCAACTAAATGTTAACACACATTTACAGAGCACATCAACCAAGGTTTCAGAAAAGATTTTTTTAAAATCCCACTCCAAAATAGAAAGCAAAGGGGCTATTTGGAAAAAAAAGCAGCCATTCTGAATTGAAAATTCTTGTGTTGCATTTGATGAGGTTAAAATCTGCATTCCTTAACCACATTATAGCATAGGATGTCCTGTGTGTGAAAAAGACCCCAACGCAGGTACTACACAAAAAGATGGCCAACTTTGGTTTAGAGAGAAAAACAAATATAACTTTCTTTGGCACTGCGGAAATATATTTTCCATATACCAAAACCTACTAAATTAGTATAAAGAATATAACTAGGGTTTTTTAAATATAATATTAAAGAGATATATATATATATATGTAGCTGTATCTGTTTATCTACACATCCTAAAAAAACAATTTAAAGGTTTTTATTCCTGTGGTTTTAGAGTGAAAAATTATTCAAATGGGACAGAAAGTGACTACTGACAGCATTTTATCAAATGTGCAAAATACATTTGGAGGAAAAACACAATAAAACAGAAATGAGGTATGTTTTTTTTTAGTTGACAGGGTAACTAATAAAAATATATTGTGTTTCAACATGTTTGAAAGAAAGAAGGTGTCTGCAAAAGATGAATTACATAAAGAGTGCTGTTTGGGTTTCATATAAATTGCTTTATTTTCAGAAACCTAATGTACTAACAGTCCCGAAATCGGATGTGCATAACTTGCCCTGTGTATTTGTGCAGTCCCTTGACCACAAATGAAATTGCGAGATTAGGATCTTAAATTTAAAGAACCTCCTTTAACCCCTCGTATCTGTTTATTCATACGCAGCCACCAGAGACTCGAACGGTTTACAACCCTTCTGTGCATGCTTATTAATTTTCCCTGTGCCAGCTGTATCTTTCATTTCTCCTTATTTCCTGCAATCCACAAACCACGTTCTGGGCGAGCAGGGGAAGCCATGAAGTGGCCCAATGTGGCTGCTGAGGCAGGAAGTGAATAAGAGAAGCACTGCATTACACAGCAGAGCATTATATAATGTGTTATTCTCTCCTCACATACATTATTGGATTTTCTTGGACACACGATTACTGGATGAGGAACACGGACCCTATGTCACTGTTTGTTTGCAGGTGCAGTTGCTGTAACAGGACACAGCTCAGGTGAGTGCATATACAGTCACTTTGGAAAATACACCTGCATACTCCAACCTACAGAGTTTGCTGTAAGCCCACCTATCTTCTCTGCTATAATTTTTAAAACCAGCACTAAAGGTTATTTTGATAGATTTGACTTAGCTCATGATTAAAAGTATTACCTCTAACATTTACCAAAAAAGACTCCTAAATCTTTGTTTTTTAAAATCTGCCAGCGAAGCTAGGAAAGCCTTAGCTTTTTTACAGTTCTGAATTGAAAAGATTTTAAAAAAGATAATACTTTTAAAGTTGTGTCTCACAGACCCTTAGTCCTCACTAGAAAATGTTTATATAACATTTCCAAGTTATTCTATGTTGATATATAGACCCTGAATTTTATTAACAGTATTTAGCGTGATCAAAATCCCAGTAGGGTATGCTGACATTGCTCTCCCTCCAGCTGCTCTTCTCCATCTGAAATGTTCTCCAGTCCATAAACAAAAACTACTGAGAAGCCGACAGCATCATATGCTGCAGACACATGTATCCCTGCAAATGTGCAGCATACAATATCAACAGCTGTATGGAAAAAACCACTCAGAAAACAAAAAGGAACATTTCATAACAAGATTTAAAAAAAAAAAACCAACAAAACAAACGACCAAAATCCTTAACAATTAAACAGTTTTTTGTTGAAGAGCTGAAGCTTATTACAAATATCCTGTCTAAAACTATCAGATTGTCCAGATGCAGGAACAAAGATAATATACAAAGACAGATGTCACTCTGAAGATGGTGCTGCA
Source organism: Acropternis orthonyx (assembly GCA_035583155.1). Taxonomy (NCBI): domain Eukaryota; kingdom Metazoa; phylum Chordata; class Aves; order Passeriformes; family Rhinocryptidae; genus Acropternis; species Acropternis orthonyx. The sequence goes on along the minus strand of JAWWEU010000111.1, from coordinate 13,840,167 downwards.
TGCAAATATGTTCACTTTTGTGTCTACTAAAACACAACAGAGTGTGTGCAGGGAGTGGAAACTTTCTGCCAAATGGACAGAGGAGAAAAGAATTTCAATATGGGATCTGTCCAGAGATAGGGGTCAGAGAGAAGAGAAAGGAGAAAAGGTCACACTGAAGCTTTTAATAGGCAACAATATTTTCTGCAGGATATAATTCCCAAACTATTTGGCAAAACTTCAGGACATCCATCAGCACAAGCAAAATGAGGGTCAGTTGGCTATTCTGTGAAATATTGAGCATTTTGTGAGTCATAAATTTAATAAAATGTGGATGGTGCTAAATTTACTCCACTCGCAAGTCACACCCTTTTTTGGTAACCTCTGTCCATGATATTCTTCAATGCATCAATAATGGGAACCCTCCAAAAAAACTAAACTCAAAGGAATTAGGACTGAATAAAACCAGACAATACATGCATACTTAAGTCCCATTTAAGGTTACAAAAGAATAGGGCAAAAACTCCAGACACACACACACACAGAAAAAAAAAAAAAAAGGCCAGATATGTTGATTTTGCTATAGGGTTATACTTAGTGATGGGAGTACTAACATTTCACAAGGCTCCCACAGTTAAAGGATCAGAGTCTCATTCTGCTACATCCAGATTCATAAGATCTACAAATCCATGTTCTTCTCTGTAGCAAACCAGTAATGATCTAGGTGGCAGACTTAGAGCATTTACATCTTTAGGATATAGGCTGGTTGTTCCACAATTTCTTTGTTTCTTCTATCTCTCCCTGAAGAAGCTGCTGCTGAAGGAGTTTGGATACTATAGATTTTATTTTCCTTTAAAAGACCACAATTTCAGTGGACAGTGCTCTGTTTCCTCAAGTCTTCAAAGGGAGCCTGGGAGACTTGCTGCTACTCCATCCCTTCACAGTATTCTCCCTGATGCCTCTTGCCTTTTTATTTTGGCTGCAAGTTCTTTGGTTCAACATTCAAAAATTACAGTGGAATGTAGGAAGAACTATTATAGGAAAAAAAAATAATCCCAGAATAATCTGCCCCAAACAAGCCAGAGTTACTAAGAGGTGCAGACTCATCAGCCACAGTTTCCAAAGGGCCTCATGGATATGGTCCATTACAGTTTTAAACCATTCCTGGAAGAAAGTCAGTAGTGGCAAAAGGACAATCTGTAGATCCCAATACTTTTACTACCTACAAATTAGAGTGAGTCATGAAGAAAATGCTGGGTGGAGTGGGAGGGCAGGGGAAGAAAGACCTAATTCAAGAAACCACCAAATAGAAGCTTTAACTCAACCAACACTTACATGTTCCCTTTTCAGGAAAATGAGAGAGAAAAGAGGACAGGAGGCTAAAAAGAATTGAAACTGGCAAAAAGTCAGGTTCCCAAACAAATCTTCATGTAAGAAACTGTATGAAAACCACTGATGGATTAATGGACCTTTTAAAATATTGTTTTAAGGAAACTGTTCCCTGGCTGAGGTTGAATTTCAAACTCCAGTCAAGAAAGAAAAACAAGAAAGTGTCTCTTTTTCTTGGAAATTCAGAGGAGAAAACAGGTTATCACTGTTTTACAAGGATGACTTAGCCTGTCTTTTGTTGCCTTTCAGAAAACACTTTTGTTTTTATATTCACTTATTACAACTGACTGCACATTTCCTCAGGAGTTTCAATTCGTCAGATGTTCTCAGAGAAGCTACAGCGGTCAGTACAAAATGAACTGATTTCTTAAATTGCCAGAACAGTCACCACAGGTGACAGGTTTTGTATTACAGATACGTGTAATTACTCTTCAAGTCTTCAAAACAGTCTTCTGAAAATACTCCTGCTTAAACTCCTGGGATGGTCAAGAAGAAAGGCACTTGCTCCTACGACAGTACCTGCAAAGAGGTGGGCTCTCACTGTTTCCCTGAATTGGGCTGCACCCAGAGGTTCAGCTTTTACAGCTCCTTTTAAAGCACTCATGTGTTAAATTATGCAATCTCTTGCATAAACATCACTAAAATGGCAACTGCTGGTAAAGCTACCAAACAATCTCATTAAAGTACAAAGAATTATTTTGTTTCTGTTTGTCTGGGGTGAAGAGGATATTTGATCATTTTAGAATGTTCCTGTCTCATATGAGGTACAGCAGGCCATGTCATGATGTCATCAAAGCCATTTCTTTATTGCGGTCATTCCAACACACAAGCCACTGCTGCCTTATTAATTTCAAGTTAAGTAGTTTTAAATACAGGCTAATAGCCACATTTAGTGGAATGTTTAGTTCCTTTTGTTATGACTCTTGTTGTTTAAAAAGCAGAACAGGAATTAAATCAAACAATATCTGTAATATTTGTATGTGAAAGAGCACACATAAAACAAAACCAAGTGATGAAGCTCCATAAATGCTGGTAAATATCTTATTTCTAACACATTCATTTTCAAAGAGAAACTAATCTGGAAATGGAGACTACTAGTATTTTACTGAATTTATTCTATATTAAGTAAAGGGTTTTTGTTAAGCTCTAAGAAAACCAAAACCACACCCAACCCCATCCAACCTAAAAGATACTTTACAAAAGAAAAATGTTTGACTACTCCTTGTTAAATATTTATAAGGAAGTGCATTGCCAGGTTGGATGGGGCTTTGAGCAACCGAGTGGAAAGTGTCTCTGCCCATGACCAGGGGGTGAAACTAAATGGTCTTTATGGTCCCTTCCAACCCAAATCTTTCTATGTGTCTATGATTCTATACTTTTGGGCACCCCACATGGAACTCCAAGAGTTTGAGACAGTAACATATTGACCAGAGAGTACAGGAAGGCACTTACACTTGTTAACAGCTGTGGGTCAGGATATTGACTCATCTGTATCAACAACACACAAGCAATTTAGGAAAGCAACCTTGACACCTAATATTCAAGCTGACTTCTAATGAATTCATGTTTTTTCCTCGATCAATACTAATAAACCATTTAATTCTCAGAAACCTCTGCCCATATACGAGGAGACAGCAAATACTAAACTTCAGGAGATTATGGTCTATGGAGAAAGAAAAAACAGTATCCCAGAAACCAGCCAATGTGTCAGATTTACCAATTTATTCTACAGCCCAATGAATGCATGAGGGCGAGGAGGAGGTTTTGCAGAGATCTGGACTCTTCATGTGCCCACCTCCCACAAAAGTAAAAACATTCAATACCCCGTGGTCTTTTCAGATGTATCAAACTGAGTCAGGTGCCTATCCATATATATAAGAATTATTTGCTTTTGCCAAATGGTCTGATTGCCCTGTTGCTTTAGGGTGAAGCTGCAGCACTTGAGCTGGCATTCTCCATTGTCATCAAAATGAAACAGCTACATCCACCTCCCTCACTTTCTGGCTCTGGCACTGCAGGTTTGCTCCTTCCCCCTGCGACCACTGCTATGACACCAGGATTTGCAGGCCAGATGGTGAATCACATAAGAAAAATTATCCTGTTGTAAAACAATCCTTTTCCTGTATTTTTCCCTTGTGGTCATTGCTGGTTTACACACACGTAAAACCGCACCGTTGATTACAAAGCTTTTAGGCGGACTAATAATCCCCCCATGCCCTCCACCCCAGTTGTGTAACTTGCTGAGAAGCAAAGCAACTTAAGATCAGCTTCCTGGTCTATTTTTACTAGGTTTCAGATGGGAAATAAAAAACTGAGCTTCCAAGTGCAAATGCAAACATTCCAGTTAAAAGAAGTGCAAACACTTGACTGGATGTACAGTGACAAATCTGCATGGATTTCAACAGAGCTAAACTAATTCACCCCAGCTAAAGGCTCTTCTGTCTTTTGCAAGAGCAGGCAGGCAGAAAAGCTGCAGATCTGCACTGAAGTCAGCAAGAGCTACATTCATCTTGGAAGGTGGCAAAATAACTTTACCCATAAAGGGTGAGATGCTATTAGTAACAAAATTCTTCACATTCTTTTCACAAAAAACCGTTTCATATTGCAAGACTGTATCCTAATAAACCAGCCTTAGATGGTTGGATTGAGTCCGCACAGTGGCAATGCCAGCATATCACACGTTCTCCTGATCAAGCAAAAACAAAAAAATCGAAGTAGGACAACTTGTCCAGTCCAGATTGGTCTATTTATTCTAAAAATAAAGTTTCTGAACACCAATTTCATGCTAGTATGAAACAACTCAGATGACAACAGACAATTTCTTTTACTATAAAGCAGGCTTAGTACCTCCACATTACAATTTCCCACTCTTTCATTACAAGCCCCTACTGTAATTGTTATGTACAACACCAAGTTTAAACCACTTGGACTGAAACAGTTTAAATTTCCAGGCTGTTTTAGACTCAGATTCTTTTTTTCTTTTGAAGGGAAGAAGGAGCACCACAATCTCAGCTAAAGTAATTCAGCTATATCGAAGACTGAGGCTATGGAAAAAATGTTTTTGTTACTTAAAAAGTCACAAAAAAATTTCAGATGGTTTGTTCTTTGGAAAGGAATAACATCCCCGAGCCTTGGAACTGGAACTTCAAGTTTGGCAGGAGATCGTATTTGTGTCAGTAATGCCTTTTGCCAACTTTCAAGAAAACATCCCAAATTTGGCCAACAACTATGAGCCTTTGAAGAATCTTAATTTTGCACATGCTCAGCAAATATTTTATAGAGTTTACAGCTGAAATTTAAGAAGAATTTGTCCTTATTGAGTATTCCTAACATCTAGCCTTTAGTTCCTGCACCATTGCCTCTGAGTAAATGACCATGCTACATCCCCTCACGGTGCCTGCCTGTGACCACCCATGCAGCATGGGGAAGGAAGTCATCTGATTCAAAAGCAAACAGGACAATTATTTAACAGCTTTGGAAGAGAATTTGGCAACCAAAGCAGAGACCCAGCCTGGGGAGGGATGGTGGCAGTATCTGTTGCTTGATCAGCTGCTGATTTAGTGTTTAAAAATATTTAGAATAACAAAAAAATACATGAGTAGTAAAGAACATTAGGTTGTAAAGTTCAATACTCAGATCTAGGGAAATGCAGATCTGAAGTTGCCTCTGCCGATATCATGGATATTATCTTTAGGTCTGTGATGATATACTACTTTGCCCCAGGACCTGAACTTGCAGTGAATCAGGGTTGTATAACAACTGAATGCAAGAGCTTTGCTTCATTTGCTACAGGACCAGAAAGGTCTACAACAAATAAAACAGAGGAGGGAGGCAACAGGACAAGTTCAACTTTAGGCAGCTGAGTCTCAAACCAATCTTCATGCTAAATAAAACCCAAGAGAACTGCATGCTATTTCTGCCTTTTTCATAAACAGACTTCAATTCCTCATCTTCTGGTTTGGCTCACTGGAAGTTTCTCAGGTCAGTTTTGCAGTGCTGCTGAGCACCCTCAGCTGCAAGCTGGCATGGGAAGCACTATGACTGGAAAATAAGCCCACAGGTGTCTAAAACCAGGCAGTAGACCTGACCTTAGTCTTGCTGCACTTCAATTTCCCACATGCATGAGATAAATACAGGCGTAGTGAAAATAAATTCTTTCAGAATCAGAAAACATTCTAGTCCTAGAGCAGCAAGCTGCAGAGAGAGATGCTTATACAGAAAATCTGTTTTCAGAGAGGATGCTTATATAGAAAATCTGTTTTCAGTGCAGCATATAAACCCTGGGGCCACACACTGAAGATGAGGAGAAAACAAAATATTTAAAAGTTGCTCCTTCAGTGAGTGCTCAATGAGGCAGAGGGTGTGTGTGTGGGGAGATTGGCATGCAATCATTTAGCTAAAGACCAGATCATTTCATATATACATGTAAGAAAGCCAAATTAATATTCCACGAACAGCTTTGTGATGTTTGCTGACTTCTGAGTGTCAAATTTTCCAAATATTGTAATTCTTTTTCCTTTCTCTTTTTATTTTGCTTTCATTGTTGGTTTTATCCACATAAAATTACCCATCCTCCAACTAAAATAGTCCTGTAAGATTTAACGATATTGGATGCTGAAATGTGATAAAGAAATCTGGCCTCAGCCTTAAAGAATACATTACACCTTCAAATGCTCAGTTTTGCATCAGCTTTTAAATTCAAAGCCCAAACCTGATCTGTGAAGGAAGAATCAAATTTTGTAATGTCAATGACCAAGTCTTAATGCTTTCCATGTAAAAAGCCAGTGCCTATTAGTAACTATAAAGACAATTCACTATGATTTTTCTGTTTCTCAGATATATATAAAATAAAATTATTCATTTATTTTAGATTTCAACTCCATGTGAAAGTTGTAGATTTGGAAACAAGCTAAGGAAAAAAATTACAACTTTGTCATTTTGACTTTCAGCTCAATTGTTAAAGCCTCATCTACAAATTCTGCACACGTAAACAGTTTGAAATAAGACCATATTTTTATTTTGTCCATTATAATATGAACTCAGTTGATGTTTGTAATTTTTCTTAATTATTCCTAGTACAAAACACTTCTCCTCAGCACTTCCAAAGCTATTCAAACCTTTGTAATGCACAGCACTGTATAACACAGAGGTAAAAGACTATGCCCTGCATACTTCTGGCAGTTCACTTACTGCTGATTAAGGACTCCTGTCTTACAGGAATCTGAGCGGTGGCTCAACTAATCAAATTCAACAGTAGATTAGAAAGACAGAACAGCACTGAATTTGCAGCTCCAAGCTCAACTCTGTCATGACAAACTATTTGACAGGCATTGATCTAAATGCTTTGGGATTTGCACTGCAAACTTGAATAGCCATATGCTTACCACTGAAACGTGCCAAAGGCATCTGTTCTTTCACAGTTTTTGACGTTTGTTTACCAGTGCATATTAATACACATTTAATAATTGCTTTAATACCCTCCTCCTTCATCCTCAGCGACTAACAGCTCCATGAGAGGGTATATACATCTACATCTGAACTTTTTATGTATCCATGGACAATTCTGAAATGAAGCAATAAGAGCAACATATATAAACCATTGCATAAAGTCATGATAAGCACTTAACAAGAAATCTAACAGAAGGCTAAAGACGTATGCACCTTCTTTTTGAACTTTTTCTTTCTCCTCAATCCTTCTCAGTTCTTATTCTACCCCTAGTTACTACGTGTGAGTTTTCTGTCTTTCACATGACAGGCTGCTGCCTCTTACCTGAATTCATGCTGGAGTTGTTCCCCCAAGGAAGCACCGTGGTGGAGCTAAACCTGCCCTTGGAGCATCTCCACCTCTGCCAGACTGGTCTACACCAAACATACTCTCTTGGTAGGGAGCACCACTTTTCATTACTTCCGCAAAGTTTTGGAAGTAAGCTAGTCCTTACACGATCTTGGCATTAACTATGCCTTCTTATCACACTGATTCAACATTCACCCCTTTAATCATTAAAAGAGATAAAACAGACAGGAAATCCACCAAAGAATTAAATTAGCTTTTAAAAGGCTAAATTGTCTGATTGTTTCTAGAGAGGATGATACCTATGAAGACCACATTTTTACTATGAATAAAGCATACATTAAAATATCTACCCAGGGAAAGACAATTTAAGAAGAAAGGCTCTATTTCAAGTGTGAATTTGCTGCTTTGTTCTATTCAAATGCAAAACAGTGTTGTTGTTTATTATATTGCCACTTTCAATGTTGCTTAATTTACATAAAAATTAACTAGACTCTTCTTTTGCATGCATGAAGTATTCATGGTTAGCTATCTATGTATATTTAATATATTTCCATGTCATCATCCATTGCTAGGTAATTAGTTCCTGGAACTCTTACTGTGTTTCAAACAGTGAAACATAAGAGGATCTTATTTAACATCAAGTTTCCATTCAACAGATGAGTAGCAATTTCCCACTCATCTTCACCTCTCCTGTGTTTTGATTCTTTTTTCCGATGTTTTACACTTAAAGGGGATGTACATTTCAGTTTCACTCAACTGAGTTGAGTGAGAATGCAAACACACACATCTAAGCTGTCTTTTCTCAAAGTCATACTACCTATCCCAACATACTGACATACAAGACAACTATGCAGAGGAAGCCTCTCTGAAATAGAATAAACACATCAATATCTATTTGACACATCAGGATTTTAAACATTCCTGTACATAGATATACTCTTTTCTGACACATGCAAGAACACATGCAACCACCCTTCTAGTACAGTGAGTATGAAATTTTCTACCAACTTCAACAAGTGAGGCATTCTGCAAAGATCTAGTGGCCAACACAGAACACTTAAAGCTATCTTAACACAGTCTTGCACTAAAAGCCACTGAAATTCCTGCAAAGGAATTTCTGCCTTATGACTAGCTAACACAGAACTGCTATATTTAAAAAAAACAAACCCAAAGTATTAAATGTGTTTGTATTCTCACAGTACACTAAGACTGAGCAATATTGAGGTATTGCAATAGCTGGGGCACAGGTTTGATGAAAACAACTTTGCCATTTCCCTCCCTGTTAAGATACTTAGAGCAGTTTGCAGTTCAGGAATCAAGTTCCACTCACATCTATTACTCTTGGGCTAGACACTTTGGACCAGATTTCATCTATGCTTAACCAGGTGACTACCTGTTCTTTGTTTGTTAATGGAGGCTTAATAATTTTTCATTTCCAGACTTGATCTTACAGCCATTTATTTTCAAGCCCAGTCAAAAATTCATGAAAAAGTTATGGCTGGACACCTTACCTCTGCCTTCTGCCCAGCATGCCATTGGAGGTTATGGTGCAGACTTTCCTGTCCCTCACTGAGTTGTACTCACAGATCCTCTGGGAGCTTTTCGCAACATGGATCTGTCTTCAGATCTGATAAGTAAGATCATTCAAGCACATCACCCACTCAAGGCAAACTCCTTTGAGAGTGACCAGCTGGCCAGCTGTACCCTAAAACACAAGTTTGGCAAGGGGACCCTTATAGCGGGTGTTGGGGTTCCCCCTGGCACGGGTGCTGCGATCCTTACCAGGGGGCACGCTCTCCGCCCGTCCCCCCTCCACGTGGTTCCCAGGGGACCGGGAACGGCAGCACAGGACTCACGGAGAGAGGGAGGCAAAGAGACTTTATTTCCGGTGCTACCGGGCTTTTCAAGGGAGAGGGGTCATTTTACTAT
>JAWWEU010000111.1:13709053-13830976 GCA_035583155.1 Acropternis orthonyx | reverse complement strand
TGGGGAAAGGGAAGGTACAAGCGAGGTGACAATACAAAATCCACCTGTAACAATATTCATATCACAGTAAAAGTTTCGTTCTCTGCATTAGCATCCACATTCCATTTATGACAAGAATCTTTCCATACTTTCAATGGTGCATTGACTACTACAGACCCTATTATTCATGACTACAGAGAGAGCAGCAACCTAAACCTTCCTCTACCATGTAACCTCCACGAGACCCTGTTGGCAAACAGAGGGAAACTACGGACCTCAACCAACCCTGCTTGTATCCCTCCTAATTGAATTTCACTCGAAATGTCATCTATGGGGTGCATTATTTATACTGAACAACAGAAAAAAAAGAACTAAATATATCTCAGCAATGTTGAGCTGGAAATTTTACTCACAAGTGTGTGTCGTGTGGCAAGAAATTCAGTCCTTTGTACAGTGGATTAAAACATGACTGTACTGGGCAACTGCCAGGCATCAGCACAACTAACGCTGCCTTAGGTGGAGATGTACAGAGCAGAAGTCTCAGAGAGGCAGCAGAAGGCTCCTTCTGACAAGTAACTGATCTGGAGTGACTTTGTTGGAAGAAAGTTAGCAAAGCATCATGTTTTTCATGCTTGAGAGAGGGGCCTGTCAAATTATGGCTACTTTCAAGAGAAGAACAAGCTAAGCATAACACATGGAAATTACTAGCAATTAATTGCACTGCAGTCAGTGCCAGAACAGGAATGTGGTGGTGAGTGCAGAGAGAGTAGAAGCAGAAATGTCCAATGGACAAAGTCAGTTCGGCTTGAGATTTCTTAGTTATCTTGAACTTCAGTTTCCTCCCTCTGCTCTCAGAATAAAAAGGGCATAGTGGCTCAAGAGAGAAGGAACATCAAAAATGAACTGTCTTCTGCAGAACTGGTGATGCCACTTCAGACACTCTTAGGCTGATCTGAGGCAGAGGCCTCAGGAAATGCAGAGGACAGTCCCACAATAACTTAGTGAAGAAGGATTACATGAAAGTGTTTTTGGAGTGTTTAAAGCGGAGAAGTGTAGGAAGGGATCCTCCATAAAAATCCCGGTAGTGTTCTAACCAAGTATGTGGAAAAGACTAAAGATTTGGCTGATCCTGAGCTATTGTTTCACAGTATGCACTGTAAGTCACCTAAAAGACCTTACTGGCTGATAAAGATGTAGCTGGGCATCAGGCTAAAATCTAAGCACATAATTCAGGATGTGGTACACTGGTAAAGGCAGCAAATTCCAAAGCTGGTGCAGGCTGCCAGATGGCCAGCTCCATTTTAGCAGAATCACATACTCTGTTAGGAAGGCTGGACTAATTTGACCATTCTGTCAAACACAAGTGCCCTGTGGTCTGTGGTGACAACAGTTACAAAAAGACACTCTGCTTCCCCGACTACCCATTCATCGTCAGCAACTCGCATCTGATGGCTTCCAATTAATCACATTCAGTGCCAAGGCTCTGCTGATAAGCATCTGCTCCTCTGGCCTGGATTGCTTCAGTCTCATTTTACCTTGGTTGGTAAATCAGAACAGAAGTGTGATCGTCATGTAAATTTGACCACAAATATGCAAATATCTTAGTTACTGCTCTTTGGTTTTGACCAAAGTAGACCATTACGGGAAAACAACAGAAAGAATAATTTATTACATCTATCTCAGTATTTTGTTTCTCTTGTAACTTTAAGTAACTCCTTCGGTTTATTCCAATTTAACCAGGCTCCCTAGTGTATTTATCTGGTTCTGAACATTCTTTTGTACAATAAACACTGCTGAAAATAACATCTTATGAATTACAATAACAGCCTGAGAAAGACACTTTATCCTTACACTATACTAAAAACAGTTTCTGAGAATAGTCATATTTAGATATGGTTCAAAATTCACCAAACATTTCCAAACATACAATTTGCTTCCCCAAGCTTTTTTTTTTCCCAGTGAGTAAGAAAGAATACCTAGTTCTCAGAGTTCATTGTAATGCTAATGAAAACCTTTTTTCATACTGACTTAGTTGAAGGATATCCTGTCCTTCTGCTGCATTATTAATACAGCCAAACCACTGGAAAACTAATTGCAAATGCCAATTCACTTAGTGCTATCATTCGGCTCTACAGAATTTTCCATTTTAGCTACAGTGTGTGCTAAGTAGCAGACAAAATATATTTTACATGCAGGTCTCAATAGTCTTTGTTTATTTTGTGACAAAAGCCTGACCAGAATATTGCTCATGTTCTTATTTGTTTATAATTGGTTTCTTAGCATGTTTATTTTTTTCCAGAGAACAATTTTTGTGAAGTGCCATACTTCTGGGATTAAAACTATGCTGGTGCTCCTTTTCAAGATAACTCTTGATTTTTTTTTCCACATCAGGTATACATAGCAAATTCCAGGGAGGAAAAAGCAGCATGACATTTCTGCTTCATAAAGCAGAAGTAAAATCTAGTAACAAAAGCCAGTGAAGAAACTTATCACTTGAAAATTAGAAAAAAACTTCTGTGTGTTCTTTAGTTTGTTTGGAGGGGTTTTGTCCTTTTTTTTTTTTCCTAAGAGAACAAAATCTGAGAGCTAGAAAATGTTTATTATGTAACCATGTGCAAATATCCCATTTGACATATCACTGTTTCCTAAGGCATAGTCTGGATTACTCATAGCCATAAAACACGATTGTATTTATAAAATGTGGATGCATACTCTGCTGTCAGAGCACACATCTTCAAACCTCTCCTTTCTTTCATCTATCTTCACTGCTTCCATCCTTTTGTATTTGCTACAACTCTTCTACTAAAATAATAAAAATATCTTAAGAATGTGTTTCTGGATAGCAACGTATTTTAAGAAAACAATGTTGAAATAACAGCTATAAAAGCGTTACTATAGAATTTTTCAAAACAAAGGCAACATTTCTGGAGTTACAACCAGATACTCCCAAATTCCACCTTTGTCCTAGGAAGAAACTCTGTTTATTTCCTCCGGTTCACCCCTCTTGGGCTCCTCCAGAGAACATACTGCTTTATTTTATAGCTTCTCACATAGCAGATCAACCTCAAAAGCTGGTAAGAGGTCTCAATTCTGATTTATTTTACTGTCTTTTTAAATGAAAAAGCATGAAACACATTGTTAGGAGTTTGTCATTCTGAGCAAAGAAAATACCAACCTGGCAAAACACATTTGTTCTCTCGCTCCAAAGCATACACCACAAGAGGGCTGCATCCAATCTCCCTTTCTGAAATTCCCATTTCTCAGTATTTAGTTACTCAATCTGAACACTTGACACTTTCCTCCTGCTTTGCTTTGAAAAGATGCAGCACCTTATGAGACCATTTCACTTGCAGATCAAGACAGAGCAACCCGACAGCAGATCCTTGAATGGTTTCAAAGTGATGTGTAGCTACTCAATGGAGTTCTTCCTCTCGCCCAGGTAAGACGTGGCAATGGACCTTCAGCGAGAGGCCAGAGAAACTCACTCTGAACAGCACTGCTACCCTGGCTGGGGGATACCTCAGAATATTTTACAGACTGAGTGACCTTGGTTTGCTCATAGACTTGACTAGCTGAAACCCATTTTGGCTTTGTAACCACAGTCTCTTTGGGTGTAAAGTAGCCCTTGCCTGGCCACAGTGCTTTTTAGTCAGCTTAGAGGGAATGACAAAATCATTGTGCTTATAAGAAATCAGGGGGCATATATGCTTACTGCATAAATTCACAAAGGCTCAGTAAGATTTGTTTTCTGTAACTGTATTTATGAGATTTTAGAATACAAACCTAATCCCAGACAGTTTGCCAAGACAGAAATCAACCACCAGAAGTCCTCTAGATACACACAGTTCTGTATGTACACAACATACCAGACCTTACAGGAAAAAAACCCCACATTTGAGTCACAGGTGCATTATATTCTATTGGCATTTTGGCTGTTCACTTCTAATGCATTCTGTGCTGTCCACTGCTATCCAAACAAGAATACATGAAAAAGAATATGCTGCTGGTTGATTATAACATGTGCCAGAATACAGAAAGGCACAAGACTGAAAGTTAGCAGAATTTATACCTTTAAGGAGGAAGAAAAATCCTTTGAAAATGTTCTACCCTAATGTACGACACTGCTATTATGAATCAGAAATTAAATATGTATTTTAACACTGAGTGCATGTTTACATGTGTGCTTCAGTGTGTAATGTCAACTGAAGTTGTTAGCAACACAAGTAGCATCAATCCTGATGAATCTCCACAGCCACTCAGGATGGTTTGGAATGTATTATTAACAGGTTTATAGTATTTGCAGTGCTGTGGACACGGAGAGTGCACTACTTGAGACAGCTGCAGCTTAACTGCTACCTGCTTCAAAAAGGCTCATGTATCAGTGAGATGGGTGTTTCAGGTGTACCAAACCAAAATACCTGCCTCAAAAAGACATGGGCCTCGCAGATAGTGTGTGAACAATGGGGAGAAAAGGAACCACAGAGTTGCTGAGCATATGTTCCATTTAATTCTCTGATACATGCCACATGAACAGCAAAGCAAAGGGCTGACAGAGGAAGCCAGGGAGCTTTCAAATCTTTTGGAAGGAATGCTTTTTGGATAAGTGAAGGCAGAAGTCGACTGGTTAAATCACAATGGTGCTGCTGACAGGGTGAACCTGGAGAGCAGTTAGGCAAAGAATCCTTTTGAGCGATGATTTTTCAAAAGCATCCAAGCAGATTTAAAAAACTACTAATTCTTACAGGATTTTAAATGGGACTTATGTCCCTAAGGTCTGCCCTGTATGTGTTTGCCTTTTAAACATCAGTACCCATAGCAACTTCCAGGCAATGCAAACATGCCATTGCTCACAAATTCCAAAGACTCTGAAGCATTTTGAAAATGTCTCTCTTCCTTTTATTTATTGTTCATGCTATGCTTTTCTCCTAATAGATGCCGTTACTGTCTATGCCATGCCGGAAACCATCAGGTCAGGCTGGCTCCCTTTAGAGCAGTGCAGTGAAGGAGTGGTGATCGAAAGAACACAGACAGAAGGTTGCTCAGGTTCCTGCTTCTGGAATTATTTTATAATCATCAAAAGTACTTACTTTTGTTTTTATACTGCAAGGTCAACACTGACTATGAGCGCAAACAAAGTGACAGTTTTGCATATGTCTAAATATAGATGATATGCATCTCCGAGATGCTTATTCTAGGATTATATTAGTTTTTAATGGTATGAAATAGGGTTAGGGAGAGACACTACCAACTTGAATGCATATTAAAATAGTTCTCCAATTCTTAACTGGTAGCCATTCCACAAACAAATGAATTTATGGGAAAATATGTTCAAACCCTGTAACTGCAATATACTTCATTATAACAGTTAATTCACATCATACAGCACTTCAAATAACTGACATGGCACGTAGGCAGTAAAGGGAAACCCTTCCTATATCCTACCAATGTTTAGTGAGAACACAGAGAGCCGAGACCTTATTTCCTGCCCTCCAGAATCTTGCAGTTCAGAAAAAGGTTGACAAAATAAGTCCCAAAGACAGCAATATTTCAGATTACATATACAGTGATGAATGAGGTGTAGAGTTGAATTTATGCTGAAGTTTATGTTTTGATAAAAATCTATTTTAAAAAGCATTTATGCTCTACTACAATTTTTCCCAAGCTCCTCTGCCCTCTTATGTTTTTCATTTTTCAGTATCAGTCCCATAGCAACATCCAGGATTCATGAATGTCGCACTGCTCTCAACATCTCTGGAGCAGAGCCTTGCAAATGATTGCTAAACTCAGGGATCTGAGTCAGCTTGGAAGAGTATGATGCTGGGCTAATTTTTTTATATCCTGAAAATAATGGCAGGGGACTGGGAGGAGGGCAAAGTGAAGAAGAGTTGAAGCTACAACAGCACAAAGGAATGAAAGAAACAAACCACTTAAGGTTTAATGATACATAAGTAGCATGTTTTACAAGTAGAGGAGACTGAAAGTTTTATTACTATCTCACAGATTTGGGGGCTATATCTGAACAGCTTGAGGATTCCAACATTTCCAGTAAGTGAAGTGATACCCCACAGACCTTCTCCCCTGCCAGCACTTACTCATAGAGAAAAGTGATATCAGGAATACACAAAACACATTTGCAGCAACCTTAATGCAGCTGGAAATAAAAACAGTCAGCATCTGCAAAAAGTGGAAGAGTATGGAATCCAACAAATATGATCGAGAATCAACTCTACAATGGGACTCCTGATATGAGATTAGTCTATTCAGCCTGTAGATGCTGCTATTTTTCTAATAAGATACATCAGGAAACATCATCTCCTAATGGAAACTAAAGCAGTTAATAAAAAAAAAAAAAGGGAGTATGGAAAAAGTATGTTTAGGTTCCTCTCCCCTCAAAACTGCTTGAAGCAATTATCTGCCTTACTAATAAACAGAGCTGAGAAGCGGGTATGCTGTGTAAAACATCTGGAAACAGCATGTGAAATAAATAGATATAAACATTATTCCTCTGTTTATGGGAATTAATTTCAATTTCAGCAATAATTAAATAAGCTACCAATCCAACCAACATTGCCTGCAAATTCTTGGATCATTGACTGAGAAGAATGAGCAGTAATTAATAAACTTGTGCTTTACCTGAGTCTCACCTACTGTCTGTTGTGCAGCCATAAGTCTTTAAAATCAACCATAAAGCTCAGTACTCTGACACAAACCCCTCAATGCCCTTGACAATTCTCACAGTATTCAGTATACTTTATCAGTATTAAGACCACCACAAGGACATAAGGAAGAAGCCCACAAAATGTACCCTTTGGTGTTTTGTGCAGGCTCAGGGAAGCACCAAAGTTGTTGCAAGACCCTGTGCTAAGCTAACTGTGCTGCTGTGAGTCACTCCATAGGAAAAAATGCAAACCAGATAAATATTCCAACCAGATGAATGACCTTTCAAAATGCATACCCAGAGAGATGCTGACCCAGTCTAGACCAGCAAACACACCTTGTTACACACACTTAGTCCACCATTTAGATAAAGTACATTAACTACTAGAAAAACCTTTCTTAAAAATATTTTGAAAAGGAGATTAAATCATTATATTAAAAACAAAAAGCAGGCACATCTTCTTAATTCTGAAGAAAATAATTCCAGTTTTTCCTGAGCAAACATTTTTCCTGAACTCTTCTGTGGCCAAGCTCCACTTTTACATATGCAATCTGATGAGCTAGAATCGTTCCAGGCCTCCAGCTGAAGCAATTAAAAAAGTCCACACTCGCCAAACATTACCACATCGTTACCACAGATACTGTGTATTCTGAGTTAAGGGAAAACAGTGGAAACCTCTAATGCCACTGTGGGGTAACTACTGGCAAATATAAAGATTTTTAGTATAGCTACCACTGCGACTATTAATTTCCTGTGAGGAGGTAGATGGAAAATTATCCACTGCACAGTATATCTGCTTGTCACAAGCCATGACTCACATGTACGAGACTGTAAAGGGATTATTTCAGTAGGTGGATCTTGCTAGGGTCAAGAACGTAAAACCTGAAACATTTCCGATGAGTACCACAGATGTGTGGTGACACAAACAACAATGTCAAGCTGCAAACACTAAAGGGGGTAGTGATACTTACACCACAAACCCTAAAGTGAAAGGCTATGGTCCCTTCTCAAAAGCAGTGGAGGATGGCAAGAGGAAAGGATGGGGGCTGAGGGGAAAGTGTAATTAGGAAAAAGCAAATCCTTCCCGGGAGGACTGAAACAATGGACTGCTTGCCACAGAGGTGGGGAAAGTAATGCAGAGCACTGCTCTAGTAAGACATGAAAGCAGAGAAACAGAAACTTCAACATGTTCCAAAGGCCAGAAAATACCTAACAGAAAGCTGGTGCTCATTCTGAGAAGTACATCACAGACAACACATGCAGATGTTTGCAAGATATGGTAATCATCAACGGTTAACATGATTCTGGAAAAAGTCGAGTTGCCCTTTCCCATGTTCTGGAATACAGAGACAACTGTCAGCATTCAATAAAGCACAACAGCCTGCACCTGATTTTCTGCATTACTGAATTTCACAGACATGCCCAGCGATAAAAGGGTGCTTTTGAACAAGGTCTCAGCTTTTTTTTAAAATGACTAATGTTATGAATTTTTTACTGTCACACAAAAGGCATAAAAGGCATGCAAACTTTAATTTACATATTGATATTTCTATATCAAAGGCTACGCTATTTAATGTACAGGATCCAATTCTCACAAAAGCACAAGTTCAATTACAACAGCCAGTGAAGCTCTAATACTGCATTTTCAGCTAAAAACTTGCTTAAAGCATTCACAATAGTTCAGTAATTTCAGAGTATCAGTCTACTTAGTAACATGACTCTGGGAGGAACACATGCACAGAGAGGAAAAAAAAATTGGGAAGAAAGAATTTCCTTGCATTAAGAAATGATGGTTTAGAGTTGCTGCTTAATCTCAGCAAATCTGACGGACATATGGGTGAAATTAACTGATTGAGGACCTAGAGTTAAGGCTTATGTGGACACTTAAATTTTCATTTTTTGAAAACAGGCTGGTTTTGGTTTACACAAGCACTGAGCAACCAGCACAAACAGGCAAGAGCTGCTCTGAGAGATGGCAGTGCTGGTCAGTGTGCAAGCTCTGGCCTCGCCAAAACCCACAGAAATGTTGGCAGGGGCCCAACGTATCATTTTAGGAGTCAGGAATCTGTTCAGTCACAATGCGGGAGGCTGAATTTTGTTAAAACAACAGATCTAACCCTTTCTGTCATTTGATGTGGGGCCTTTCTATGTCCTGTACCTCTGTTACACAGAAGACAAATTATGCACAAAAAGCTGCTGAAGTCCTGCTACACAGTTCTGTTTGAGCACATAAAATCTCTCTAATTCAGCAGACACTTCTGTGATCAAGATCTGCACACCTCACTCAATACTTATGTGAAAAGGAAAGAAAACTTGTATAACAAAATAAAAAGCAGTATATTTAGTATGTACATCTATTCATAGACCCCAACCACCATAGCCTGAGCATTTCAGTCAATGAACAGAGTTGATTTTTACACTTGCATCAATTTTTCCTTTAAAAAACCCAAATGTAAAACACTTAGAAATCGGTATTGCTTTGATTTACATTTGAAAGAACAAATGGCATCTGTCTTGTAAGCTGTATGTCCTTCGGACATAACTGTGCACAGAGAAGGAGCATCACCTACAGCAGGAAACAAGCCCCTGGCAGTATTACGGTAACATTCCTCACTGACACTTCATCCACTCATAAAAGCAACCTCCTGTCTCTCTTTCAAAGTCAGAGTAAGAAAAAAGCTCTGGGAGTGAACATAGTCTGGTTTCTTCAAGCTGAAGGGTCTCATTAATAAATCACTAACCCAAGAGTTTCAACTTTAAACATAATTTACACAAAGGCATCAAATTTGAGCACCTTTGCTCATGAGACAGTTGCAGGGCTCAAGACAGAATCACTTCCCAAAGATGGTCCATAAGCTACTCAGGGATTTATATGGGAGCTTGCTATGTTCTCAGTGTGTAGTGAGGACAAAGACCTGCTGCCTCACTCTGGCTACTTCACACCTCAGAAAAGTGAGCCAAACCATGGGTCAGCTTTCAAGAACTGCTGAACATCATCTCCTCTTGACTGTCTTATATACTAATCTGCAGATCACAAAGTGTCTCCCTAGATTATTAGCTCAAAAGTGCCATACAAGCAAATGGTACCATAACCCATATACAGGGCATTAAGAGTTAAGTACATTAATGCATATACGTGGGTACTCCAACTCCCATAAAACATACAGAATTTGTATAATAGTCATTAACCACCACAGGATTAAAACACTTACATAGTTTTAGACATTGCTATCCTGGATTGAACACCTAAATACAACTTTTCTGCCCTAGCAATGAAGTAGGTTGGAATACCTGCATTTAATTTCTGAAAAGCTGCACAGAGGTAAATCTCAGGTAAAAATACAAACTAGTTTCTGATTGTGTGTGTCTAAACATTAATTTTAGGACACAACCATCAATTTTGAACTAGTCATGGAAAAAGGATAAGAATCACGGTTTCTTTCCATTAGTAAGGATGTGCAGTGAAGGCAAGCCATGTTAAATTTGTATCTTTGTTTATTTTAGGATGCTGCAGTTGGCAGCTGTTATGTGCAGTATTTTTTTCAGTTGGCTAATTATGAACTGGAAATAAATTCAAAGCTGAAATACTATATTAAGGAAAATAATTTTGACTCATCATCATACTGTAAAACCAGTAAACTATAAACCCCATAATGGGAACATCAAATTCTATGCATCCAGATATTAAAGATTGTTAATGGCTGTAGAGGAAGTGTCAAAAAGAGGTCAGTTTAAATTTAATATTGTCATAAATGATTGTCTGCAAAAGCATGAATAATCTAATGATGCTTTAAAGCTTTAGCTCTGTTTTATCACTTACTGTTTATTTAGTCCTGAGAAAATACTTAAAAGCCATGAAGCAATTTTAAGAAAACATTCACAAACAGCTATTTTCTCTTGACAGACTATTTGGGTACAATTACAGATATTATGCCAAGATAATACATGTAATTCAATGAATCCAGACAATATTGAATCAAATCAACCGGTATTATTTCCCATCCCTTTGAAACTGAACATTCAAGCCATCTGAACTTTAAATGTCATTTGGCACTTCAGAAAAAACTTTATAAAATACAACCAGGCCTGAAAACCTATACCTCATTTCTGAGTAACCTTCTGACCTTTTGCAGAAGGATCTCACAAACTGGATCTTCCAGAGCCTCATGTAAACCACAAATGCTTTCAATTAACATTGTTAAAGGCATGCTCATATAAAAGCCTTATTTAAATTCCTGCACATTTCAGTCCTTTTCAAAGTCACACATTTTGTAAAAGGAGATAAGTTACCTTAACCCAAGTTCTGCCAAAAATGAATCCATACATAAGATCTATTCAAAATTTTAGGCTTAAATAAAAGGACTAAATATTATTTTAGGAGATGGTTAAAGAGAGGTATATTATGTTGAGTTAAAAAAAGTAATGACCAATCCTCATTTTGGTGCCTAGAGTTAATTTTGTTTTGCTCAGTCACATGTTCTGACTCTGTCTTTCAAAAAATGCTCATCTTTATTCCCCAAAGAAATACAGCATAAACCAGGAATGCAAGCAGCTCATGCAAGACAAATGATATACTTGATCAAGTGAACAGAAATAGAAAGAAGCAAATCACCTATTTTATTTTGCTTAGCTTTCCATCCATAGCCACCCAACCAGGTATCTCTTGCTTAAAAACCAGCAACAACTGTAGTCCTTCTTTTCCTGAGTATATTGTTAATTATACACCTAAAGCATGTCCACAGTCTCTGTTAACTCTTAGGTGATTTCATGGTTTCCATGAACGTGAAAAAAGTAATATGATCATTTACAAGTAAAATAATATTTTTACTTTTTTGGCACTTGAGCACAACGAAAAGAAAAACCAGTCAGCTTTTACCTGGGTCTCTGTTATAAGAGTCAGCTCAGGGGGGAAGAGCTACCACTCATGAACAGCCAGAAAAGGGAGAGAAAGATACAACTCAAAAGTCAAGGAGAGGTATGGGCTAAACAATTTTTATTGCTTTTTTGGTGGAGGTTAAATAGATATTTTTTCCTTAGTTCCCATAATCTCAGCAGTGACTTAGAAACCATCATAGCAGCATCTATGGGCAAAATAATGACCATGTAAGAGCAAAAAGGCAGCCAGAGGAATTTGAGTGTTGGTCATCAACAGCAAAAATCCATTCACCTGGTCCAGAAATTTTTGCCACCTATGGAAAGCAAAGGTAACTGCTCAGGTTATGCTGTCAGGGTGCAGACAATGCTTCCTCTAGGAAGAAACTCTTTTGCAGAGATACAGGCAACATTTTACTGAAGGTTATTTTTGTCTGATTCATTTCCTATTCAGAAGGGCCACTAATTGTTATTTTTATATAATAACAGGTAATTCTTTCATGCTACAGCCTGTGATGCATATTAATCAGGGTTCTTGCCAAATTAGATTAGTTTCTTCAACATCTGAAAAGCACTTCTAATGACACTTTCCCCCTCTTATTTTCAGAGCAAAATGTACTCAGGCCTGAAGAAAAGACACTTGAGTCTCAGGAATGGAAAACAGCCTTGAGCCAAAACGTATTCACTGGAGAGCTCCAGGGCAATAAGGTTGTAATCTATGCACAAAAATACTTTCAAAGATGTAAACATGATGTTAAAATCTCTACTGCTCCCTCCTGGGTGTTAAAGTCACACACACTGCTTTGTTTGCAGTTATGAGCACTAAAAAAGAAAGTTTATTTTTATGATTATTACTATGATTGTAGCATTAAGACAGTTCAGAAACAGGGACTCGGGTTTACACTGTATCCTTGACAATCCTGGCATCCTTTATTGCTGTTAGTATCAGAAATTAGAATTGTAAAAAAGGCATTCTAACAGTTTGAGTAATAACTCAAACCAGAGCTGCACAATAATGCTAGGTACCAACTGGGCCATCAGCACCCGAATATCAACCTGCACATCTATATTGTACAGATGAGAAGATATTTGTTTTAAAGTCCAGCACATACAGTTAGGTTGTAACAAAACTAAAACTTTTCAACACAAATGGTCCCCATTTGGCACACTTGCAAACAATTAAAAACCAATTCTTAAATTAGTAAGTAATAACCAAGTACTTTAAAATACTACTGGAACTACCTTTTCATACGTAATTTACTACATAATAGCATATAGTCATAATATATATACAGCTTATAATGCCTATCAAGGTACAAAACACCTAGTAAATTCAATGCTAAAGGGACATTAATATTTCACACAATATTTGCTTGCCTTAAATAAGAAGAGGACTTAAAACCACTTGAAAGGCTGAACAAAAAAATTATCTGGAAATGTTTTTGCTTTTTCTCCAGCTTTCTACTGCATAAAATCAGTTAATCAGCCTCAACTATTTTCCTTTTTATAATCCAATAGCCTAATTTGCAAAGATCTCTCATAAAGCAATGGGAGAGAAAAGCATTTTTATAAAATTAGAAAATTACGGTATAACCACAAAGCTTGTTTCGGCAGCAAATGCAAAATCTTTTTATTTTTTTAAGTTGTTAATATTTTGAGTGGAAAACTCTTCTTTAACTGAAAATCTATTCCAGGCTCAAAATATTTTTATGTACTGGGCTAACTTAGTGATGTGAAAAATTAAGTAAAACAAGCTTTTTTACTACAGCAAGTGGAGTAATCAACATTCAAGGCAGACGAAAACCTAAGATGTCCAGCTCTGAATGTCCAATACAAACAGGGTCAAATAGATACATGTTACAGCTGGGATTGTCCACCTTGACAAAATACCAAAGTGATTTTGGGATATCTGTTTAGTAGGAAGCAAGTAAAATGCAAATCATGTCTGCTTCTAAAATTCAAGCCAGGATTCCAGCAAGCAAAAAAACCTACCAGCAGGTCTTTATTCTTTTTAATAATCTCAAACTTCTTCCTTTGGCAGTCAAAATAACCAGCATGTGCTGGATCTAGAATCGCTTTCCCCTGAAGAACTAGCCTATAAAAAGTCACTTCATATCTACTTTATATGTTTATTTTCCTCAACCACATATCCTGCAAATATTCACTCATCTGTGGTTGAATCACTGCCACATCAGTACCATTAAAAGGTTACACCTTTATGGCCTCAAACTTCATCAAAATGCCCATTCCCAAAGCAACCCCCACACATGTCAATCTAATGGGCAACCACATCTTCATACTCAGTTCTCTTGATAGCAGGGACTCAACCTCGGCCCCCAGATTAACTGAGGATGGACGACCACTTCTAGTAAAAAGCAAGCATCACACATTCTCTTACCCACCACCCTGCCTAGCATCATAACTTCTATTTTACACAACTTCTCCAAGTCACCATCACCCAAAAAAAGCTGGCAGCACTGGGCAGCCAAAATGCTGCATTTACAAGGTGCTTGCCCTTTTAACATAAAAACTTGTTTTTTCAGCTCTAGGACTTAATACCAGAAGCTTTTTCAGAGGGCAGTGACATATATATGCCTCTGTGTTCAGTGTCAACCACCCACTTGGGGCTGAGGATGGTACAGGCATTAAGGCTAAACTTCCTTAGGATCCTCTCCACTACTTTTCTGATGTAGTATTGCTAAACAAGCTACAATATTAAGAAAACAAAAGTTGTTTTCTTTCACTGCATACTCCTGATGATATTAATGTCTGTTGTCAATTCTCTCAAATCTCTCCATGTTACAATCATTTTAAGTAGGGTTGCAAACAAGGGCTTTAGTTGTGATCAATAATTCCTGAAATTATTTCAATCAGTTTTGTGAACATCAGCTTCAACAGCTTGGGTGAGATTTGTTTTCTTAAGCAAAAAAAGAAGAGAGCAGGGTTACCTTCCCTTAGACGCTCAACCACAAAAGTGAATCCAGTCGTTCGCGGATGTAAGACATACTCGTATTTCTGAAGTCCGTTCTTTTCAGCGAATTCATGACTGCGGGCTTTGGTATTGGCTGAGGAGAGAATAAAGAGCACCATTTTCTGTTAGGGTGCATGTAGACCACCAATTCCATATACCAGTTATATGACAGGAACGGCACAACAGCAGTTCACACAGTACAAATGTGCAACAGCTCTTTGGGTGGAGGCAGACAGTAAGTGTGCGTTCAGTTGGCCATACCATGGTATGAGGAAGAGCTGTGTGGATTGCAAGAAAAGCCTTTTTACCTGTTCATTTATTTTAGAAAATAACCAGCAAATCTCATATTTATCAAATGCAACCTGAAATCTATAAATTAAAGTCTGTTAATAGTTGTCTAACACTTTGATACCCATTTTAGAGCAAAATGTGTTAACGGGCTCAACAGCGTTTGGGGAGTTTTTTTAACTCAAAAAGCACAATGTAGGTTTTTTACTATGTACAGAAATACCTTGACATCAGTGTTTAACCACATTAAACTTACTTCAGAAAGAAAATGTTAAATGGTGGAAAGCAGTTAATCTAATACATTAAAATGGTATTTTGCATCTTCATTCTGAACTCTCCACGTTTTATTCATGAACCTGCTCTGCACACATATACCCTGTTTTAATTTTTTTACCAAATGCCTAAGTGTCACAACACATGCCTGCTATTGCACAGAGTACACAAAAGGCATCTGGAAAGCAGGATGGCTGAACCCCATGACAAATGTGTGTCAAACCTCTGGCAAGAAAGCCAAACAAAGGCTTTCCAAAGCTTGTTGCCAACAGAGCCCACTAAGCAAGGAAGATGAAGACACTAAAGCAAAAACTTCTGAAGTCAGGTGGAGAGACAGCAATTTTTTGTCCTGTGATGTGCAGGAGGCTCTTCCAACCAGTCTCAGTCAGGAGCCAAATGGACTTCCCTGGCATTCTTTACTGTGGACACTGCTGTGCCTCCCCTGGCGCCAAAGGGCAATGGACACAGGCAGTGTTCCCTTGGCAACATGGCAAAAATCAATTCCATCAACTAACTTACTTAGTAACTCACATTTATGAAGTTTTACAGATGGTTTAAATGACAAAATCCTACCAACAGATCTATGGAACAAAATCATTGTTTAGAGCAATGTATCATGTTTTTCAAGCAGAAATAGATCTTTTTTAAGTGTTCATTGTTAATCTTAACAGAGATGAGAGATAAAGTAATGAAAAACACGTCCCTGTTAATAATTTAATAAAAATGACACTTATAGATAAATCCTTCCCCTTATGATCCTTGTAATTTTTTCCTGTAAAGGTACAGTAGTACAAGTGAACAAATCAACAGTAGTGAGAAATTTCCTTTTTGCTGTAATACAACATTCCTACATCTTTCTTTTTCCCCTAAATTATACAAGCTCTTTATTTATAAAAAATGCAGGTGCCTGCCCCCGCAAAGACTATCTACCAATTAATAAATGCTATAGCATGTTAGTGTACTGAGTAATTTTTCCCTGTGACCTACTGTTTCCATGCATAAGGGTGCTGCTTTTCATACATGCAACCCTTAAGATTTAGTGCACAGATTTCCTGACCACATGATTTCAAGGAAAGGAAATCTGTTGCACAGTAGCCAAGCAAGTGATTCAGCAAAGAGAATCCAAATATTTAATTCTCGCCAAATTGACAAAACGTACAAATACGTGAAAAATACAACAACTCCAAAAAGCATTGCTGAAATTACAGAATGTGTGAAACACTAAAATTACACTTGGCTACATAGCTTCTCTTCCCTTGGACATAAACATTGTCTTTCACCACATGGTCAGAGGATCTATTTTTGTCTGCTCGATACTACTCCATTCAATATTGCAAATGGACTATTCTGAATCAGTGAAGGGGACTTGCCTTTCAGACTCCCATTGCAATGGCAAAACTTGCAAAGTAAGCAATGAGAAAGACTTAGAATGGCAGAAGAGGCAATAACTCTGTAACTATTAAATGCTCCTCCAAAAAGCCAAGTTCTGCCTCAGGTACACTTGTTGTGCCTCAACAACTAAAACTGTTTATTTTCTAATATTTTCCAGATTCTGTAGCGATTCAAGTAAAATGTTTTAAATTAATTTATCACAAAGTTCTTAAGCTAATGTATTACTGTTTCCAAAGCACAGAAGTTTTATCTTCTTCATTTATGTATATCCAAATTTGAGTTTCAATTTGGAAAATGTACAGTCTGCAAATCAAGCCAATCAGAGCTTTGAGATACAAGTGCCATATAAATCTACATAAAGTTAAGTTGTTTAAAAAAAATCTAATTCTTAAGCATCTCAAACTGCAGAGTTAACGAGCACTTAGAAAAACTATCTCCTAATGTCTGCTCACTAGCACTTTGCTTCAGAGGGAGCATGAAAATTAATTCCTTGGTGATTGCAGAACACTCTTATTTGCACCAAAGGAGAGCCAAAGAGGGAATGGGCACTTTCATTCTCTGAGTAAGACTCAACTCATGCTGCAAAAAAGATCTGGGACCTCCAGTGATCATTGCCTTGAAGTAATCATCTTCAAACCTCCTCTTAGTGCACCTCCCTGTACTTGGAAGGGACTCACTGTAAACATCTGCAAAACATCTTCCAAATTTCCCTTTACTACACTGATGTTCTAAAAACGTGTGAACAGCTGGACATCAGCAAACTGGCCAACACTATTCAGTTATTTCCTGACATTTGCATGCCTGTCTTGCCTCTGGACTGTAGGTTTTATATAACAGAGATTGCTCCCTTCCCCTTTTGCATTACCCTAGTGTAATGGGATTTCAGAACTAGAACAACGCTCCCAGCTAATACAACGATCATTGTCATCTGGAAAAATCATCTCCCTCTTCCCTTCCTAACAACTATTAAGCCACAGGTCTTTGTGCATTAAACATGATTATTTATTACAGCAAGTCAGGAAGGTCAATGGGTTTAGATGTTACACTGAAAGCAAGGGTAGGATATGCCTTCATTCTACAAAAAAACTAGGAATAATGCCCTTCCTCCCCTTCCTGTTAGTCTCAGCATTTGAAAACAAACAGGTTCTTACTCTACTATTACTTGTAGACAATGCTCTGACTTGCCATCACATCATGTCAATGTAAACACCTTTGTGTCCACGGCTGTTTGGGATCCTTGTGTGAGATGTAAGTGCCCAAACCACTGGGGGGAAATTGAGAGCAAGTCAGCTGCTCAGAATTGGATTCAACAAAGGGCAGAACATGCGATGCTCCTCATTATATGAAACTTAGAGGTTAGAAAACTGATCCAGGACATTGGAAACCCATTTTTATTGAGGGAATTTGCACAACAAACACCTCTTTAAAATCCTTTAATCAATAGAACAGGCCACACTGTCAGCGCTGCCAAATTTACGCAGATCCCTCATTGTTCTGCTGGCCAGATTATAAAATTCATTGATGAAAGAATAAAAAAAGTGAAATATGTCTAAAAACTTTAAAAACTTTAAAACCTTAAAATGAGGAAACATATGTTCTCTTCTTTTCTACCAACCTGCTAATACAAATACCATCAAGAAGCTCTTGAGACAGGGCCTGGAAATGAACTTGGTTTGGGTGTCCTCGATCCCAAAGGGTCAATCACATAATTTGGTTCCAGGTAATATTCCCTGTTGCTTACCCTCTCTGAATAATATGAGTTATGCGTTGCTTTCTAGAAACAAGTATTTTCTTTCTTACGCTGTATTTAAGTCAAAGTAGACATACTGCTAGAATTTCAGCTCATCATTCCTATTAGGAGTATTTTGTATTTTAACCCCTTGGTTCTATTTGCTGATCAAAAAGAATAAGGAAAATAGATTATTTTTCTGGACAGCAGCCAGTTTATCAATAGAGGGTGATGTGGGACATTTCCAGAACTGCTTCATGCTCTCTCTCCTCAGGTCTTGCACTGACTTGTCTCTCCTCCCCCATCTCCTTCAGCTAACACATGCAGCCCCTCAGAGCATACAAGCGGTGACAAGTACAAGTAGTCCAATTTATTTGAGTCTTTACACATTTTTGCAGAGCGACTGTCAAACTACACAAAAGTACAAGAATTTAAGGGTTCTGGCCAAAATGTGTTGGTTTCTTTTTTCCTCCTGCAGTGCCTTTGGTAAAAAATTTAATTACATTTTTTCCCCATTTATTTACTAATCATGTGGACAAAATCCCATTTATCACATTTTAAAATTACTGGAAAAGCTGAGAAAGTAAGCACTTTCTAGAAGCATGGCACTTCAGAACTTCATTTAGGGTAACTGGAGGAAGAAATGATGCTAACCCACCTTCTTGATTTTTGAGTTACAGATTTTTAAGAAGTTAAATTGCTTTTGCTCCTGAAAACCAGGGGGAAAAGTGAACAAATTCTTTTTTTTAAGTCAAACTATAATTTTAGCTAATTTAGAATTAAAACAAAAATCTCTAGTATTTCACTTTGATGTAAGCCATAATGCAGT
Organism: Acropternis orthonyx; assembly: GCA_035583155.1. Taxonomy (NCBI): domain Eukaryota; kingdom Metazoa; phylum Chordata; class Aves; order Passeriformes; family Rhinocryptidae; genus Acropternis; species Acropternis orthonyx. The sequence continues at coordinate 13,811,985 of JAWWEU010000111.1, read as the reverse complement.
AACAGCTGCATTCATCTGAGTCTGAAGAGTATTTGGAACTGAAACTCCAAGCTCTGTACCCAATGAAAAGCTAGGTCTTTGCTCCCTATGAAATATGTATGCAGTATTAGCTCCTCTCAAAAAAACAAGCTCACATACTGCCCAGGCTGATGTGTTTTGCTGGGCATTACCCAAAAGAATTGTAACCTTCCCTCATCAACCTACTGGAAAGCTGATTTGAACAACTTTAATATAGGTATTTCTGAACAACTTTCAACAACTACTTTTTTCTTTTTTGCTAGTACTAGTGCTCTGAAATCTGACTATTAAGTACAACCTTTTCTTTAATCTCACTTGTGATAAAAGCATGCATGTACTTCTATGACTTCAAATACCCTCAAATTATATTAGTGCCAGACAGGAAAAGAATAAATGAGGACTCCAAAAGTCTATCTTAACAAATAAATAAATAAAAGTCTCAATTATCTATCAAGGCTTGCACAGAAGTGATGAAAGCTACACTGGCTCACAGTTGATACTCTAGAAAAAAATCATGCCAATTGTTCTTCCTTGTGCTACTTTCAAACTATTACGTGTTAGATCAACCCCTACCAGTGCTTTAGAACAATATTTTTTGTACTAAAAAAGTACATCCCATTTACTAGAAAAGTTAAAAAAATCCAACTGCATTTGACTGTTACCTTCTGTCATCCACATGACAACGTTCCTGTCAAAATGTGAGCTCTAGTAAGTTTTCCTACTTGTTTTTCAGCTGTTCCTCAAGGCAAAAGGTCTGTGCAATCACACTCTGTTCATCTGTTTGTTCCCCTTAACTTTTGAAGCTATTGCCACCTGCAAACAAAGTTTATCAGGGACAAGAGATTCAAAGATAATTAAGCCCAGCAGAAGTTTTACTGAAAAACAGTGGCTGGGTAAAGGGAAGCTTCTGAGAGTAGAGATCCTTACAACAGGAAAAGCCAGGGAAGGCTCCATGGATATTCAGTTGGTCAGGGCTTTCAGCACAGCATGCAGCAGTCCACGGGTAACACGAGTACAGCACACGATGCCTCTGGCCAAGACAGTGGAAAGAGCTTTGTGGAGGAAATGTCACACACAAGGAAACACAAGGAAAAAGGAGAAGCTGGACTGAAAAAGAGACCATGTACAGGGATGCAGACACAAATCCATAGGAAATGGGCTTTACCGGGCACAGAGCAACACAGTAACTTTTTTCTTTTTCTGACATTGCTTTCTGAAGAATTACTGCAAACAATCTTGTAAGGTACACCAAGAAAAACAAAAGAATAGGCAATATGGTGGGTTGTACTCCAGCTTTCCAGAAGCATGAGACTTATGGTTGCTTTGTTTTCTTAGGGCTTCAGAAAGTCTGGCTATATGTTTATCTGCTGAGGGCTTCTTTTGAAGCAATTACAATAAAATACCTTTGATGCACTTAGCTTTAACCTTCAAGTACTCCAGAGTGAAAAGATGGCCAACCTATCAGAAATAAGTATATAATTATTACCTCAGACCCTATACATCCAGTCTGCAAACACGATGTTCAGGGTTCACGACATCACTGTTTCTGAAATTTATTCATGTAACATCTTCTACTGCAAAGTATTTCACCAACATGAGATCAGGCAGTGGCCCATGTATAAATACAGTCATACTTTACATTTCTTTGAAATATTTCATTCTATTTTGAAATATATGAGGTAATGCTTCCTGTGAAGACATTTAGACAGGGAGAACTATTTAATTCCACAGAAAAAATCCCAGAGTTTTGCTCATCTCTCTGTATCTTTTTATGCACAAATATAACATCAAGGTGACATTCATTACTTGATGGCAAATTAGACTGCTAAATACAGGACAGTTTAACATGTCAGAAGCCAGCACAGTAGAGCCCTGTTATTTTCTCTGCCCATCACTCCATCCTTCCCACCACACTGCTTCCTCGCTGGGCTGCTCAACCGCCCATCTGCAGTGGCTTTGTCAGAACAGCACAGTGAGTGCAGCTCTCCATTTGCCATTGTGAAGTTAAAGAGCGCATGTTACACTTGTATGAGGAAGGAAAATCAGAAAAGAAATAGCTTACAAAAAATAAAAATAAATCTGTCAACAACCTGTGTTCAAAAATTTAATTTGAATTTTTTTTTAAATATTAAATGAAGAAACTTGTTTGCATTAATTTCTCAGTGGATGATGGCAATAGCATACAACAAATTTAGTCTAAGTCATTTATATCAGTTACTACAGCAGAGAGAAAACTCTGTGTTTCCTTAAGCAGCTCTACATTTAGGTGGGAGATCCCCACCACTGAGTCTGGGACTCTGCAGCCAAGTGGCTGTCTCAGTCCTCAGCTAAATCTTCTTTTTTAAAGCTGCAGTAGAAAACTTCCCCACTTCTTTAAAAATCTGTTGTCTCTAAGGAATATTGGGAGAGATTAGAAGATATTTATGTAATTTATGGAATAAATTAGAAACAAGCCAATTCTTTCAGTCATCTTGAGGTGGAACCACCTGTTCAGAAAGAGAGTGTGAGCACTCTAAGGAGGAGGCTCCTGCCTTCATGATTAAAATAAAGATTGCCTCTCATAATTTAGAGCTAGGAGGAGACAGTTCTTCATGAATTCAAAGAAAAAAAAGTTAGATAATTTCACAGCATCATAAAATGTTTTGAGGTGGAAAGGACTTTAAAGATCATTTGGTTCCAAACCCCCTGCCATGGGCAGGGACACCTTCCACCAGGACCAGTTGCTCCGAGCCCTGTCCAACCTGGCCTTGAACCTTTCAAGGTATGGGGCATGCACAACTTCAGAAAACCTGTTCCAGTGCCTCACTATTCTCCTAGTGAAGAAAATTCCATTCTTCTTCCTAACTTTAGATACAAAATAATTTATTCAACAAAAGATACCATGTGAAGCAGTTCAAGAATGTTCAATGAATTTATCCTCTTTTAGGAAGGCTGATCAAGTGATGACAATTCCCTCAATGTAATAGCACCCAAATACTATATATATCCATTTTAAGGATATTTGGAATACAGAAGAAAAAACAGCAGTGTATGTTACTTATTTTTATACTGTGCCTAGTACTTACTGATGTGGTTTTGCAATAATATATGATTTCAGAATATCTGCAATGGAAAGTATAGCTAAAATCTTTTAAATGAGCTTAAAGTTAGAAGATTAATTGTAATTGATTTTCTATTTAAAGATAATGCTTATCATATCATGCTGCAGGCAGGAACCACCACAGAACATTCATGAAAGGTTTTCTATTATTGGCACTTAAGTCAACTTCAACACTGGTTGGCAGCTTGCTACTGATGCCATAAGACAGCCACATAAAGGTAGATATTTGATTAAAAATTTGTATTATGGGTTCAAACTCATTAAATTTATTCCTATGATAATCTCAACATGTGCTTTACAGAGATATTTCTCTTGTAGAAGCAGATACAGACTGCTTACATGACCTGAAGAACAAGTATCTCCATGTACTCCTCTTAAAACATTAGGCAAGAAATCAAAGAGAATCGTTAGTCCTTTTCAATCACTCTTTCATACATATGAAATGATTTTGCCACAGTAATACAGGAAATGGGAACATCCAAGTGAAATATTCCAGGTCTTTAAACCTACTTGTACTAATGCAATGTATATACAGTACTGATCAATAAAAAGCAATTTCAATCATCAGATGCTTTGAAATGCAAGTTACTTCAGGAAGACTGGCAAACTCTCTCGGTGGAAATATGTTTGTGCCTCTCAAATGAATCAGCACATCATTTGATAATTTACTGTAATTTCTACTGTCCATGAGAACCAAGTCTTGCTCCTGCCTTAGTCTTTTTTTAAATCTTTCTATAAAGAACAAAGAACTTCCATGTTGAACATTCCATGAGAAAATGACAAGTGCAGCCTACCTGTGAGATCAGTTCCTTCTGGAAAGATGAGGAGTTGCAGTGGCTCACGAATGTCACAGAAATAATCCAGCATTTTTTCAAAGTGACTCTTGTCTTCTTCCCACTTTCTATGAATGAAAACAAAGGCAGCAACCTGCATCGCCCAGCCTAAAGTTTAAAAAAACACACCTTTAGTAACATGTCACTCTGATACTGCCACAGTGTCTGCTATTCAAAAAGGTTTTATGAACTGTGTTAGACACAACATCTTATTTGCTGCCTGCCTGTCCTCAACTGATTAGGTACACTGAGTTACCTTGTGAAAGCAGTTTTGGACAGAAGGAAAAAGATCGTATAAATGCAATTAAAATGCAAAACTCAAGTGACCAGAGTTAGAAAAGCTTTCCAGAGAGCAAGAATAGGGTCAACGGTGTCACAAAAGGAAGTTGTAGTGAGGTGGGAATCAATCTCTTCTCCCAGGAAACAAGTGACAGGACATGAAGAAATGGCTTCAAGTTGCCAAAGCAGAGGAGGATTAGATTGGCTATTAGGAAAAATTTCTTCCCTGAAAGGGTTGTAAGGTCCCCCTGGGAACAGACTACCCAGAAGTGTTTGAGTCACCATTCCTGGGGGTATTTAAAAGCCATGTTAATGGTGCTTAGGGATGTGGTTTAGTGGTGGGCTTGGCAGTGCTGGGTTAATGGTTGAACTCGATGTTGAAAGTTTATTCCAACCTAAACAATTATATGCTTCTCTAAGGTGAAGCATTTAAAATCATGTAATATACTATATAACACTAAAATATCCTTAATCCCTGCCACTCTGATTTGCTCAGGTGATGGACTCAGCGATGCTCTGAGGGTAACAGCTGTGTTAGGCAGAGATGACTGCCCCTGGTGTCTGCTAACCATGTGGAAAAATATGCAGAAAATATCTATTCCTTTGCAGACTTTATTACACACACCTTCCTATAATTTTCATTACTCATAGAAGAAAATACTAAATTTTTCTTTGCACTTGATTATAAAAAAGTATTATGTGTATCCATTTATTTGTATTAGTACACAGGAAGATTTACAGCCTGACATCAAATGACAATGTAATGCAATTAAGTAAGTGGAACTGCTGCTGAGCCTGCAGTTCAGGGGTCACACCCTGTTATCTTCAACAAGTATTCTGGGGGGGGGTTAGGCACAATTATATAGTATACAGTATATGACATAATACCAGAAGTTCTGTCCACCAGTTCAGACAGCAGGATGAAAAAATCAGGGCTCCAGTCCCACCACATGCCAGCAATGCTCCCTTCCTGAACAGGGCTCAGAAGAGCATGACATTGCATTACCACTGTACTTGGCTATCTTGTAGAACACCTGCAGATAGATCCTCCACATCAAACAGAAAACATCACAACTTCCCATTCCCTTTGCTCACCACAGTTCTCAAAGCCTGTTTTTCCTTTGTTTGTAACTTATAACATGTTATTCTTGCATTTTATTTCAGCTCCTCTTTACAGGGATTCCTTTCTATTCTGTTCACAGCAGCATCTCACAAGAAGCATATGCTAGAAAATCACTTATTAAAGTCACTATTTTTTAAATCAACTTCATAAATCAGTCAGCCTGGATAATGCATTAACTGAGCTGCATAATCTCTCTGTATTGCTTAAAAACATTAATTGTATTGTTAAAGATTTGTGACCTGTATCATGGAGTAGATACTTTTAATTTTTAAATCAGCTAAACAGATGGAACATGCATAACTAACATGTTTTCTGCAATCTGGACCTAATGCATCTCAGATATGCAGATAATCAATGATATCCAGATAACTGAATACTGGAAGTGGTTATAAGAATTAAGAAAAGAAATTCCCAGACTGCAGTCTCCGCAAAGCTTTTCAAATTTGCATGTTACACTTGTGAAAAAAACCTGTGTAAAGAAAACTAAACTTTGACCACAACATTTTATATGCATTTGTGCACATATCACATTCCTCCATCTGCAATGTCAAGAAGTATCAGTTCAGCTTTTTTCACAGGGGCTATCCATGTTTAAACAAATTATTTTCAGGAAAAAAAAGAAAGGTAAATTTTAAAGTAACTTTAAAGCAATTTAGGTAATTTAACTATGCTACATTTTGGCATGTAATCATCTCCTACTGCTACAATACATGGCACTAAAAACCAGTATTTTAAATTGAACTAATCAGGGCTTTATTTTCACACTTGTGCCACATAAAGAGGCCATCTTTTCATACCAAATGGTGCCAAAGCATTTGGTTCATCTAGAAGATACACAGACACTGCATGAAGCTGCATCAGGGGAAGTTCTGACTGGACATTAGGAAAGGGTTCTTCACTCAGGGGGAGGCTGGTCACTGAAACAGGCACCCCAGGGAAGCGGTCAAGGCATCATGCCTGGCAGAGTTCAGAGAGCACCTGAAGGATGCTCCTAGTCCTGAGAGGAGCAGGGTTGGAATTGATGGTTCCTATGGGTCCCTTCGAACTTGAGATATTCTGTGATACGTCATCTCATATCAAACTCATAAAAATGGACACAGCAAAGGACAAAATCCCTGTAAGCAGAAACAGAGATGCCTTGAAACCATATAATTTACAACTCCTAAAATGCACATGCTCCACAGGACAGAGTGGGAAAATAGATAGAGATTAGGAAAGTTCTGCTGTGGTTTTGGTGTTTCCCAATCATTCTTACCTCTCTGCCCAGACCTTTTGTATGTTTTATGTACCTAGGACACTATGCCTAAATTAGTATATGGAAAACCTGTACTGCGCTAAACCATTTTATTATTGTGGTATCACATATCAGGCTTAAATTATTCAGTCCTTGTGTTCTCAATGCAACAGAGTCTGTTGGCCAAAAGAAGGGAAACAAGAAGCAAAATAAATGCTCACTTGGGAAGTCTGCTGATGCTTTCCCAGGTCAGCAGCTCCTCAGGAAGAGTGATTTTGGCCCACAGCAGAGGGAATATGGAAAAAACCTCACTGCCAGATACACGCACTCCCCTACCTTTCTTCATGTAACACAAGGCTTTAAATTACATGGAAACTTGCACATAAACTCTTTCTAGCTATCATTCTTCAATAGTACTGTGAACATCAAATTATAAACAGATTTATAAACAAATTATAAAGATGCTGCTTGGGTGACTTGTACTTTAGCTGACTAAACTGCATATAGCAGAGGATATAGTGCAGTAGTTTCCCATTCCTGCTGTAAGTGGTGGTGTTATATATGAGATATGAATAATTAAACAGAGCCAGTAATGTAATGACAGTAGGATGTCAAGGGAGGAGGAAGAAAGAAACAGTGGGAAAGGAGTTGGGAGGTATCCAATTTTTAAGATAAACAACAGGTTTGATTTGCTAATCTTTCCAATAGATAACATCCAGTGTTCTGGAATAATTTGTCTTCAAGTGTATATCCAATTAGATAAAACAATCCTGACTGTTCAAATAAGAAGAGATCATCTAACAGACAGACAATAGTAAAGGACCCAGGTTTCCTCCTGACTTACCCCAGCACAGCACACTGCACCAAGCTATTTTACCATCTATGAAAGTGGAAGAATCTTCCACATTTGCTCATGCTTCAAGGCCTCCAGTGAAAAGGCAAAAAAACCATGAATTCCTGGCTTCTACCAAAACCCTGGTCAATGCACCAGTGGGAGAGAGTGCCTGCTATTCATGTGTCTCACCATCCCACCAGATTCAAGTGGGAAAGAAAACCCCACACAGGTTTGCAGACACCTGCTTTTGAAAGAAGCAAAGGCAGCTCTTGCTTTGATTTCCATTCCACAGTGTGTCTGTATCGTGCTGCTGGAAAAACATGTAACAAGTCCAAGGCATGACATAGGAGCCAAATGGGAACGCACAGAGAAATGGGAGGAATTCAGTAAATCAATGGGCAGGACGAAAGGTTTTGCTAATCAGCAAGATTCATAAGTAGCAGAAGGCAATACCTTCTCATGTGCAGCCTGCAGTGAGACATGCTGTTCAGTTAATTACTTTTAAGTTTAGGTCAACGTATAGTTCAACAAAAGTAAATACATTTTGCTCTTTTTGCACAGCATTTTTGGTTGTCTAAAAGCTTCTGGGCAACAGGAATTTTCCTAGGAAAGGCAGGATTTAGCTGACTGCAGAAAAATGGTTGTCTTTTGATTTGTAAATTCTTGAGAAATCACTGAGTACAAAAATACGGCAGAGAAACAGTGAAGCTAAAGCAACCATAACAGTGCAACTCCGTTTCTTTGCTAAAATAATCTTCTTATAGGAGATGACATTGTGGATAACTAGCATTGCTTGGAAAAGTATACAAAAAGCATCAGTTCTTGTTCCAAATTGCAAAACAGCAGTGCAAAAACCTACCAGACAGAATAGCTAGTCACATTGACCTTTAAATCAACTTTTCAGAGCTGAAAAAATAAACAGGGCGGCTTAAAATCTCTAGCAACACATATATGGTAATGATATGTAATGATGTGTATGTTATCAGGACATAATTCTACACAGAAATAAAAATGTGCTTACACAAAAAGGATAGCCTGCTATTGAACTAGAGAAATGTGCTGTACATAAGAATTTCATTACTGCCTTGGGGATAAAGCAAATTATAGCTTATGCAGGTCAAGAATTTGCAGCATGGTATTAAAAATGCTAGCTCCAAGTCTAAAGCTTTTTAAATTCTAAAACCCTCCATTTCTATTTTCCTCACCCCAAAATCCTTTAAAAGAAAATAACACTTGAAGCTGAAATTTCTTGAGTGTGTTTTCACTGCAAAGGTAATTTGGAAGTAAGTAGATACAAAGGATAGAGGTGGCAATGAACAAAAGAGAGGAAAAAGGCGAGTTGTGTCCAAGAAGAAGTCTTTGGTTTTGTATCACAATGTTATGCATATAAACTCAGAAATTGGATATCCCCCAAAATGTCACTTCTCAAAGAGGAATACTATGGCCGATATTGAAGCAAACATATACAGACACATCAAGGAAATGCTATCTATATATTCCCTATAGCTGTGTAACAGAACAACTAAACCCTTCCCCAAACAAATTCAATACATGATTCAAAACTATAGAAAAAAGCAGGAAAGTAAAAGGCCTGACTTATGAGATTTTGCAATTATTTTCATTCATGCTCACTCTCTTCTTTCACTACACTGTTCACTGGTTGTTCATAGCATTATCTTGGCCAAAAATAAAAGCCTTATTCTGTGTGCCTGTATTCAACAGGGTCTGGTCCTGATCAGGGCCTTTGAGGCATCAGGGAACCAGACATCTAGGCTTAATAAGGGAAATCACTCGGAAGCTCACGATCCCACTGTACACAAATAATTGGGTCCATTAACAGTTTGTTATTCCAAATGTTTTGCTGCATAAAATTACCACAAGGCAACAAGCAGCTCTGAATGTTCCCTATTTCAAAGATGCGTAGGTATAGAAAAGATGTTGGCACACAGAAAATCACACAGGAAGTCAGGGTGTAAAGTTACTACGTATGTACTCAGTTGATTTTATCAGTATAGACTTGGCCATTTTACTGTTGTTGTTTCTTTTTCCTGGATAGTTTTGTCTAAAAACCCAAAGCGAAGTAAAATATTTTTAAATTTAATGTAATCATCTGAGTGCACAATCTAGGAAAATAAAGAAAAAAGTGCTCCTTGAAGCAATCTTGTAAAGTACAATATCTGCTCCTGGTAAGTTTTCTTTACCCATGCTCATTTCCAATAATGTAGTTAACAGGAGTATAATGAATTGAACAATTACCATCTGATTGGGTAAATTCTTTGAGCAAATTACAGAACTAGAGATAAACTAAGAGATAAAATTCACAAATATAAATTCACAGTAGTGCTCCTAATTTATAGTGAAACATCTGATTCAGTCTATTTGTTAATTTGATTCAATCTATTCATAAGGTATCTATTTAAAAACAACTATGCTTCTGCTATTACCTTGCCCTAGCAGACCTGAACATAATTTTAAAACAGATGTAGTTTAAAGTAATTTTTAAGGTCATGCCCATTTTATGTTCAGACTATGTATTTCATACATGTCTATATCATGTAGTCTACTCTGTATTCTACAGAATATCATCTCTTCCAATGTATGTGAAACCTAAACCTTTTCTTCTTACTAAAACAACTCAAGTTAACAAACAGTAAAGTTAGAAACATGGATTTTTAAGGCAACTGAAAAAAAGTAAAATATTCTGGTTTTGCTCTGATTACTTACTTTTACCTTTGACTTTTCCATAGTTCTCATGCATTTGTTTCAGTGTGAAATTATTCTAAATTTTATGCTAATTTAAGTCACTTTAAAAAATTAATGGTTTCTGTATTTCCTTTGCTCTGCTTCATTCTCTTGTGGGACAATGTAGGATGTGCCAGTATAAACCTCTGCTTTAGCTTACTGTTTATAACACAATTAGAAGCTTCCTCAAACAAGATTTACAATACAAGATTTCGTTGTCAGGGCAAGAACAATATTGTCAACAAGCTAGCCAGGTACAGTGGCCTACGTCTTAGATGTGAAAATTTAACTGTGGAACCTTTTAGAAAGGATATTCCATTGAAGATTTGGTGTCTCTCAGCCAAGGCACACTCACAGAATGTGTGAGAGTATGTAGGAAAAATTCACTATGGCAGTAGCAGGGTATGTGTGTATATAAAACACCCAGACAGAGCTATATCATCTTCTTGGAAAGTATTCTCTCAATATTCTATCCCTTAATCACAATTCAGAAGAATGCTATTTGGACACTTCATATTCATTCACACACTCAAATATTCATTCTAATTCCTAAATTATGCCATTTTTATAGAATATGGACAATTACATGATTAACTCTACCATTGTATTAGTGCTACTTACAAAATGCTATAAATGCCATTAAGGACTATTAAACCTATTCAGTTATATTATTCACCTTAAAACAATACTTCAAATTCAATTTGATTTGATGCACTGTGTAAAATCAGAATAACATAACATCCCTGCAAAGTAAAGCAAACTAAAGTAAAGGCTCAAACCTCTAGGATGGCTGGAAAGTGGCTTTTTCTAATGCACTTTAAAAATACATCAATACTGTGAAACAGTGCATGAAAACCTAAGTATTAAAAAAGATGACTCTTGCCCAATACGTATCTGAAGAAAAGCCACACGTCATTCCAAAACCTCCAAAGACATAAAGAAAACAACCTCTAGTTGTTAGACTGTGAGGAAGAACACACAGGCCCTACCAAATAGTGTGAGACTCTCCCACGGATGTGTCATCTTAACTGCAAGACAGGAATGGCAAGAGACTCTGCAATGAAATACCTCTTCCATAGGCCTTTGTCTTCTTCAGACACTCAATCTCCTCCATGGAGGACCCTGAAAGTAACTCAGCCTGATGAGCTGAGCCATACAGATGCTTCAAAAAAAATGAATGTAGGCTGTGAAAACATGCCATCCTAATTCTGCTGTTACTTGTTCTGTGAGCTTGGACAAAATAACCACTCTCTATCACTTGTAGTTTATAAAGGGGGAAGAACAAGAGAGGTTAGTATCTGATCTCACTCTTTTGATGTGTGTTTTGGAGAGGTAAAGGGGTGGAGCAAAAATTGAGTCCTTATAATATAGAAAGGATAAAGAAAGTTTAATGGAACACTGGCTACTTGAGTTTTGGCTGTGGTTTATTTTTTTCCCCCTGACAGAGTTGGGAGAAACCTATTATGCCTTTCCTAGAAGAATAAAGCTGGTAAACAGACATGGAAGTCCTTCTTCCCCACCAAAAAACCAACCAACCAACCAAAAAAAAACCCCACAGACAAAGAAAAAAAGGCATGTAAAGTTACAGACAACTTAAACTGCATTTCTGCTTCAAAGCAATAATACTTCCTTCACACTTAAAACTTCTACAAGAGAGTCTTCACCAAGAATAACTGGTAGAATAACGACTGTGTTTTCCATTAAAGAGCATACTTTTCAACTTCTGTTTTAAAAATCATGCAGGATAACAACTCTATGGTAATTAAGCCTGGCAGCTCATAATTGAATTGCTAGAACACAAAACACAGCTACTCAAAACTCCCATTTCAGTCTATTTTAATGTAAGATACTTGACATAATGAGCAATACTAGAAAGTCCAGTAGGTTACAGTTTTAATTTTTTAAACCAATATCCTCTACTGGTTGGAATTTGAATGCCAATCCAACTATAACATGAACAAGGATGCTATATGCTGAAACATTTCTATCCCTACCTGTGGAAGTAGCTGTGGCAGCACAAACACTTCCATGCCAATAGAAATGTGTACAGATTCTCTGCAGCATGCTGCTTTAGCTATACTCCAATTGAGTTAAGTGTTAAAATTCTCTAGGCTTAGTGACAATATTTTACTTCGTGGTAGCTGATCCATCATAGCTGTCGGTGTGCGTGCTCTTAGCCCATGGCTAAGGCAGGATAATTTGAGTTGTTTTGCCCTGCTTCATTGAAAACTAAGATGACTCAAATTACTTTGAGCTTGCTTCAGGCGAAGCTCACACACTTGGACAGCTATAATGGATCAACTGACGTGTAGTAAAAGATTGGTGGGGCTAAGCCCAGTGCTGAAATAGAGCAAACATCCTTTTTTCTTTCTTCCCCCTGGCACTTAACACAAGGGCCAGACTTAACTCGAGCCTTTGAGAGCTACAACACATGAGTGAACAGATAAATGAAAAACAACATCTAAAAAGGTCCTACATCTTGCAGCCTTCTTTGAGAGCAATATTAGCCATAGAAAACTTGAATACAGAGATGAAGATCTGGACAGAGTTACTCAGTTATCTCTGCTTCTAACTACTCTAGGTTTGTCAGCTTTGCTTATTCTCCTCTTTTTCCTTCACCACCTTGTCCTTTCCTTTCCTGTTCCTGTCCTAGACTGTTTCAACTATAATTCCCTCCTTTAAGAGTCTCAGTGAGCCTTTTCAAAAGAGGTAAGTCATCAAGACATGTCCATCAAAGGTGTCTGTAAAACCTGCATACTTTGCATTTGTACAGTGAATTACAATGCTACTTATCTTTTCCATCTGCATTAAGCAAAACTAGGATTAATATTACCTCATGTAGAAGCCATACACTGACAGTAACCCCTCTGGTTACCCCATTTCAGTTTTCTATCAATTATTCTGAAAGTGCACGTATTAAATCCAAATTTTGATTTATTTTTCACATACGTGTTGAGGTACTTTTAACCACAAATATTACTGTAAGCCCACCCAACACATTCAAACTGTCCATCATTAAAATATATACCTATTTTCAGTGAAGCCTTACTGGTTATCACAACAAGACTTTCACAAATGAAACTATTAAGAAAAAAATTAAAACTATCTTCCAGTCATTATATGGTCATTTGACATTACATTATGTGTATGTCCCTTGATATCTACTTGAACAGCATGTATTTCCCAGCACATTCTGAACACAACTGCACCACAATCTGTATCACTTCCAACACAACCCCTTATTGAGAGTAGGTGAGAATATTAATTGTTCATATCCATTACAAGTACTGTAGAGAAGTCCTATCATGTCAGACTATGCAGGAAACTGTCAATGCCATTAGAAATTCTCCTTGAAAACTGATACTGCAGAATGTGTCAGTAGTTTCTGATGATGTCAGATGAGAAACTGCAGCAACAGCTAAGAGCAGAGTAGTGCTCCCTTGAGACGTCAGCTTTGGCTAGATGTACTGAAATGCTGCAAGAATGTTTCTGAAATTGAGATTACTGAAATGTAATATCTCTTTTTGAAAACTTTACTGCACACAATTCATCAAGCCAAAGCTACAGTTCCAGGAAGAACGGACCATCTGTTTTTCTTTTGACTTCTTTTTCTAAAGCTCACCTTTAATCAATTTTAAGTTCTTTTCATACACTGGAATGCAAAGAATTACTAACTTAAGAACTGGATGTGTCTCCTTGAAATACTGAATCCTCAGATTTTAATTATAATTAACTAGAAAATAACTGCCTACTTGTAATACAGACTCATTAAATCTGATACCTTCAAACTTTTAACCTACAAAGGGGGCAACAAGAACTCTGGATCTATTTCCATTCCCAGCTTTGCCCTTCACCTACCTTATATGCCACTTGAAGGAGCATAATTTCTCACAGACCTATTTTTACACCACAAATGGGAAAATACTTATGACAACAAAAGTACTATACTGAATCCTGTCAAGATTTTCAGAAACATGTAAATAGAAGGGTTGCATTATAAACCGTATCTTACACATAATTTTAAATTAAATGCCTGTTTAAAAAAGCCTTTGAAACATCAGAAAAAAATGCACTGGAAGCAGTATATTCACTCAAATATTTCTCAAACTCAAAGCAAGATTACCATCAGGTTAAGATTTATTGTAAGTTATGTTTATTCAATGTATCAAAGTTCCCTAATCCTATACCTTTCACTGTGTACAACTAATCCATATAAATATATAGAAAGATAAAACTGAAAGACATGATGAAAATATCTGGTTGAATTTCCACCGATATTATATCTTAAATGATCAACATCTAAAAGTATCAATTACAGATCAGGGCACCAAAACTGTCTGGTTGATTTCCAAGCGATCTCCTTACTTTTACAAGCTCATAAAAGAAAACTTCTAGGTAAAAACCACAAGACACAATCTAAAAACCAAGCCCAAAATCTGACAAACATTTATTAAGGGTCTACCACATAACACAGCAGAGCCAAGTGTGATAAGTAAGAGAAATCCAACTGTTACTGCTGGGATTCAGGGTTGTCCTCTTTAGACACCATTCTCTGCAGTGATACTGCCCCAACAAACTTCATACAAATTCATCTTTATCCATCTATCTTCAGTTAATCCAAGGGTCTCACTTTCCAACAGTACCCTAATTACGTGGCTACACAGAATGCTTTATTTTTGCAAGAAACTGCCACCCAAAACAGCCTGACTGAACACAGAGATGTATTTCTAAGGCCTCCTTTTAGATACACTATGATAAAACAGAAGCTTATCTATCATAATTTTAGAGCATCAAATCATGCCTTGAGTGAAGGATGTAGTTTAGCTGAATTCCCCTCCTGTGATTAAAAACACAACATTAACAGTTTATTGAAAAATAAGCTATAATTTACAACATTACAACCAAAGTCCCCAAAGCCCATCTATTGTGGAGGGTGCTTGGGGATCTGGCATTAAAAGCAGTGGGTTATAGCACTACAGATCCAGACATCCACTCTACTTTACCACCAGAAATTTTCATCCTGTAATGCAAACAACAGGACTAAATGTCTGCCTGTGCCACCTCTGCATTACAGCCCACAAAGCAGAGGACAAGCCCAGAATTTTGTTAGTGGCTTAAGCTACTACATTACAACCAAAGAGGGCATCATGGTCTGCTAATACTGACCTGCCACAGATCCATCTGCCTGAGCCTACTCATCAAATCTACTAGTTGTGCTCAGTTTATGCAGAGAACTGAGAAATGAATTTGAAAAAAAAACCAGATTAAAGAAAAACATTTAAAAAAAATCAACCTCTAAGCAACTCGTAACACCCTTTCAGTAAACAAATTTTGTCAAGCATAACTTAGCAGCCAAGCTACTGGAGCTAACCTTCCAATTTTATTAAAAGCATTAACAAGCATACATACCGATGTATGCTTGTTAATAACAAGATATATGCTACTTCTGAAGAGATAAATCTATGAATATTCCATACTGTACTCCTGATTTCATCTTCTACTATTGCTTTAAAAAGCTGCGTGCACAGCTGATTCCAAGATCAAAACATCTCTGCTGTATTATGAAGATAAAACATTTATCTAAATACGTATTTTCTCATTTCCTGTCACACTAAAAGAGATGTCTTTTGTCAAGTAAAATTGACCTTAATATTTGGCTGCTAGGGAGAAAAAAACACATTACCTAGTTGCAGCTCTTACTAAAGGCCCAGCAAGGGAATGCAATACACAGCAACAGTATGAGAGTTCCTCAGTATGGAATCCTGCCAAAGTTATCTGTTCAGATAAATGGTCTGACAAAAGGGAACCATAAATAAGGTTACTCTTTCGACATCATAAAGTTGACGCATATCCTGCCCAAGCTAGTTTTGTATAAAACAGCAAATAAATCTAAGAGATAAATAAAATGCAGAGATGCTTTTAGTTCAGATAAGTCTGCCTGTTTATTGAGAAACCATTTGTGTGACAATTTTTGGCCTATCTGAAACGATTTCTCTGAGTATGTGCAACTCAGGTCTGTTTCCAGCCTACATCACTATAAATCCTGATTATTCCATATCCTGTACAGCATATTTTGCACAACCAAATTCAATTCAAAACTAATTATTAAAATGAACCATCAACTTTGCAATTGCCTACAGAGCTTGTTTTTTAAATCTTCACAACTGTATACGTTAGATAATGAAGAAAGAAGCTTGATCAGAGCGTGTGCATGTGGGGTGAAACAGCACCAAAAATACAGTGTTGAAACAAACTTTGAAAAGACTGAAAATCATTTTTCATCATTTTGAAAAGCGCTTTCAGTATGTAAAGCAGAAATATTTTTACTTACAAGCAACAACAGCACATGTAGTATCTTAAAAAAGAAATGCTTAAGCATATAGTCCAGGCATCCTCTGGAGATTTAAGGTTTAATCGCTCAACCTGCCACATATTTTACACAAGTTTTTTTTTAAAATACTGAAACAGAATTTAAACCTACATAATTTAACAGGTTATGAACAGTGCTGGGCATCATTTAAACATATTTTCCTTTCCAATTAAAGGGTTTAGTGACATACCAAATCCCGGAATGCTTTTGAGACTGGATTTGAGACAGATTTTTTCAAGTCTGAGGTAGCTGTATCGCAGCAGGCAGTTCCACAGGAACATCCAGTCCATTCGTGTGCGATGGTTCATGATAATGACACTCCTTTCTCCAGGAACAAATCCGTCTCCAGTGACAACCACCTTGGCACCAAACACCATTTCCAGCAAGGCCTAGAAATATTATCTCAGTATTATGGCTTTACTCCCAGAAGAAAAGTATCAGCCCATTAGCAATAAAAATTAATTTGAATTATATCATTTCACTTGTTCACTCACATCATCACTGGTAAACAAACTTCTGACTGTTTTGTAATAAAGCAGCCAGCTTTCCTGCAGTAATAGCTGTTTAATGGAAGAGGAAACAATTAAATAGCGCTTCTTAAAAAGCAGTCTATTACAATCACTGCATTAAACTTACCTTTCCCTGTTTTTCCAAGAATACTATCACATAAGAATACAAGAGAGTTAGTATGGATTATAACTTGGTAGGTAATCTAGGGAGGAGACTGACTGCACAAATAATCTATTGCTCAATATTGTCAGGGTGGGGAAGGCATCAGAAGCTGCCTTGCTTTCTGCTTGGGACCAAATGGTCAACATGTTGCAACCCCAAAGCACGGAATAAGCTTCAAACTTGGAAGGACACAAACACGAGCCTGGGCAAACAGCTATCTCCATTTTGCTTAAACAGTCAGTGATGCCAGGTCACATAAAAACCATGTTTCTTGCTTTACCTGCTATATATGGCTGTGAAGGGTCAAGTTATAAATCACAGGTTGGTGGTTTATCAGAAGGAAAGAGCAGGCAGAAGTCACACAGTAAACTTAACAGGGCCTGGTTTCATAACCTGGACAGTCGGACCATAAGCACATACCTAGACTAGCTGTGGTAAGTACAACTGCAGAGCCCAACACCACATCCAAATTGCCTACTGAAAATGGCTTCTGACCCATGACCATTCCCAGATGGTGCAGGGAAGTAAGTGATGACTGGTTACAGCAAAAGACAAGGACCAGGCAAAGAATTCAAAACTGTGGATGACTGAATGCCAGTGCCTTGCAACCTTTTAATGCCTAGTGGAAACACAGTGGAAAGGTACAAAATCCCAAGAAACAGATGCAGACAACAGACATTACCTAGAGAGATGAGTTGAGGCCCCTAAGGTCAGGGTCACTGGCAGGACACTGTCCAACTCAGTTACCACAGAAAAAGAAACACAATTGGACATCTAGCGGAACAAGCCCTTTGGCCCTAACATAAAAAGCACTTCAAATTATCTCCTTACCTTATCTTACTTGTTCTTCCTCTAAAAAAGTATAGAAAAAGAACAAAGACTGGGGATTTAAACAGAGCTCTATAAAGTAAAACAACTCTGTTTTGTTCATATTTCTGTAAACTCCATGCCAAAGAACCACAAGATTCCCACTTTAAGTCACCTGTAAAACTAGAATGACATTCTCACAATCACAAGTGGCTTGAGATCTTAGAATGAAAAGCATTATATTTGCTAAGTATTAATACTGTTAATAACTCAGATCACTGTAATTCTGGAATAGGTGTTTCTATCAAGGGTAACTATGGGCCACTGCAAAAGTGGTACAGGCAGTATAGTTCGAAGTGGCAAAGATATCTTCTTCTCTGAAAGAAAAGAAGCAGCCTTTTTTGGGTAGTTTGATAAGAATCATATCATATGTTTAACATTTAGTTAAACATAATAATGAATGAGTGTCCCATTCTACATATCCTGATCCTAATACAAGCCAAACTACACTGACACAGTTAAGACCCACCTCACTGTCCCATCCTGCTGAAAGGAAATACAATGTGATAGCAGAGTGAGGAAGGTGGAAATTTCTAACATCACAGAGGTTAGGGTCAAAGTTTCCTTGTTGGAGTTCAACTGGTACAATAGCACTTTATTGTTTGGAGACACAAATCAAGGAACTGCTGCTTCTGACTAAGAATGGAGTAAGTGTAAGGACAGAAAACTAAGTCAGACAAGGTCTGAGCCTCAAAAATGTTGGGTGCAAAGTCTTTTTGAGACTCCTTTCCTGAAACTAAAACCCAAACATTCTTAAAAGATAAAATCCTTTTCACAAAAATAGTAAAATGATTTTGGTTTAGGTCTATGATGGGCTAAAATCAGACTTCTAGATTGCAAAACTTACGCAGAATGATAAAGTCCAGGAAGCTAACCAAGGAAAAGATCAGTACCAGAGTTTGGGGAGCTTGAAATTTTAGAAAAATTAGAGGATGAACAGAGAAAGGGTTATTTTGTAACACTATTAATACTCAGTTAAATTTCATGGTAAAAGAAATAACAATCTCTCCCGTTCCTTTACTGGTAATTATTTCTGCCCTCCTAATTTCACCACATTTAGTAATGATGAAAAGGACAAAAGTTTTAGAATGTGAAATAGCTCACACCCCTTCAAAACACACAAGACAGAAACAGTGAAAGCAAAAACTATTTGATATGTAATAGAGATAAAACTTCCTTTATGTCACAAGATATACACTTCTGCATACCAATATGGCAATTTACTTCAGAAAGTTAAACAAATCTTTAATAGCCTAAAGGAACAAAGTCCCTTGGCTTTTAGAGAACTAATGAAGAGACTGATCCCATTCATACCGCCTTTCCTCTGGAACAATTCAGGGAAGAGCTTTGTTATTGAATTCCAGACTCATATAGTTATAAAGCTGATGCATTATAAGTGGAGAATACTTCACTTCTAGGGAAAGCTCTTCTTTTTCACTTGAAATCATTCATTTCTAATTCAACTGCAGGGACTAAATTCTAAGATGATTAAGTAACAGGACTGTGAAGGTTGGCAACAGTGTACCAGACAGTGGATAATTTTCCTAATGAGACAGCTGGAGCGGACTCCAAAGAAAGAGTTTACAAGACGACTCATTTAGGAAGCTTGCAATTTAAAAAAAAGAAAAAAAATCCTTCTGCTTACTAATATTCTACCTACTGTTCTCTGCATCTGAGTGACACTGGATGGAGATGTCACAAAAAAAGGCCTTTTCAAGGACAAAATTAAGACACAGCATTAGGTTACATATAAATAAAACTATGGAAGAAGAGGGGGACTGGACTGTAAACAGGCACATAGTTTGCAACACTGAGCTAAACCCAAGGTTTCCACAGAGAGTGTTAGGGCCAGTTTTGACAAAAACATAAATAACTTTAAAAAAGCCCAACAAAAACAAAAGTGCTATGGGCAAACTAAATCGTGGGATTTACGGACAGTTGCCCAGAACTTGACTCAAACTGCAACTTACCACTGGGAGCGTGAGCCAAGTGGCCACGATGCAGTCGGTGATCCAGCGGTACCAGGCTGGTGAGATAAACATCAACGGTAGGAAAGGACCGAGCATGAATATACTTCCAAAGAAACTTCCCAAGAATAGTGCAAGTACAAAGTATAACCCTTTCCATGACACCATGGCTCTGAAAAAGAAAATTGGCATTATGTTAGAGACACGAACTGAAAGTGATTATGTAATTCTTCAAGTCCGTATGCCCAGTTTGAGGTAATATTCCCCCTTTCTGCCATGGCTAACAGCACATGATGACAGTAAACATAACCAAAATGTTCTACTTCGCAAGCAGCAGTAAGAAAAAGACTTTATATAAACACAGTGATTTGTAAGGTGAATTGGGATGTTAAAGGGGCCATGAAAGTATCAGCTACATCATAATTTCCTCCACTTATTGCAATACGTAGTTCCATTCAAAAATCTTCAGCAAGCTATTTTTATTATCCAAAGGTACAAAAGAGCTATATAAGAGAACACCCGTTCCATTAAACTTTTCAGCCATTATCTTTGTTATTGGTGAAGTACTAATGTTACCATTTTCTAAAGACAGCAAACTGCTTTTCTATTTCTCCATCCTGTTTCTTGCTAAACAGTGTTGCAGGAACTCATCTTCCCCACCTAATAAGGGTCTACGTGTGACCTCCATCACAAATCAATCAAACCTTGCAAGACTGACCAGCCATCTCAAGTGCCAGTCCCCCTTTTCATTCCAACGGGGCAGGCAAGCAGTGGCTGAAACCTCTCAACCCACCCTGGCTTAGAGAACTCATCACTTTTTGAAGTCTGACGTACTTCAACTGTCCTTATCAGTTATTTTCCAACTTATTGCACCAAAAAGCCAATAGTCTTTGGTTTTTAAGGCAGTAGTCTAGACTTGAAATATTTCAGTGTCTCTGCTATCAGCTATACTCCCTTATTATAAATTGAAATGTACAGTACACTGAGCTTCTTAATGCATTACGGCAGAACACTCAGCAGTCCTCCAAGCATTTGTAATAGCTACAAGCTTTCACAATTTAGCAACTACTACCAGCTATGACAAAGCAAATGTGGAAATATCAATTCTCTAAATTAGGGCCTAAAAATAGACAGTTTTCATCTATTTAGGACTCAGCCAATTGTTTATAAAATCAAAGGTTAAGTAGAAGTCACTTTTTAGTCACTTTACTGAATTTCTTTCTTGACAGGCTATTTTAGAAATTATAAGAGCTCAGTTAGTCAGGACTTCAGAACAAGAAAAACAGGAAGCTGGGGGTTTTAATTTTAAAATGAGCAATGGAAAAGTAATCCATTAAGCCTTGTGTACTGTAACATACATGATTTATCTCAAGCATGGTTTTGTACAATGTCCATAGCAATAATGTTTGCGCAGCAAAGTATTTGAAAGTCAAGAAATGGCAACCCTAGCGCTGCCAGCACACGAATTTGCTTCTGCTACTTCATGTTGACAAGTAACAAGAAAGTAGCTCTATTTTGAGATACTTTTAGGTTTAAACAATTTCTTAAACTGTATGGTATTTGGAGAATGCTGAGAGAAGAGGCCATGCACATTTGTTAATGTAAGAAGGATATAGGAAGTTGTTGTACTTAACTTGACTTTGCAGCACAGTAAAACAAGTAACAGTGAATATAAATTTTTGCAGATTGCTGTATCAGAAAAATTTTAACACAATGAAATTTGAATTCAAATACATCTTATTTACATCCTGGAGTACAGACCCCTCACTATTCTAGGAAAAGCAGGAGCTAAATAACGATGTGCCTACACATAAGCACAAGTAGGATCAATTCTGACACATCAAGGGATCCTTGAAGAATAACACACTTAAGTGACAATGTTTCACCTGCCTTCTTGTATTTGTTATTGCAAATCTCTGTGGGTAAAGTCCAAAATAAAGGTAGAAGAGGAAAAAAACCCCCCAAAACTAACAACCCCCCCCCAACAACAAACCCAGAGAAAAATAGGAACAACAGAAAGGGAAAAAACCCACAAACATTAGTTGCAGCAAGATCAGAAGAAAAAGCCTTCTCCTGACATGAGGATTTGAGACCTACTGCACAGAGGTTTAAAATTTAAGGTGCTTGATCTAATCAGGCATTTTTGGAGGAACACACACGGCAAAACAACTGGAAATACGTAAGGACAGTGCTCTCAGGCACATGGTGTGGTTCTTGAGGTGTCCTGTGCAGGGCCAGGAGTTGGACTCAATGACCCTGCTGGGTCCCTCTTCCAACTCAATACATTCTATGATTCTATGAAAGACCACTAGCAGACACAGAACACGAGTTTGTTAAGCTTTAGCCACCTGCTCTGGTCCCTCGTGAGGCTGCTCAGAGCCTCTGGTCATCAGTCAGATGCAATGACCTTCCAGACAGACAGCCCAGCTCCAACAGGCTGCGGACAACACGGAGGTGACACTCTGATTCCAGATTCCTGGGTACTGCACACAGGCAGCCACAGAGCTAATGACACATCATTCTGTCATCCTTTTAGACTCTTAGGAAAGCAACATGGGTCATTTATTTACAGGCTGTCCTCTTCACAGATTACACTGGTCCTTCCCTCAAATTATTGCACAGAGCCCAAGATTTAAGGATTTTTTTTTCAGCGTGAAAGACTGTCTTGTAACCACATTTTTTGTTTGTGTGTTTGTTTTAGATGAAAGTATCTGACCTATGGAAAAGATCTGATGAAGTTCTGAATTTCCTTTCTTCAACTGGCACTCTAGCAGTACTTTCTTTAATATTACAGTATATACATCTGTGAGCGATACTACATTCCAGCTGGTTTAAACACTGTGGTGTTTATTTCCAGACACAAAAGATACCATGTGTGTTTTCAGTCGATGCTATTTATCACTCTTGAAGCCAAACTTTTGGTGTGATACATATCACATTTTGCTTATTGCTTCTACATAATACATTATATATCTTTAAACATGTACATATGCATTTATCTAGAATAACGGGTACACTTTGTCTCTGAATTACCTCCACACAATAAAGCACCTACCATGCAAAGAGGTATGAGAACAGAAAAACAACTCCCTCTGAATGCATCTGAACAAAGCTGTGAGCTGAGAAGCCTGTGATAATGTGAAGAACTTACAGCAGAGAGTAACAATCCATCTGGCCTGAAAACGGTACTGAACAAGCTCATTTTAGTAAAAAAGTCACACTGTTAATACACTCAACCGATTTGTTTTCATTTGTGGGTTCACATGGTGGAGTTACAGCCCGGACAACAGTTTACATGATTTAAAATACATCTGCCTAGACATGTCAGTTGAGAAACTTATACTCTCATTTTAGCCAACAGTGGAGGATGGATATCCGTCACCCAAGGTGCTGCTGGGCTTCTTGGTTGCCAAGAGCACATGCCCTGGGCTGGCCAGCAGAAGTGTTGCTTTGCGTGTGTTTAGCACAGGGATGTGAGAACAATCTCCTTTATTCAATTTAGGGAAGATGCAAATATCTGTGAAATAAAGAAGTTTAGCAGACAAGGAAAGTTTTTATTTCAGCACGTGCTGGGTGCTCAGGCCACAAAGGTCCAAAAAGCACACCCCCCCTTCCTCAAAAATCATGCTTTTTATAAATCCCCAGAGTCCTCCCTTGTTAGCATAATGAGAGGAGTGGGCCTCTTATTCTGATTGGTTTTGGTGTGCCCCCCGTGCAGGAAGACGGGGTCTCCTGGTCAAGATGACCACCTTCTCCTGCACACAAAGGCCTGCCACATGGTGGGGTGGAGTTGGGGGGGGGCGGGGAGGGGTCCCTATTCCTGAACACAAATTACCCCTGGCACCAGTTCCAGACAGGACCTGGTACCTTACAGCTTTCACGGTATGCCTAAGTTAATGAACCATTTGCTTGTAATAAAACCATGGTGTTTTTTTATTTCTCATAGGGAGGGCAGGGAGGAGGCTGAAGCCCCAGGCTGGCTGTGACACACCCACTGCTGAAGCCATGTGCACTCCCTAACTCAAGCGGTGCACAGGGACAAAGCTCCAGCAGCTCCTTGGCTGGGAGTACAGTGCATGAGTTTGCAAATTATGCAGACCCAGATCTGGGCAGACAAAATAATTAGTTACAACCTTGTGTCCTACCAAAGCTTCAGCACAGTTTGGGAATTACCCTGCATCTTAAGCAGTTAGTCATGTTCATGCAGTGCTGTCACTTGTCTAACAAACCCTCTCCTGCCTGGCTCAGCTCTGTATCCTCACCTTTTTCCCTTTCCAATAGCAACCATTCTCCCAGCCCTGCATCCAGCATCTCCCATCCCAACATTGCAACACCTCTCCCAGCGACATTCCATCACCCCCCCTGCAATACCAGCTTGTTTGGGCAGGTGAAGAGCAGCAGGCTCCAAGTGCTGAGGACTGCAGGCTTGGCATGTGGGCTCAGCTGTCTGGTCCGGCCAGGCCAGGCCAGGCTCTGCACACCCATATCAACTCGTGTTGGCACTGCAAGGGCTGTTGGACCCAGTTTACAATTCCAGAAACCTACCACCAAAGACAACAGGGAACTGACTGTATTATCATCCTCTTGCAACCCTCAGCCCCTTAAAAACTCATCTTAGAAACAAACTGTCTCTAAGATATGTTAGCCATCCCAAATGTAACATCTGCATTCAAGAGGAGAAATAACAGCTACAAATCAATGCAAACTACATGTCTGCAACTTCAAAGCATAATTAAAAAACAGCCAAATAATCTCAAAGGAGTACTTAATGAGGACTTGTAAAATGATCTAAAACAAATGTGAAAAATCATCTCAAAACAAAGAAAATTGGAGCTGACTCATGTCAGAGATGAGACACCCAAGAAACGAACTAAAGGATTCAACAGGAAGTCTGAATAGAATCCAAGCATTTTTAAAGCACCAAAGTATTCTGTTACTCCTGCTGACAACTCTCTCTTTCTAATCCAGCAATCACTCTCAACACTGGATTTAGCATGTATGATGGCCTTTATGTATCTTTAAAGCCACTTTCCATTTGCTGTGTAGGCCTAAATTGTGGGGAAATGGCCAGAATTTTTTCACAAATCAGACTGAAAGCTGCAAACACTGAGAAAGATAGCATCCTCATACTGGGCTTGTAGTTCTTCATCTATTTTGTGGCAGAACTCCAAGTTATTGGGGTACTGTACTTCACATGTTCTTGTTGCCATAGCAGAAGGAAAACATGCTCTGTCTCCAGGTAACTGGAAACAATAATTCTTAAAATACAATTTCTGCTTTCTATTCCAGTTAATTTTAAAAATGCTTGGCTACATGGGGACAAATTACTTTCCCAATCAGTTTTTGTGAACTTCATCTTTATTAGAATATTTACTTGAAATTATTTCAATATTCTATGCAAACAATATATTTGCACAGTAACATAAGGCAAATGCACCTTCCTGTGATCAGACTTTGGCTTGTTTTGCTTAACATCTAAATACTTTTAGTGACAGTACAGCTGGAACGACAGACAAACCACCACTTACTGTGATGATTTTAAAAGGTTTTAAACAGCCTGTTCTCTATAACAGAACTTTTCTTCACAGCTGCTTCTATGGCTTGTAAGTGCGTAAAGAATGAAAAATAAGTTTATCTGGTAAGAAACAAAAAAAGTTTTAAACTTAGAGGTCTAGAAGTTTCAGAGGAGTCAAGACTCACCACACGACTCATGTTTCCTTAACAGCTCCTGGCTAATTCAAAGTTTTTGTACAAACAGGCTAATTTGTCTTCCAGGTTCAGTGTAAAACGATTTTAACCTCAGCATGGCATTAAGCAATACTACCTGACAAACAGAGCCAGCTACCTGATAACTAGAGTGATTTTTAAGCACTTAGTACTACAAAGTGAGCAAATCAGGTTTT
This sequence comes from Acropternis orthonyx, assembly GCA_035583155.1. Classification (NCBI taxonomy): domain Eukaryota; kingdom Metazoa; phylum Chordata; class Aves; order Passeriformes; family Rhinocryptidae; genus Acropternis; species Acropternis orthonyx. Next base: position 13,786,042 of record JAWWEU010000111.1, on the reverse strand, counting down.
ATTACACCACTGAAAAAATAAAGAAATGCTCTTCAGTGCCAATAAAACAACAGTGTATTATTACTGGTCAGCACGTTTCCATTCAATCAGCACAGGCAATAAAACTGTTCATTAGCCTTCAAAAACTGAATGGGGACTACTAGGCACTGCATTTAATGCTTCTTTCAGTCAATTACCAGTCGAAAAGGTAAATGTTCTCTTCAATTAAAATCAAGCAGAAACTCACACAGACATACAATTATGACTCTTCTCTAACAGTTCCATAAAGAAAGCAACCAGTTATCTACAAACTGACTCCCCTTACTTCTGCATTTCCTCCAAACACGGCAAATGAAAGAGGTGAGCTGGAAATTCCAGCTCCTATATTCAATTTTTCATTCTGGAACATAATGTCCAAACCGGAAGATACAATTTTCACAACAATTTTTATAACCTTTGATCTGGGTGAAGCGAATTGAATGTCAAGGAGGTGGGCAAAAGAGGAACAAAGATTGCCAACTTCCCAGGTGCCCATTAAACAAGCCACCAAACCAATGAATCAAACTTCTACTTGTTCACTGTTTTTTAAGGTTACTGAGCAAAATCATCTAAACAGGAGAGTAGACAGAAGGACAGCCCTTCCTAGCTTGTGAAGCAAATAACAAGAGGTCTTGTCAACCATGAGCAGGTGGCCAAGAGATAAAACAGCCAGGCAGACAAAGCTGCAGTGGAAATGACACATCCTAGCAGAAGGTTTCAAGTTCAACAAAATCACCACGCTTTTCTATTTGAGCATTTTATGGTTTTCTTCCATAACAGCATTTAAAAGGAAATTTTTATCAATTCTTACACTCAGAGCAAGAAAGTGGTTTCTATGTAGTACCATATTGAAAAAGGAATTTGTTCACAGAAAGTTTTGTAGACTGACTCCATTATATTTCCAGATCTACAACTTACTCCATCTCTTGTCACTTGTGCCTCAGTTAAAAGAACTGCAGAATTAGCAGAGGTTATAAGGGAACCAACGACAGGAGGAAGCCAAATAATTAATTGCAGAGATATCCACTCTAATCAGTAGCCCATGCAACACAGACAAGAAGCTCCATCAGTCTCCACAGACCTCCCTATGAACTACATTTTATATCTGATCCTTCTCTTGGGCACTTCAGTATTTTAAGGAACATACAAATATGGCACAGATCACTATCACAGAGAAAATACATGAAAAAAACAGGCACTTGACTATGAAACCCACTTCCCTTTTATTCAGTTCTTGCATTTAAAAACCTTAAAAGGTCATCATAGAACAATATAGGATAGGGCAATAAGAGGTAATTTTCATGACAAACCCCACCCCTGACTCTGCCTAACAGTATAGCAGATATTAGGTTACACATGCCCAAAATAAGAAGTACCATACTTAATGAGAAATTTCTGTAAATATTACCAATAAAATACGATTATTGCTGCATCTTACAACTTATTATCTTTTTTATTTGCCAAGACTTAATCTGACTATTATAATTCAATAAAAAATTTAACAGAATATTGAATCTGTTCTTCCAAGTAATTGTGTCTTTCCAAATACAAAAAGCCTGGCTGAGATTCTTTGCAGTACAGCCTTTAGATACTGTAAGAAGGTAATTCAGTCAGGGTTCAGACATCAAACCAGACTGATTCTTTTTCACCCTAATTTACCTGTAGTCTTTCCACTGTTGCTCCAGACAACCATTAGACCAATAAAGCTTGAACCAGAGCATGAGCTAAGGTATTTGAAATAATTTGTAAGAGGCTATCATGCAATAGCTACAGTTGCTTCCTGAAATAAAAAAGAAACAATGATTTATGGAAAAGTAGCTTGCTTCTATTCCTTACTATAATCAGAAAATCTAGATGAATTGACAAATTTGAGCTGCGTAGCAAGCTTTTTCTACCAAAAGCTATCTCACCTTTTTATTATGCTTATTGCACAGACACAAATAGTTTTGAATTAATTCTTCAGGTCTTTTCATGCATATAGTTGTTCTCTGCACTATCTATCAAGTTATTGAGGCCCCACAAGCTTGTATGAAACAGCAACCCATATAAAAAGAATGTCTTGGCTAACAAGTCATCAAAAATAGCTTTGGCAGACAAAGAACAGCTGTTGTATTTTCCCCATCCCTTGTCTTTAAATAAAAGAAACAAAAAAACCTCCATAACCTTGTAACAAACATGGAGCAGTGGTCAGTTTGGTACTTAATGTAAAACCTGCAGGTCAGCTCCAGGCCCAGTCTGTTTTTCAAAGAAGTTACTTGTGATCTACAGATGGCAAATCTAAGTCCTCTCGTTTTCAAAGTCTACAGCAGACCAAAAAGCTGACCAACACTGCTGGATAACAAATCCACGTGAAAATCATGAAAAAAAGATAAAATGTTCCACTTTGTAATTTGAGATGTTACAAACAAAGCAATAAATCAAACTTTTTTCCCCCCTGTGTAAGAGCACCCCAACACCTTAAGTTCAGAGCTATTCTTGGTGGGGAGAGTGGCATTTATAATTTCAGAAGTAGCCATTTCAATCCTAGCTGGGGAACAGAAATAAAGGACTCCAATGCTGAAGAACACTTACTCAAATACAAAACTAGTAGTGTTCAGTGGAGTACCTTTAAATCTCTGCCACTGGCATTAAACCAAAAATCACTCTGAGGATGATACACCCATGAAACTTCTAATGGCTTTTCTACCCTCAAGACACAATACTTTCACCAAGTTAATGAAATGCAGGAGAGGTGCAGGAACAAAACTCATACAGACTGTTCAATAAGTTATGAAAACCACTGACCATCACTAGGATAGTTAACAGCATGACAGAAAACTTCTGCTGATTCACATTATTCAAAGAGTACAAGTATGGAAATAAATAGGGGAGTGGGGGGGGTGGGGGCTGTAAAAGCAGACTTTCAGAAGCCCTAAGCAAGCTACCCAACTCTAAAAAAAGTTTCAGAGAGCTTTGTATTTGTGACCATCCTTTACAAAAAGCTATTTCATTTTTAGAACAGATTATATTAACTCAAACAATTCATCCTTTTCTGGTTATACTGTGTGCTACAATGGATAGGTAATACTATAGCATAGTTGTTTTTTGGGGGGTTTTAGCCAACACAGCTTTTTTTCTTTTTAGTATCTTTTATACTATGACAGACATCACTTGTAAAGCAACAGCAACTCATGAACTGCTTTGTACCTTTTTTCAGTAGCATATTATATGATATAAAAGTTCAGCAGACTCCCAACAGCAAACGTACTGAAGCCAGTGAGTCTCCACCCAGAATCAATTGCAAGATCAGATTATGAATTTTATCTACTCTCAGAATTGTTAAAAGGCTGAAGACTAAACACTTATCTTCATTTTCCTACCATGTAAGTCATTCTGGCTTGACAATACTTAGATGAGATGGAGAATAGTGTCTAAACACAAATTTATGTCACTAGTTTATTGTTTTTAATAATAATAAAGGTAAGTTGCTATTATCAATGGCATATAACTCTGTCAAGCCTCTCAGTCTATGCAACTGCCTCAGGCTTTGTAAAATGGATTTCCAAGACAAATATCAAAGGAAAAAAAAAAATTGCAAACAACATTTAAAATGTTCTAGCCATTTAATTGGAAAATTCCATTTGAGAACTTGAAATTTTGCAGGGCTGCCTTTGTGTCAGGAGTATACAACACTGAAGTATACTTACACATCAGCAAGTATCACAAGTTTATAACAACTTTAAAAGCCACATAAATTGTAGTTTTCTACAGGTTGTGCTTACCGGCTGGCTGCTTTCCAAGGTAAGCAGAGAAGAAACAATAGATCGGTTACCTGACAGGCTCTGAAGCAAAAGAAGAAAAATGCAGAAGTTCTGCAGAAAATTTACAAATGTTTCACTCCCACTAAAATCAGCACTAACAGTTTATTTGCATTTGCTCCATTTCTGGAGATGAAATCCTGTTTTCAACCTATTATATTGTGATGTACATCAACATCCAAAGCATAGTCAAAAAACACATGTTGACAAACTACTGTCCCACTATTAACTAATAATATTTCTTCTTCAAGACCTTAGAGTAAGAGAGAGGAAGTTCTGCTGTGCTTTTCAGAGTACTCTAAACAGCCTTCAAACCTCATCTGCACAGCTCACGAGCAGGATCAGTCAACAGAGTATCTGAGTATTTCTAAGATTCCATTACTAAGCGCTGCTAAGCAGTGTAGCTTTAACCCCATCTTCAGCTCTGTAATTTTCCTTCCACCAGCTACAAAGGGAAGCTTCTCTCTTCTGACAGGACTCCAAAGAGATGTCCCCAGGGCTTCAAGTGGATCCAGGTCTTCAAAGCCATTCCTAACAGAGCCCTGCATTTCACCATGTAAACCATCTGCATGGTGCTGCGCATAGACTCAAGCTTTGCCCAGGAAGATGCACAGCTGAGTTGGTTCATCTGTACTTGAGCTAATAAAGCGCTGTCTCAGCAGGCACTCTCAGCCCGTGCACAGCAGCAGGCTGATGCAGACACGTTGCCTCTGGTGCCAGGGCTACTGAACCTGATTCTATAAAACACGCAGCATTTTTCTTGAAACTTAAATGCTCTCAAAGCCAGAAAATGTTTTACCAATATAGTATAATAAAGCAGCTCATGTTCCTTGTTAAAGCTGAATGGCTTTGGTCCCTCAAACACCTCTAAAGATAGGAGTGACTATTTGATTCTCACTTGCAAATTTTTTTGCATTTACTTGCAAAGGATCCAGTGCTATTGACAAATGAATAACACAATACTTTGCATGAACATGTATCAAAGTCATTTTAGCCTGTAACAAATTACCAGTATGACCAGCTAAAAAAAGTGATTCAATGCTGAGGCAACCAGAGAAGTTATCTGCCAGCACTTATGCAATACTCTACTAACCTGCCAGAAGACAAACTGAAAAAAGCAACATCTAAGATCAGGATTTTTAGCTTTTTATTATGTAAAACAGTAGCTCATTTGAAAGAGAAACTCGGTTTCTAATAAAGTTTGCCAGAACTGAAAGGAGTTTATAAAAATAATTAAAAGTGCTTTAATAGGTGTTGTATTTCCCATCACGAAGGCCAAGACAATGTTACAGTAAGAATGAGTTTCAAGACAGCTGCAAATATATTTGGCAATTGCAGATTCATTAGACATGCTGTGGCAGACACATAGATGCAAGGCAATCCAATAACAAAGTATCCATGAAATAATTACAGAACAGCAAGTGACCTGGTCAGGGAAATAACCCATTAGAGCTATTCAGGGACTACTAGATTTTACACGTGAGCAATGCTCTGCCTTAACATGAACTATTAAGAAAAACAGGGAGGAGAGAAGGAAAACCTCACAAAAACTACAGATAAAGAGCCTCCCAAAACACGTTTGGGGCATTTTTACGGACCAAGGGACCCCTTCCAGTCTCTTACGCAGTACCACTGATGTTGCTACAAAAGCTCCTTAAAAGCAGCAAAGTGATAGGGGAAAGGAACAAAAAGACAGAACAATTTTTAAAAGACTGTGATCATTGAAGCAAAAAATTGTTTGGATCATTCAGAAAACTACACTGTTCACAACTAGAGAATGAGAGGCAAAAGACAAATAATACCCTGACCTACACCAAATCTATCATGTGGAAGATCAAGGAGAGAGGTGACAAGGCACAGTCTAGAGAGTGTTATTTGTTGGTATCCACTCTCCCCTTAACATAAATAACAATAAAAAAGGATTCTAAGAGGAAATGCAATGAGTCAATCTTTGCACTAGGTAAATCATATCCAAAAAAAGGAAGTTATTATCCGGAAACATCTAAATTGGGAATCTTCAAATAGCAGTTTCTATAGTCATGAAACATGTTCAAGATCAGCTGTATTTAGATTTTTCCTTAGGACCAGAAAGATTTAATGATCTAGCATTTCATTATAAGGATTCTTTTTTTTCTTCCCCCCCGCCCCGCTACAAGAATCTCTCTTCCAAGAAGACATATCATTCTCTTAGTTATTTCCAAGTGGGAACATACTCTGTCATGTGTTTCCCCTTTTACCAAGTGCCTTGATCTTTCAGGAAAAACATTTTACAAACCCACAGAATTCCTGGAAAGAATCTGCTCTTTCTGATTAGCATACTAATATCACAGACACAAAAGCCTTCAAGGTGTAAAATATGCTCATTAATAAGTGAAGTGACTAGGCAACTGGCTAAGGATATATAAAAGAAAGCATGTACATCTTTCCAGCTGCATTTGTAGAAGCATTCTCAAATGCAACCACAGCTCTTGAAATGTCTTTAATGAGTTCATCACAATGGGCATTGTGGAGGTGACATTTTTATTGGGGCAATTATAAATCACGGATTTGTCAAAAATAGATGCTTATGACATTCCACTTTCCTCTCTTCTTCATTAGCTTGAGGCTTCTCTCCCCATGTCTTCCAAAAGTAAACACACTGCTGAAACTCTCAGTGTGATTCCAAATAACCAAAGGACAGTATGATTTTACTAACTGGGACACTTTGCATTCAAACACTGTAGCCTCAAGAAAATGAGCCCACCTCTGGTGTGACTGCAAGGCATGCTGAGGTTAAGAAAAAAACACCAAAGTTGAACATGGAAGCATCAGCATTAAAGTAACATTGACAAAGAAATATTCTTTTGTTCCAGAGCTAAGTGACATTTTCATCTGAGCAAGGAAGAGACAACTATCTCATTTCAAAGCTGAACATCTCAGTATAGGATATTTTTTTTTAGTAGCATGACCATTAAGCAAACAGCTACATGAGCTCTTGACAAGAGGAGGAGTAGTTATAGGAAATGATGCAACACAAGGACCAAAGACCCGATCCTACACAGTATCATCTGGAGCCTATTAAAGCCACTCATTTATGCTAACATAGGTAAATACTAACAAAAACATGGAAACTATTTAGAGAAACTGTAGTTACATAATCTTCATCAAACAAGGGACAGTAAAATTGCTCCAACCCTTTACTAAAATGTTATGAATTAACTGGCAGTTGAGTCAACCTGCCATCTTTCCCAGAGGCATAAAACCAAGATGACATGCAGGGATGCTGCTTTCCAAGCTCATGGGCAGAATGAATAGTATGGGAATTTCTACTCTAGTGGAGGTAGCAAATTAAGATACACTCACTCCTATATGTCTTAACTCATACTGAGCAGGGTGTTAAATCTAATTCTCTATGATGGCACTGAAATAAGAGCCCCAGTGACAAGCAAGGTCCTGCCCTTTATAGTTCTGACTTTTCCCCTCAGCAGGTCCACCTTGAACAATGGCTGGGGCAGTGACACCTCTGAAAAAGTTAGCTGAGATTGTTAAGTTAAAACCTCCAACTTTCACAGGGGAACGAACATATGTGGACACTTCTGAGTGCTTCCACTCTTAACACTATGATTTCTTGTACGTACTTTGACATGAATTTATGTAAGAGAACTGGCTTTCCATGAGGGTAGCTCTTAATATGTAGTTGGCCTTAAAAGCTCTCCACAGAAATGCGCAAAGAATTACATTGCTTTGTTCAAAGATTAATAACACATTTTTTATAGCTTAAATAGAAGATAAAAGTTTGCAACTTCTACTATGGTATCTACAAATACACTGCGAGAAAAATCCCTGGCTGCTACAGTATCAGTTATATACTTGGATTAACTTAAATAATTTAGAATAAGTCCATTTTTTCTCAAGGCTAAAACATACAATTCTTAATTTTATGTAAAGTTGCTTAACGCTCAAAACTTTCTTCTCACACAAATCATTTTCACCTACTCCTGCTATTGTTGAAGATTAACAGCCTGGGAGAGAGGACAGAAAGAACCAAAACAACACAGCCTTGGGAATAAAGGAACACACTCTGTCAAAGAGGAAGCCTAGAGCTATTGGAAAGCCCTGTATTCCAGCTAAGCAAGGGAAAACAACGTGCCTTCTAACAAAGACAATTTGAAACAAATTACAACCCAGAAGATTAATGCACTGACTCAGACACAGATGAGCCTGAGTTTTCCACTGCCCATCTTTCCCAAGAATCCTTCTCTAACTCTTGGAAGGAAGGGTGAAGCTGTTGTAAAAGCTTGCTGTAAAAGGGTTTTCAAAATGCAATAAGGAGAAAATTTGAAAACAACTCGAGGAAATGTGAATTCCTGCTGAGCACAGGGTTTTCAACAACAGCTAAGATTTATTATATTGAAATTTTTTTCCAACAAGCTACAACAACAACAACGTGTGTTTCCTTTCCAATTCAGCCACAGCTGAACACTTTATTGAACCATTACAGTAAGAAAAGAAGTTTTCATAACAACTTTAAGAAGCTCTCTTCTTTCGATCAAGCAGATATATTATTAAAATAATGCCAGTAAGAGGAATCAATCATTGGACTAAGTGATGTCAAGGACTGCTGAGCAATTAAATCCGATTACTAATTGATGTATTGATGAGAACTTCAGAACAGAGTATTCAGGAAAGCAAACTGAAGACAAATCTTCATGAAACAGTTCTTCCAGTCCTTACTTTCCCTCTGTCCTGGATTTGGATGTCAAGAAACACAATCTTCTTCATCAATATTCAGAAAAGTTTTATGGTGAATGCATAGAATAAATTCAGTTTTTAATAAAGATATCACGACTCATACTATGTAATCAAAGCTTTCTTTTAATTTGTTTGTTTGGGGGATTTTTGCTATAGAGAATTGGGAACAGGTAATAAAAAGAAAAGTGACACCTTTCCTAATTTCTGTTGTAAAAGGTAAGCTAGCAAGAGACAACAAACCCAGGATTTTTAGATCATCCCCCACCTTCACCAGTTTAATCATATGACAAATTGACACACTTTTCAAAGAAAAAATACATAACCAATGCAATACAATTACAATGTAATACAAAAACAATGAAATAACCATATAAACTCTGTTTAGAAGCACCTGACTGGTCAAATAGCAGACGCGTAGCCCTGCACTAGGACAAGCAAGTGCTGCATTTTTGATATATTCCCATCAGGCAAAGGTGTGGAGGCAAAGCTGCAGCTGGTTCTCTGAAAGGAGCATCATTAAGGGATAAAAATAAAAAATTCAAAGTATCAAGGTTTTATTACGGAACAATCCCTTTTCTAACAACATCAGATGAACATTCTCCCACTGATTTCCTTGCAGAAAGCAAAGCACTTTTTGTAGAATACTACAGCATTACAATGAAATAATCTTTATTACTTACATAAGTGATTTTTAAAACCTCTCCTTGTAAATCACATCTGATTCTAGTATTTAGTTTTATTTTATAATTTTTTCTTTTCTTTTTTTTTTGTTCTTTTTTTTTTAATTTTTTTTTTAAGATTAAACTTTGCTCCACAAAATCATCAGCAATTATACTGGGTGGAATGGGGTAAGGAGTTCATGCAAAGCTCTCCCACTGCACAGGCCACGATGACAGGTTTTGTTAAATATGCGTTTTCTCACCTTAAAGATATTTCACTGGAAGAGCCTGAACGCAAGAAGGAACAGTAATGGTCTCTTGGCAGCATGCATAAGCTGCCATTATTGCGATGAAACATTAAACCACAAGCAGCTTCCACAGCGAGACCTGCTTATGTAAAGGCGTGCATTTCTTCAAGTGTTTTAGCTTAAATACATATTAAAGTACTTTTAAGAATTGCCTTCTGAGTCAGCTTTCACTTCTTTTGTATGTAAATTACAATACATTATTGCGTTTTTGGAGTAAGGGTTTGGTTGTTTGGTTTGGGTTTTTTTGAATCTTTCAGAGAAAAGATTAAATTGAAAAGAAATTAGCTGCCTTCTGCTTCCTACCAGCAAAGTAGTACAGACTTTTTAAAATCCTGGATCAAAACTACCTTACGCAATTTTGAATTTGCCAAGCCTAGTACCAATCCATCAAAGGATTTCCTTCATTTCATTTTGGGCATTTACATAAGTACCTTAAGTTGGGTCACTGGAATTATTCCCCCTCATGTTGCATCCTATCTCCCTCCATTCAGTAGGCTCATCCTATAATCTAATTTCACAAAAGAAAACTTCACTTTCTCTTCCTGTGAAGCAGTAAATATACACACAGCTTATTTTCCTGGAAGCTTGATCTACAGGGGTTAATATTTTAGATCTTCCAGGTAAAATTTGCAATCACAGTAGGAAAAGCTAAAGAGACACTTAATCCCAGGAATGCCTCATTCTCCTCACATCTTTGTGACATCAGACCTCTCCAAATGGAAATTACTATGCAGGCAACATTTTTACAAGTTCTTCTGAGAAAAAGGAATGAAGAACAATGTATGAGATGCACTGGAAGAACTTCCTGTCAGGAATAAAAGGTTTTGAACAAGAACATACAACTATCCTTGTGCATCCACTCAGTCTGAATTTCTACACAGAATTTAAGCAAATAATGAAGTTTAGCCCTTTCGAGCTTTTAGAGTTCAGTTCGAGCCAAGTCATCAGACTCGCTAACACTGACATATGAAAAGAATAAGAAGTAACAATAAAATTACCATTTTTCTCTTTACATACAAGAAGTGACTAAACATATGCAGTGTCATAACAAACTTCAGTGACTGAAAACAACCTGTTTGCAAAATGGATTGCTTCAGGAAAATAGCTCCCTCTTCAGTTTCCTTTCAATTTGATCCTGCTGATTTAAACACACGTAAGAAGTTCCTTCCATCAACACCACCAGTTTGGAAAAACTCATTTTGGAAAAAATTGAGGTGGTATTTCAGTTACCATGGGCTTGTCCTCCTCAAAGTTAAAGGCCAGAAGACACCATTAGATCATTTAATCAAATGTTTATGGAATGCTATTCAGCAATAGCTGGTCTACAAAGAGGTTGCCCTGTTTGAAACTACCAGCATGTGATATCTCACATCTCCCACTATTAAGCTATTGAACCATATTTCGATATAGTAATTTTGTTTCTATAAAGAGAAATGCAAGCGAACCACGAAACTTCAGTCTTCATTTACATAAACTGGACAAAAGTAATAACATATCATGAACAGCCAAGGAAAACACAATACAAACACTACTGAATTTTTATATAATCATATGCATTCACAGACCATCATAGGCCAAATGCACACTGGGCAAGCCATGACACCTTTGCAGTTCTATTTTCAAAAGAAATTATAAATGAAAATAAGTAACCTACAAATATAAAATACACCTCAGACAAAGATTCACTACTCACTATGGTGTGAGGGTAAGCCATTACCCTCTAATAGTCCCAAGAATCTAATGTTACTAATGCTGTAAGTACCCCAACCTCCTGCTCCATACACTTTATATACAGATATATATCATACTTCGCTAATAGACTCTACCAGTCCTTAATAATGAACTATTTAGTACAGTCAAGGTGGTAATATTTTAAGTGTCACTTTGACTCCAAGATTTTTCTGCCTTTTGTCATGACAGCTATTCATTTTGATCCTGGCTCAGGAACAGCCACGTTTGCCTATTTGTAATTCAAAAGAGCAAAGAGTGACCAAGCCCAAAAAGTGAGTTTTCCTAGTTTAACAAGGGATTTCTGAGCATGCATATGATTTAAGGGAACTTGACCTTTCAACAACTATTTGTACATTCAGAGACAAGAACAAACGCTAGATTGCAAAGCTTTTGCTCAGTGTTCTTATCTGGTTGAACATATAGTTAAATAGCATCTATCAGTACTCAGATGTGCTGATACCCCAAAACAAGCTGAGAATTTACTCTTTACACATGGAAATGGAGAATCAAAAGTGAGCTGCAATACATCAACTTATTCCTGGGTGGAAAATTCACTTAATTTTAGAAAGGGGAACTAAGCCAGTATTGCCACAGCTGAGGAAATGGCCACTTTCTCTCAGTATTTGCAAGATCCTATCAGGTAATAGCTGTAAGTTAATGCAGGGGAGATTTTTCTAGTTATATTGTGGTGGGCATGTATGTAGGGGTAGTTTTAAATTTTTCATTATTTTACTTTAATCTTGTTTTCGATTTCAGTTTTCAGTTTGTTCTTAAGACATCCTTTAAAACATTCCAAACTTGCCTCAGATATAGTAATTTATCCAGCTAGAAGAAATTATGCTGTTAATGATATAAAAAGAGCCTAGATAAGAAGTCAGCTTAATTTTCTACAAAATAAGCTCCTTTTTCAGAAAGGATGAAGACATTAAACCATAAAATTTCCAACATTAGGAAGACTGCATTGCTTATAAGAAGAGCAGGTAGGTATGTTTCTAATTCAAGGTTCTCCATTTGGTAGCTTGTAAGTTTCAGAAAAGGAAACAGCTAGTTACAGAAGCAGTATGTGTTCATGTAAATCAGAGGTACTACCAGTGTGTAGATAAAAACTGATTTAACCTCTGCAGGCAATTTTCCTTAGGGTATTTATGCTCTATTTTCCAGTAAATTAGTAATTTGGACTTTAAATAATTGCAGTTGTTTCACTAGGGGCATCACATGATTTTTCGAAATACTTAGATTTGGTAAATAATATGGTTTATCTGAACCGTGGAAGGGGGTGTGGAGAGGAGGGGCCTCAATATGCTCTGAGGAGCACTCAGGCAGTTTGGTGACCTGATCATACAAACCTCTATGGAATCAGATATTCCGAGAAACACTGCCAAGGTCCCCAAGAGTTTACAATGTTTCAAATGCACTGAATTGCTATACTAAACTCTTTACTGCACGAGAGGAACATATTTTTGTGGATATTTCTACAGAAGAAGTAAGCCCTACCTTACATATACTGCAAGAATCCTGAAAGTCCTGTGTTTTTTTGCCTTGTAAGAAAAGTTATATCATAGAGCTTTAAGCATGTCCAAGCGTTTGGTCAGACTCGATATATTTACTGTAAATACAAGTATTTATGAATTCCATTTATGAGTAGCAATGACTATGGGTTGGTGAACGACTGGCATTCTATTAACCTTTTGTATCTCCCACACTGGACAACAAAAAGGAGTTATCTATACAAGTTTTCAAGCCAGAAAACAGCTGCCTTCATGACTCAGAAGACAGCAGATGGCATTTCAGGGAATGACTTCTACAGAAGTCTGTATCCAGCAGGGATTGTGCATTGGCTGAAATGAAAACTGCAAGCCAGAAGCTATGAAACCATAACAAATTCCCTCACTGACCTTCTTTCATCACAAGACTTTTGCAAGCATCAATAAATACCTATTAAAATAAAACATTCTACTTCTCACCACCTCTTTCCTCACACGATACACCTGATTAATATCCATTTTCTGTGGAAGTGTGTATTCTTTGACTCTTGTCTTTGTGAATGGGCTGTACAGAGATGTTAGAGAAAAGAGGGAATCTCTCCCTATGGATAACAGACAGCAATATCCAAGAACTCAGAAGATACAGTAGAACTTCCACACTGAATATATACCCTTTCAAAATCCATGTCACACTGAGCAAGAAAAAGTTACCAACTTGTCATGAAAAAAAAAAAAAACAAACAAAAAACCCCACCACAAACCAAACAAACAAAGAAAACAACAACAACAACAAAGCCCAAAAAACCCCCAAACTACAGACTTAAAAAGAAATAAGAAGGAAATGAGTCATGGGGAAAATTTCAGGGAAATTTCACATGAAAAGGAAACCCATAAGCAATTTCAAAAAGTTTTCCATGGTCAGTTGTCCATCTCCCACTTCCCTTCCCCCACCTCCGCCCTTTCTTCTTTCCCAGAGGCTTGATGAAAGAGGACAGGCCTCAAAATACTTTTATTTATCCTGTTATTAGAGGGAGAACAAAACAGAGAATAGGCCACAGTGTGCTCTGACATTCAGAAGATTTGTCTGCTGCATCTTTTTATTCACAGAATAAAAAAATGTATTGCATCAAGAACTGGCAACTACAAGCATTCAAAAACTATGAATCAGATTGCCAAAACCCAAACACATTAAATAACCATTCCATTTCCAGTTTTCAGACATGCTGTCAGGAAATGAATGGTTTCTTTCTTCTCCTACGTCAAATGGGGCAGGTGGAAAATTCCCAAGCACGTTCTTCTCATGGCTATGTTCTCAATCAGCTGGAAAGCAAATGTGTCAAAGTCCCAATAAGGTCATTTGGATTTATGCCTTAGTTCCCTCCCTGACACTTGGAGCCAGCCTTCTGTCTTTGCTCATGCACTAGAGAAACCAGAAACTTGGGACTGTTCCGATGCAGAAGGCGGGAAAGAGTCCTACAGACAAAAAGAGGTCCTCAACAGCCCTACTATCAATTGTCTTTACTTAAGCAAATCATCCTCTTTCCTCTAAATATCTTAAGTCACCTAATTAAAGAAAGAAAATCAAGCTGCTTTGCTGTTCCAGGCCAACATACATTTTTTTTAATGGAGAGCATAATAGTTTGGAGAGCAGAGGAAAACACCTGCTGGAAGCTCTAAAGGACACTGATCTTCCTCGCTCCTCAGGAGACTGAGGCACACTGCTCTGCTCAACGTATTTACCTGTTCACACACTCACAACCTTCGCAGCTTCTAAACATTACTCAGATTTAGTCTTGACTCTGAACGTGGCCCAAGAAAAGGCTTTCTCAAAAAATGTTTACCACAAATACAGTCTGCAGGGTAATTTATTTGAATTAATTCACAACAAGAAAAATTGAGTTCTCATGCAAAACATTTGTTTCCAGGAGGCTCGCAAAGGGATTCTGCTACTGAAATGACATTGTGTTTGTCTTGAACAAGTGTGGTTTTCCAGGAGCCTTCCAATGAGACATTGCCTGGACTCAATGAATCAAATTTTCTAGCTTTTGCACTTTCCAAAGTAAATAAAAAACGAAACTATATTAGCAATCAAAATAGAAGCAAACGCACAAGAACTGAGAAGCTCTTTTCCTACACAGACATGGTCCTCAGATTCCAGACTATGTCCCAGTTCGGGTGGTTGTTCCCTCTGGTTTAGGAATTCTAGTCTGACAGTCACTGACCTGGAAATACTTTATATACACTGAACCTTTGAGGAATGGTCATAATTAGGATCCTCAAAAAAAACATTTAGGGAGGTCACAAGTCCCACCATGACTCACGCACGTAGAGATGGTTTCAAGGAATCAATTATTAGCTCTTTGATTGTGTCATTGCATTATACAGATCAATCCTGTAGTATGACAGATCAAAAGGCAGCAATCTCATATGGTTTGAATGCACAAATCCAGGCAGCAGTACTGCCCCTAGTAAAGCCACTGATGAAAAAATTGTTCTTTCCTATCACATGTACAAACATGTTTAAGTTCAATGACTTGTTGATAAAAAACACCTTGGGGGAAAAAAATAAATCCCTTTAAATTCTCACAACAGTGAATTCATTGTAACCCCAAAAATTTCAGTTAAAATAAGAACAACCTGTATAAAACAACAGGACATGTGACTCAAGACAGAACCTGCAGTCACCAGCATTCAACACATCCCAGAACTGATGTGGTGGACTCCGTCAAGGTATGCCACACACTTCTGGTACAGAAGAAACCCAAACAGACATTCTGTAGCTGTAAATAATATCCTGATTATTGCTCTAAAAACCTGCATCCTGTCCCTCTTGCTGTCCTTCAGTCTTATGCTTCTGATCCTGCTTCTCAGCAGTGATCTCTGGCCTTTCAGTTGTATTAACTCATTCTGTCAGTACAGCCTTGGTTTCTAATATCACCTCTTGTCTGCTTAACACTGATTCCTGGATCTCACTGCCTACCATACCCCCTCACCCTACCTACTATTTCTCATCATGTCACTGATGCTGGAGGAGGAACAAGCAAGCATGGATCAGAGAAACCCTAGCCTAGGCTCACTCTCTGCAGCTTGTATCCAATGTTTTTTCAGCTCTTCCTAACAATATTTCACTCCTGTCTGCCCTAAACTACAGAACCTACCCACTCGTGCCCCAGCTAAGATTCCTCGCTATCAAGTAAAAGAAAAGCAACTGGTATCAACCCAATTGATATCCCAGAAACAAGAGCAACAGTTGAGCATCATCAAGGAGCTATCAGCGACCCTAGAGTTTCTTGAAACCTTAACAGATGAGGAATAAAACCTTAATAGTTGGATAAAAAGTATGCTCTTTACAGTATTTGTTCTCTAGCATTTTCATCAGAGGCTGGAAAAGAGTCTGGTTTATTTTGTGGATTCTTTGGGAAGTTCTGCTATTATTCTGGGACAGAGAAGGAAAGAAACATTTACAAAAAACTTGGCAAGAAGTGACAACACCCACTTTTCCTTTGTTATTTTGGCCCCCATTGCTGATATTTTTGGATTTTCATTCTGGAAAAAGGAAAAAGAGGAGGAATTGTCTGAAGGAGTGTTTGCTGGGCTGCTTGCCCTCAGAAAATTGGAAAACTGCCGAGGCTGAAGAAAGAAAGCGTTCTATAAACTCAAATCTGACTTGTGTTGAACAGAACAACATTTATGAAGAATTAATATTTACAGTGTCTTGACCTAAGAGACTTTGTTATCTTGTATGATGTTGAAAGAAACAACCAGTGGAAAAAAACACAGAAATGGCCAAACTGAATCAGCAGTAGTCCACCCAGTCATCCTGTCTGACAGTGTCTGGTCAGGCACCTTGATAAGGTGAGGAGGAAAAGCCTGAAATAGGCAGCAATGATGAGTTTATTCTTAGCCCCTCTTAACATTTATCTTATGCCATAAAATACGCAGGCTTATATTCTTCTCAACATTACTCATTCATTAGCATGCTGGTCTTGTCTTCTATATAAAAAGATCTAATCCCTTTGTTCTACAAGCAATCTTTAAACATTCTTCACTCTTGCAGAGTACCCAAATTTATACAGGAAAAGGACTGACCACAGCCAGACAACTTGCCCATTCAAGCAAAAAAGGTACAAATCACACCCTCAGTTCCACTCAGCTATCAGTAGCAGAAAGTCAGTCAGAAGTCAGATGATAAAAATCCTGTGACTTTCTTAACAGCAAACAACCAGTGATTCTCCTATAATCTTAAAAACAAAATAAAACAAGTCTAAACTCTGTGTCTTGTTCTAAGGAAAAGTTCCCATTTTATGGAATATCTTACTAGAAAGCATTGTCAGCTGTGAGGGGTACCTCAGGCTGTGTCAAACAGCTTAAAGGTTTCAGGGAGCATGGTATTACAGAAGAAAGCAGTAAGGAGAAGACTAGATCTTAGATCTGGGATTTGTTCGGACAGTTGCAATACAGAGCAAGGGATGCACTTGAGAAGCTGTCTCTCCAAGTCAGGAAGGTCTGGCTGAGCTAGCCAGCTGTCCAAGGTGTCAACTACTAAGATTTATTCAACCCTTAATTGTTGTAGAAGTTCCCATTCTCCTGCAGCAACCACAGTATAGCAAGTGGGGAAAGGAAGGACACAGCCATATTAATAGACACCTCTGGCATGCCCTTTACAGAGCAGCTGGGAGCCACCAGCTTAGACAGGAGAACCAATACAAACTGTCATGTAAAAAGATCAAGTCTGCAATGACTCCTTATAGAACAATTATTTGTAATCTTATACAGCCTATGTTGCTAACACCACAGGGGGGTTAAAGAGAAGGAAAGGTGCCAAATGGAGAAGTCTAGTCAACAAAACAAAAATATGTATTCCTCTTGCCTGCATTATTTAGAGTATAATTTATTCATCACCACCCCACACTGAAATGTCTGAGTAACTTCCAAAGCACAGAGAAGTTATTTTTTTCCCTCCAAAATATGAGGAGTGTAAGAAACACAACCAACAATCACTGTTTAATACAATAATAATGCAATACTATGATTCACTTGCATTAAGTCTGACTAAATATGTCATTATCTTTAAATAGAAAAGGCAACTAACAATTTTACAGCTAAAATTAGCAAGACATGTGATGTGAATCCTATGTGATTTACTCCTAATTTGAATATATTGTGCTGTCTTTCAAATGTTTTTGTAGGTGCTTTCAGCTCCGGTAATTTTTTTCACTCATGTTTGCTTTGTATTTCTTTTGCTTACCAAGATAACATCTACTTACAGAAATGCATTTCTAGAATTTTATACAAAAAAGGACTAGAACACTCTACTACTACAGAAACCACACTGATATGAAATGTAGATGCCGTTGCAGCTGAAGAAAATCAAATGGCAGAGAAGATGACAATGAAATATGTGGGAGCAAATACACAAATAAACCCTTTATAATGAAAGGAAGTAATGCTGAAAGTCTTCTAAAAATGTCAGCTAGGGGAACTCAATAAAGGTCAAGATACTTTGAAAAGGAGAAGTTAATCAAAGACTTTCTGTATTTACAGTCTTTTGTTCCATAATTCAGTACAATGTACACTAGGTTACTTTAAAGCTATGACCTTTGCCAGCATTCACTGTTCATTACCACAAAAGTCCCAAGCTTGCTTGAAGAAGCCAAACCTGTTGATGTGTAAATTGTCTAAACCTACACCTTGATGTACAGTGGTGTATGTCTCTAAAACCGCTACTTAGCCAACAGAACTTTGCCAGCATGATTACTTTTGACTATTCTTGCATAAACCAAAATAAACAACAGGTGGGGAATGACCCCAGAACTCACTGCATGTATTTTAAACAGCCTTTAATGTTACTGTTCCCACCATTAGCAAATGAAAATAGGTGGGGCAAATATTTTTGTGCCAATAAAAATGTTTCATTTAACAACAAAGCAAGTGTAAAGAAGGCCAATTAAAATGTACAGGCACATTTTGAAGTCAGTGAATTTAGAGCCACTACAAAGTTGTGAAAATAAATGAGCATTTCAAAATGGGAGCATTACAAAAATGACAAGCAGATTTCCGTCACCCTAAGGAAAGTCATTTTTTATCATCATTTTCTCTAAACTGTCACTCTCAAAAGCAAAAATCAAGAATGAGAGAAATTGTGCACAGTATCAAAAACACTTCTGAAACCTCTTATTATTTTGTGGCTTAACAACCACATTTTCCTGTGTTTAAAGTGCTTCTTTCCCTTCTTATAGCACAAGACCATTACACAAAAGGAGAAACAGCCTATAGCAAAACAGACTACACAGCAAGTACTTCTGTCCTCCCTCCCTCAGAATAGAGTATTATTTTCCTATGGTGCCTTAGTTACAACATACATTTAAATTGCTCTAACAGCAGCTGAAACTACCACTTCAGCTTTCAATTCACCCGATTCCTAAGACTTAAAAGCGGAAATGAAGCTCATTTCCCAAATAGCACCCCTTATTCTGCAACTTACTTAAAGCCAAGTAGTTATTTCCTCTGAGATAGATGAGAACTTTAAAGGAATTAATAACGAAGCTTTTTATTTTAAGAAGAATCATCTTCCCCTGTGAATCACCGACACGTGATCTCAAGGCAATAAAGCCCATATGACATTTGCACAACAGAACCACACAGAATGGCTGAGGTTGGAAGGGACCTGTGGAGGTCACCTGGTCCCATTCTCCTGCTCAAGCAGGACCACATGAAGCCAGTTCCCAAAGACCATGTCTAGCTTATAAATACAACCATCTTGGGCAGTGTGATCCTCCCAGTAAAAAAAGTGTTTTCTGATGTGTCTCAGTTCATGCCCATTGCCTCTGGTTCTGTCACTGGGGACCACTGAGAACAGCCTTGCTCCATGGTCTTTGCACCCTCCCTTCAGGTACCTGTACGTGCTGATAACATCTCCCTCTCCAAGCCTTTTCTTCTCCAGGCTGAACAGTCCCAGCTCTCACCCTCTCCTCACATGTCAGATGCTCCAGTCCTTTCATCATCTTTGTGAGCTTTCACTGAACTCTGTCCAGTATAACTAGTATGTGTTTGTGCAGGGTCTTAATCCTAAAAATTTCTGGAAGAATCTAAGTATCCTGGTTAGCCGGAAAGCTAAGCCTGAAGGGTTGAAATTGTCCCTTTAGCTGCTGCACAAGGGTTTACAAAAAGGGAAAGGGAGCTTATGGCCATCCAAATTCACCATGAGTGGGTTTCCATTTTTAACCACTAGAATAGAAGCTTTGTCCTGGTCCTAACTCAGGGCAGAATAATTAAGGCCAATTTTTAGGAAACTCTGAATTATGTCCGAAAAATCGCTCTGTTAGCTGCAAAATTAAGAGACTATAAAGTCACTTAAACATTCATCAGTCCTCAGCTCCATTTCAAACAGTTTAAATTTCATGAAGCAAATAATGAAGTTGATAATGTTGTTTTGCAATATTGCAAGGCTGAGCGAACAACTAGCAAGAGATGAAAAGACAAAACACAAAGATCAAGATAATAAAGGTGACATTTTCATACTAATCATTGCCCAAAATAAATGATAGGTGGGAAACAGGTGAAACTATTTCCAATTTTAAAGCTTTTTATAATGTGTATAAGGTCTCAGTAGCTCTGTGCCATGGTATGGCCTATCAAAATAGTTCAGATAACTTTAGAAAAAAGTAAATACATTCCAAAACAAAAAAGTTGACCAATCTTCCAACTTTTCTCCCTCCAACACCAAATATCTAGGCTGACTAGAAGACATGGGCAACAACTGAAAGTTCTTTATGCCTATTTATATTAAAACATTATTTTTCATAATGCTTTCCAGAGCAGTTTACAGTAATCTGCAGTATGTAAAAGGGATATAATAGACAAACAGAATGTGAAATTATGTGCTAAGCATTTCTTAGGATGTCAGAACTTTTAATAACTAACACTGTAGCAGAGAAGAAAGAGATTAATGGTGACAGAGCAAGCAATAAATGGGATTTTAGGTATTTTATGGAAAATAAAATATAGAAACTGATTCAAAACCTCTAACAGCATATTTGTAAGCCTTTTTTACTGGTAACGTATTCCAAGCTTCAAAGCAGGTTTGACTGCATTAGTCACTAAGGAAAAATGTAATAATTTCCTGATAGTGCACTGAAAATCTTAAACCAAACTACAACAAAAATAAATAATAATCCCTTTTAGAAGGAATATTAGAAAAGGATTCTCCTCTGGTTGTTCAGGAACGCTAGGGATTTAAAGTATTTCAAAATGTCTGGCTGCAATTCAGCACAACATGGCAAATGGGACTCAACTATCAACTCTCCCATAACAATTTACCCAGTCAAATAATTTCTGTCTCTAGCTTCTATACTGTCAGATAAAGATATCAAGGCTGCAGATGGGAAATTACATCAAGAGATATCATAACCAACTCTTTTAAACCAAAAGTAGGTTCTCCTATACATTAAGAACGACCTCTAGTCATATGCAGGATGTCCTACTAAATAACATCTACAACCTGCAAATTCAGTAAAATTGTTACACATTTTGATAATATCATTTATTCACTTTTTATTTTGCAGACTAAATAACAGAAATATACTTTGAAGAGATAACACTTTTTCCCACTGAGGTTCTTCCTTTGAAAGTTTTTAGAGGAATATTATGTTTTTACTAGCAGGGAATTCAAGGCATTAACTGTAATTTGTCATCAGATATATCCATAAAGATGATCACTGTATTCTCAATACAGAGATGAAAAAAAGATTAAAATTATCATTAAATAAGATAAACCAGGATAAAACTAAAACTCCAAGCTTCACAACTCATTCAAAATGCATCTCCAAGTTATTCAACTGCAAAGATGTCTGCCAGTTCATCAAATAAGCTTTGTCTCATTCTAAATGGCATAGAAGACTAAGATAAATATAGATTAGGAAAAAAAAAGTACATTTTTAGGCTTAAATTCACTGCAAAAGCCAACAAAGATTAGGCAAAGCTGTCTATCACCAATTAAAAGTCAGTCAAAGGTTCAGTATCAATTGCTCGGCAGAAAGGCATACCAATCAACATCCTTCATCTTGATTGCAGAGGCATCAGCTTGAAATTGAAAAAAGTGGTCCTAGATGGCTAATACAATTTTCACAAGAGTTATTATGAAGAAATCTCAAAATGCGAGTTGACAAATTAGAAGAGGCTATTCTCCTCTTACTTCTCCTTGAACAATAACCATATGTTCAATCATGCATATGCAAATAGACAAGGAACTATTTCACTCTGCACAAAAGCAACATTTAAGTGAGAGCCATAAACTATAATTCAGTCACACTGCAGAATCATTTATGACTAACTGCTTTGTAGAAGTAACTTGGAATATTGACGGATTTTTTTTTTTTCCTGGAGCTCATATGGTTAGTGATCTTGACACTTGATTCAGAAACTCAATCCAGTGACTTGTCTTTGGAGTCAGCATTGATCTCAAATATTTGTATACAATAAAAGCATAGTCTTGGACTACAGATGAAGTGACTCTGTGGAAATCTAACACACAATAGTTAGTCTCAGCCTGAAAAGCATTTAGGGCAGATACAGCACCCCCAGAATTGACACGAGGAAGAACATCACCATTAGTAAGGGATCATCCTCAGCATAAATACAATCTGCTATATGCACACCCAAGAGATCAGGGGATTCAGCACCCCTAACAAGCTCCTAAACAAGTTGTTACCTCCACGTTACTCTCAAAAACCTTTTGGGATACTGAAGCTGCACAATGAAATATAAAGAAATTATAAAACACCAGATTTAAGGCTGTTGCTTCCTGGCTGGTTTGTTTTTTCACACAGAAACCTTGCCTCATCCAATGCACATGCATCTACAGCAGCATGAACAGGGAGAAATTACTCTTATTTCTTTTTCCCTCTCCTCACAGTACAGTGCTAACATTAGGCTAAGCCGTTAAAATTCTAGGACAAAATAGTCTTTTTCGTCCATCTTATGTTTATTATACTACTATCTGAAAGTGCTATATTTCAGTAACTTATTTTCACAAAAGATGCTATTTATAATTTTATAACTCAAGGCCTACAGCACACAGCATATGAATCATGTCTGCTGAATCTGGAATGTTTCCAGACTAATTGTCTTCAGAATATTTGTCACTGTGCAGTACATCACAAGCACAATTCATAGTTGCTATCAGCTTCAGTTACAGTTGTGAAAGCTTTGCATTCTTTATTTTATAGATGTCCAACTTGAAACCTTACTATTCAGTAAAAAGAATCACAGTTACCATTAATAATGACACATACCTTGTTTTTTAAGTAAAAAGTAAAATTTAGTTCTTCAGTGGCACTTAACTACAGAAACCTTAGGCTGATCATCTTCAATCCGTTATTCAATTCAGGACACAAGATCAAGCACGTGCAACAAGTAAAATGTGTTCTACAGACCACATTCTTTAAATCCTTAAAGCATTCCTCAAATACAAGCCATCCTGAACCACAAGCTTTTTAAGGGGAAAAAAAAAAGAATTTGTTAATGGAATTACAGCCTTCCATTTCATATATGGAGATGTGGGTGACATTAAAAAATTTAGGCCATATATCATTTGGTACTTATGTTTCTGTTGGTATTTTAAAAAAGGCTAGGATCACAAGCTTACTGTGAAGAGAATTTGGGGGAATAACAGCTGCTCATCTCTAATAACAGTCATGTAACTTAAGAAATGCCATTTTAATATTTTCAAGGAACCAAGGAAAACACTCTGATGACAAGGCAGAATACCTTAAACAGAGGAAGGCCTAACACTCCCACATACAATATGTATGCTTTTTTAAAAATCAAAACCTCAACATTTAAGTGGGTCACATAACCATAACATCTAAGCCTTTCCTTCAAACTCCTCAGCTAAAGTAAAAAAAAAAAAAAAAAAAAATTTAAAAAAATCAATTGGAGCATTGCCTAGAAAGGCAGCAGACATAATTGTTTCTGTACTTCCTACATTTCAGGGTAGATCCGATAGCAGCAACAGGTTAGTGGGCAAAAGAGCAAAGTGCTAATTAAACCAAAAGCCTGTATTTCAAACCATCACAGTAAATTTGAATATTCAGTGTACAACTCCTTAAACCCAGCAGGCCAGATTGGGTTAAAGAAAGACCAAATGCTATGATATTTCATGTTTCATACACCTGATCCAGGTACATTTTTATGAGTACTTTGCTGTGTTCCTCTACAGAAATAAAATAATGTATTCTATTTCTATTAAATGCTCATAAAAGGACTGATTTTCAAATAAAAACATTCAAAAGGAAAATAGATTGCATTTTAGGGTTTTCCTATTAAGTAAATTCTGTCTATCAAGAAGAAATGAAAGCAAGCTTATAGAATTTGAAGGTAATAAAGCATAATGACCCCAAGTCTTCCCTCCCCTCCCAGTAGTTACATTGTAGTCAGAAAATTTCTTTATTCTACAGTAAGGAACAATTTACCCAAGATAACTTCCTTCTGAAAAAATACATTGAGCTTTTAATTACACGTGCATTTAGAATGCTTACACAGAACTTTCCTAACCTCCTTTCAGAGCAAAAATAGTTAAAATGTTTTAATTAATCCACTTTTCCTCAAGAAATATTTCCTTTAAAATGTTAATATAACTCAACATTGGCTGCATCTTTCTTGACAGATGGTATTTCCTTAACAGAATGTCTCAAATGGTTTATGTATAACATTCTTTCTAAAATTCATTTCCTTTCTGTGTAAGAAGTTAATACACCAAGAAAAAAACAAAACAGGAATCTTTCATGCCATGTGGGATATAAGAGTTCTAGAGTTTTGCTTTAAATTAGCCGAGTAATGTTTTTGTAGAAATATTATTGGCATGGTTGAAGCTTAACATTTGGGAAACCGAAAAATACTTGCCCACAACTTTGCTTCTCTCCAGATCCCATTCCAACACGAACTTCACTTTTATGTTCTACTCTTCAGTGTATGTCTGAAGGAAATCTGACAGACCTTAGAAAGGTTCAGCTTAGGGGAAAGATGTTAACTAGATGACTGTTTTCTTCTTGAGAACAGGAGACTGACAGGTCTATAATAAATTTTGCCAAACCAGAAATAAAAGTTCTTGGTAACTTCACTCTAAACATTAAAATCATTCAAGACATTGAAATCAGCAGAAAAGCCCAACATAACCTTTCTCAAAAGAAGGGCAGCCACCGAGGTCTCACAGAAAACACAGCACATAAGGACAGGCCACTCCTCCATACTAACACCAAAACACAAACTCTGCAGAGCTGGGAGACTTGCACCAGCTGAATGCAGAAGAATTAAGGTTCCACATGCAAAAAATCCTGGGAAATGGAATCTTTACAGGACACTGAGGCCAAAGGCATTTGCTTTGCAGTTTGTAATACTCCCTGTAAAGGTTGTAAACCCTTGGCTAAATGGCTGGAGAGCTATAGCAGTAACAGCAGTTTTTAAGTGATGAAGAAATACCTCCAGACGATTTCCCTTTCCTCTTGCTATGCTATAAGCATTTACGAAAATATTACTCTATATAATTAATAACTAGGAACTTATTAACTTACTTAAGCACTCAGGTAAGTACTTACTAAGTCAGTTAGCACTTACTAAGTACTTACTAACTATAAGTAATTAATTAATCTCTGTATTAGTCTGACAGATCAGATACATTTCAGTACTGTTGAAAATATTAATTCTAAAATATTCTGCAGTCTATGAAACTTCATGTACCACAACATTTTGCAATTACTACTTTCCATATTTTGGGCATCTCCTAGCCAGTATCTAATATTGTAATACTTCTAGTAAACATTATCATCTGTGTTAATACTGTACATAGACAATACCTTGCACTGACATCCAAAGCTACCACCAGAAAATCTTGCTAACATGTGATTCAAAGAACCAAACTTTACTAAATCCTCTAAACTCTTCATAAGGTTCTTTCTTCAATTAAAAATAACCACTATTAGGATGTTTTCAAAGATATCTACTGCACCAGGGTGTTGTGTATCACGTCACACTTTAATTGCTGACTAGCCTACCGCAATTACTTTAACACAAACCACATTATTTCAGCTATTTTTCCCTTTAGACAGCAGATAATATGATATTCCTGAGTTATCAACAACCATTTTAGCAATATCCCTATTGTGACCACTAAAGCCCCATTTGCTTCTGCCTATACCTAATTTCCATACTTCCACGAGTACAGAGTCATTATCTCAGTTTTACAGATCAGTCCGCTCTCAAGGTCATTTGATGATCTGCTGTAAAATAAGGACACACACAAAAAAACAGCTGTCTGACCCTTGACATCTTTGCAGCCATTTATCAGTCAAAAACTATTAAGATGGCAGACAAGATAAACATGCAGATTTTTTACTCACTGTCAAAACCTAAATGAGACATACTATTCAGTTCAAGCATTGCCTTAGAGTGTGACTTTTTTATTGCTTAGTGGAGCTGACACTAACATCTAACCCTGTATCCAACAGAGGTGCAAAACTAAATGCATTTCAATATTTACCAAAAGAATGAAGACTCTTTCTTCAGAGAAGGACTGAGATACAGTAAGTGCAATGCCAACCTTTAGTACAACACAAGTAAAAATATTCAGATGTGTTTTTACAGAAATTATTATTCTAAGTAAATTTTGGAAAATGGCAACTAAAAATAGAACCATTTATGACAAAATAATAAAATATTCAATTTGTAATGAATAGTAGACCCATGCAAGCACTGAAAATAGTGGATACTGTAAGGATTTCATTTAAAACTTGGTATTCAAGTGAAAATTTAAACCTGATGTTCCCAGTAAAAGAATACAGTTCTCTGAGCAAAGCCATAATTTTGGGAGAGACACACCCTTTGTCACTTCCAATGGTTAGAAATAGATGAGTCTGCAAAAGATTTATTGTAAATCAGATTGACACAGAAGTATTTTTCTAAGGAAACTCTAGTGCAAAATCTATCCATCTCAAGGAGAAAGCACAAAATGCAGCAAGATCAATCCTTTTCTGAAACAGTCTATCTCCAAAGGTTAGAAAGATCAAACATAACCAGAACATTACATTCCATCTTCCAAGACAGTCTGCAATTATTTAAGAGAGATTAAAACAAACCAAACACCCCCTTTCCAAATGTGAAATGCATGCCAATTCCCAGAACATTAACTGTTTCCACTATCAGATGATGAATTACACATAAATAGTTCACTGGCAGTGCATCATTTTTACTTGTCCCAAGGACAAATGTACAGAGCTGGGCAAGAGACCTTAAAAGAAATTGCTAAAACTGTTTTCTTTTTAAGGGAATTCACTAGTTAAGTTGACAGATTTACTCATGTTTTCACACTGAAGAAGGAAGAGCAGAAGAAAACTACTGTCTTTGCAGGAGGCTGAAAGGAAACAATTAGCTTTACCTTACCAGAATCTATGGGTTGACTGAATAACCTTGAGTGTATTACCTCACACCTTCTAAACTGCTGTGTTCAAGAAAAGAGGTTTTCCATGAATGGAGAGTTTAAAAAAAAAATTAAAAACCAGACTAGCTCCCAACAGACTTAGCAGGTTTCTTCTACTTGTCTTGCTCTTTGAGAAATCTTTTGTAGTTTTCCTTGGCTTTGTTAAAGAACCTAG
The DNA here is from genome assembly GCA_035583155.1 of Acropternis orthonyx. NCBI lineage: Eukaryota > Metazoa > Chordata > Aves > Passeriformes > Rhinocryptidae > Acropternis > Acropternis orthonyx. The sequence continues at coordinate 13,758,669 of JAWWEU010000111.1, read as the reverse complement.
CAATGACTTCCCTGGAGTACGTGGCCCTCAAATCCAGTTGATACACAATCTCAAAAATTTACACAGCAGAACTAGAAACAAGCTCCAAGTTCTGACCATAGCCTGAAAGTCCATTTGCAGCTTGGCTCACTTTGAAAAGTTTTCTTCCATGGATCAGCATGTGGTCACCACTGTCTCCTGGTTTATCATACCAGAAGAGGTAAAAGCTATTTTTCAGTGAGCACAAAACATGTAACTGCTATTTAGTGAGCAGAATGCTTGAGAAATTCCCACTGTACCACACGAATTCTGGGGAAGAGTTAGTCCTTTTTATGAGAAAAAAACCAAAACACTGAGTGAAATTAAAAAGTTTCCATCTTAAAAGTAACAGCACAAGCTACAGCAATTAGAAAAAAAGGTAAGCTTGACCAGACATTAATAAATTCGTTTTTGCTTATTCTTCCTGTAGTACTGCCAGCTTTTTCAAAACCAATGTCCTCTTCATTTTAGCAGATCATTAAAGTCACAGTAACTAATGTGATCTTGATAGCAAATGAAACTGATCAGTTGAACAGATTACTGTTAAGTATGAAAAACTAGAAGGATCTGGTTCTTCTAGTGTCTGAAAAATAAAATAAAGCATCAGAAAAACTAAGTGAGCTTTCTCACAGTTCTACGTCCAAACTAGGACAGAAATTTTTTTTACATCATTTTCATTCAGAAAAGCGTATCAAAGGTAATCAGCATATCTTGTATAAAAACACCCTGCCTTCCATATAGTGGAAATCCACAGAACCATCATTCTCTTACATTTGTCCTCACATTTCTCTGTGAAAGGAATTCAGTCTACCTGTGATCAGAATAAATGGTCGGTCTGAAGACAAGTCTGCTGACAGATTGACTCTCTTGATCTCTAAACACTCTGCCAACCGGAAAACTTTCTGGGTACAGCAAAGACCTTTTTTCCTGCATTTGGGTAAAAAACAGGGATATGAGATGGGTAACAGTTTTGGGAGGTCTTTTTGCTTGTGGGTTTCTTTTAATACTTTTCTAGAAACTGAAACTACTGTGTGGGAATATACACAGTGTTGAATATCCTCTATACAAACCTTTACACTTGCTATAACATCTATTTACAACTTCAACTCACCAACTGAAAATGGAAACTGTACCCTGCTTGAAGACGTACAAGATAGATGATCAGTGAAAACTTCAGTAATCTCCAAAACAATGCTTGCAGGGAAGTCTGGAAAAACAGAAGCATTTTACTTTATTTTGATGTTGTGATGTAGCTGCTTGATGAGTGGAATTTACAGTTTCTTTCTCAACAGCTACCTTTCAAATTTCAGAAGAACAGCATGAAGTACTTTCAGTGGTATTTATTACAAAGAGACTACCAGTATCATCATATTTGAGCCTGCCTACAAACATTTTTTTGCAAACAAATTGTAAAAGTACTTCAAAAGCATTAATCAGCTTCAAAACGTTAATTTCTGCATACACTTTTCTATATAAGTTAAATCACATTAGGAGAACATACTTTTTAAAATATGGCTTGAGCTAATTTTAAAGATGGTTGGAAAAGTTTGGCCTACACTGATTAAAATCTATACTTAAATGAAAGGAAAATTTAACCACAGAAACTGTGCTCATTTTAGAAAAACAAGCATATCACTGCCAAAGTGCTGTCCTAAGTTTAGATTGCTGTCTGACTAAAACATTATAATTATGAGAAACTGAAATGGATTCCTAAATGTTTCAAGATGAAACAGCCATTGGGTAATTTGCAAGATATGCAATTATCTTCTGAATTCAAACACATAATGCTAATACTTGATCTGAACAAATGCAGGCTGTAGATCGCTGCTTGTGTGAAGATTGGGGAAATCAATGTTAAACATCAATACCAACACTAGATAAGAGTAAACCATAATGAAATCTAAGAGCAAAATTACCAACTGATGTGGAATTAATTAGTTAAAGAATTTTCTTTAAGGAAAAAAAAAGGGGCTTGGAATCTTTCATCTGTTGCTTCTGTCTCTCCAAGAGCTGATGAAGCTGAACAGAGGATTCTCAGCACTTTTATCACTGTTAAAACTGGTGGTCACACCAGGCATTTCACCCAGACTCTAAATGTATAGCAAGACAGTAACATTTTTATCTTCAAACACGAGAGAGGGCTCTCCAAATAGATTTGAAGGGTCACGTAACATATTTTCTGTTATTCTGCAACTAACATTCATATTTGGGTGGAATCATTATCATACTGACAAAAAGGTAAAAGGAAACAAAAATTAAATAGAATCACACACTAACCCCAGATGTGTTTGTCCATTTCCTATATAACCATTGTAAATTCCAGTTACTTTGAACAGTAAGTTAAATCTTGATCTGTAACAACCATTAACAGTTTGATGCAACTAACAGAATTCCAGGAAATCAAAGTAAGCCCACTCCTATTAAAAAAAATCATGATTGCACGTACTTGTCAGTACCTGTTTCACCTTTCATTGTTTGTCTTTAATTTAGCAAGAAAAATTAATGCCTTGGTTGTGTTTAATTTGTCGGTCTCCTTCAAAAGCCTGAGTGTTTGGTTATCTTTTGACTCTTCTAACTATAACCCAGTCTGTTGTTTCACTGATTTCGTGAAGGGAGAAAGAAACAATCTGTCATTCCTATATGAAAGCATCCAGGAACTGTGAGCACATCTAGGGACACAGCAGTTCATAGGAACACCACAATTCATTCAGTAATTTTATAAAAAAACTAGAGAAATTTTTCAAGAAAATATAATTCTCTTTCTACACGCAATGTGTGGTGATCCACATAACTGCTTCATATAGATCTTAAGGCAGTCTCTCCATTTAGCCTTCATGGCACCTCTGAAGCGGCAATCAAAAGAGAAGAGCAAAGAGAAACAGATTTCTCTCAACCATAATGGATGCTGGATGCTTTAAAAATAAAGGAACCATCTTAAGCTCAGTGAGAAACCACCTGCGATTAAGCAACACTTTCAGAACCACTGGTATGAAAGCAATACCTGCTCCCTTGATACCTAAAGTAACACTAATAGGAGGTTTTCTACCAAAGGATGCCCAAAACAAGCTCCTCGAGAGTCATGGGAGTTTCAGTATCACAGATAAAAAACCTTGGAAAAGCACGCTTAAAGGCAACAAGGTGAGAAAAAGCAGGGGAGAACCACCTATATTGTCAGATTAAAGGCAAATCAACGTTCTCATACTCATGATAGTCTGTGAACCTAGTGAAGACATCAATTTTGTACAAGTAAAAACTCTCCCAGGTTTTAACCTCTAAGCATATAAGAAGCCCTAATACAAATACATCAAATTAAGTACATTCTATTCATTTTATCAAAACAAGTTCAAGTTTACAAGTAAACTAGCTCAGTTAAGAGCAAAAGACTAGGAAAAGGGACAGACATTCTGTCTATGTTTCAAGATTTCTGCTAACACAGCTCTCTTGCATCTCACTGTGCCCTGCAGCAGCAACAATGGACTTTACAATGCAGAATTGTCTTTCAGGAGCAACTTACTCTTTTGGCCAAGTCTACAAACAGTAAAATCAAACTGCAAGCCTTTGCCCACAGTCAGCTGGGACCTGTTTCAAAAAGTCAACCCTCAAAGGTTCCATCTCCCCCCTCTCTTAGCTCTGAGAGCTGACCAAACAGCAGACACACAACAAAAACAAACCAGCTCTCCTCAGGCCATTACTAATAAAACGTTAAACCAGACTCTGGAACTCAATAGCTCACACAGAACATGAGGAATCTTGTTTGTGTGTTCTCACCACCATGACCTGAAGAAACAAGGGAACAGGGAAGGGGCAACCCTGAACAAGACTGTAAGTGGAGAACAGGGGAATGAAATAAGGACAGAGGAAAACACAGATAATTTGTAAATGATGACTACATAGGAGGAAAGGATAAATTGAGACTCTGCACATCCCAAGCTAGAAGAAGCAGCAGTGTTTTAGCAAAGTAGATTTGGGAGGAGTAAGGGGTAGTAGCACCTTGAAGGATGGGAGAAGTGACAGGAAATAAAAGACACATATGAGACTATCTAAACAAAAATTAAGAGAAGGAAAATCTATACGGAAAAGTCTTGGACAGAAACAGATAGAACAACAGCAGAAGGACAAGAGGATTTATGCCTGAGACAGTTCAGATGATTAAGAATCTAAGAATTAAGAATTTGGCTTTACTAAAAATAGCTGCTGAAGAAGTAGAGATTCTGTATGAACAGATAAAACACGACAGCCTGTCACCTGAGCAACTGCAGAAAGGGTTACTTGATGCAGCAAATCCTAACATTGCTAAAACCCCAGGTGAATGTGAAGATGACAGCTCATTACGCTTCCAATTTTCTTTTGAGATTGCTTTGGTGGGGAGGGCAGGCAACTCCATTAAAGCAAAACTCATCAAGACTGAGGAGTTGGACCACAGCAGAATCAAAGTTTCCCTGCACAACTTCAGTACAGGCTACAATGTTATCTTTCCTTCAAGATTCTGCCTCACTCAGTACAGGTGGTAGACCAGCCCCTGAGGTTGAAAGTAGGCTTTGTAGATGACTTCCCTCCTTCAGCACAGAAGCACTTTGGGAGGCAGTGAATAGAGACAAGACTCTGGAAAGAGTCCTTCACAGGTTTATGCTCCCTTCACTCTTACCACATACTCCCTACACATAGCTGACTTTTTTTTTTAAATCAAAACTTTTCAGAAGTTTTAAGTATAGTTCTGATTTTCTGAATGACCAACTTGAGATTTGGTTTCTCAAGGTACAGTTTCACATTGTACTTGACCCACAGCTGGTTTACATTAGTGCAGAAGGAGAAACAGCTTTCATTCGTATCAGAGCAAACACTCACTAGAATAGCTTCCATCTGACAGAAAGCCATCCCCATAAAACTGTTAGATCAACTGTCCCTGAAATCATCCAACCACTAAATCCACTACAAAGAGAGTAGCAATAACTCATGGCCAGTGATGGCAAAGGAATGAGACCACACTCTTCAGCTGCAGCCCACACACTGACCAAACTATGCATTCACATGTTAAAGTGTACCTTAATTTGCTGAGGAGTCAGATAGTACAGCTGCCACTGAAGCTTTGTATTCAGAGTATTAGATAATACTATAACACATGATTACAAAGTCAACCAACTCGTTTCAGATTTCTGTGTTCAATTTAAGATATACTTTAGCTTTTTTCTTTTTTTTTAATCCTAGTTTTCCTATTTTGTAGAGAAGGAAGGTGGGCAGGGAACCCATCTGTTGATCTTTGTACTACAGTGAAATACATTTATGCTTGAGAAACAGTAAAATATTGCTGTGTCTACTACCGAAAAGTCCAATTTTTAAAGTAAGAAGGATGGAGTGGCAGGGGGATCCATCTGTTACTCTCTTATGAGCTTATGCTTGAGAAACATTCAACTATTGCTGTGTTATCTACTACTGAGAAGTCCAACCGTCCCAAAAGCAGAGACTGGGTGGTGTCTTGAACAGGACAGACAGCTGCTATGGAGTAAATGAGTTACGGTGGTACTTTTAATCAATAACCTAAATACACCACCCACTGGTGCAGTCCAATCCAAGCACTGGCATAAGTAGAGACTGACAAAGTCCGTGAATACACACAAGCACCAACGGGAAGCTGCACACACAGTTTAACTACAGGATTTATTGTTAATTACAGCTTCTTGCAGGCACAGTTACGTGCTGAACATCCCGGTTGTGCAAAGCTACAAGACACTCACACTGTACTTCTTACACAAGAGACCATTCAGGTCAAAGTTTAGCGTTGCCAGAGGGCACATGGAGCCCAGACAGCGTCACACGCCTACACCACCGGGAAAAGTGACAACAGCCACAGCAACCAGGGAAAACCACCCGGCTGCAGCTGGAAAAAACCCGACTGAACTTCTGTGTACGTGCAAGTCTAAGCAAGAGACTCTGCTTTTCCCAAAAGGAAAGATGCTAAGGATGAGATGATAACAACAGGCCTCCGTTTATTCCTCCAGGTGCAACAGAAACAGCGGCATTGAAACACAGGTTTTGGGTACCGTACACGTCTCACACCCACGCAACGCCTCCGCAGACAGGCTCAGGCGCTCTCCTCCATCGCCGCGGCTCCCGCCCTACTACGGAGCGGAGACCATGCCTGGGGAGAAACGGGAGGCGAGTCAGAGCCCGGCGGGCGAGAACGAACCGGCGAGGCCGGGGCAGCGGCGGAGCGCTGGAGCCACCGCCCCCGCCAGCACCGCGGCCCAGCCCCCTTTCCCTCCCTCCCTCCCTCGCTCACCTGGGACGGGGCAGCGCCGGGCGGGAGGAGCTCAGGGAGCCGCCGCGCCGCCGCCATCGCCCCTCGGCGCCACGGCCGCCGCCATGTTCGCGCGGCCTCTGACCCGGAGCACTTCCGGTCACGGCTGCCCCCCCGTTGCCATGGCAGCGCCTGGACCGGCCCCCCCCTTAAAGGGGCATCCCGCGGGTTTGGGGGGCACACAGGGCCCGCTCCGCCGGTCCCCCGGGCCCCGGCACCCGGCAAGGCAAAGCAAAGCACTCCTCTTAGTTTAGTTGCCGGCTGGAGACGGGGAGTGATTCATCAGCCGCACGGCGCTGCACCAAAGGGAAAACCCTCCTGCAGTTTAGCCCTGGAATCTGTCATAAAATAGCCTGTCGGGTGTGTGAGCAGTGGAAAATGACCGTGGAATGATTTCCACTGCCGTGAGGAGATGGTTTCTCCTAACTTTCCCTGAAACTGGCTGTACTTTTAAGCTTTTATTGCACCACCTTTCCCACCACTCGGTTTTGATGCAATTAATCTCTCTATACTCTTCCCATTTTTATGTTTTTATATGGTTAACAAACCTGGTGAAAGCTCCAATCCAAGAAGGGAAAGTCCAGGAAATTTTAAGTAAAGTTTTATGTTTGTGTAAGACCAAAGTGAGCCCATGCCCGACTGATGCTAGGACAGAAGCGACCTGGCCTCTCTTTCTGACCCCACAACAATTTCACATGCACAGACGAACATGACCCTCTGCAAAACTCCTGTGAAGGGCAGATACCAAGGCAAAATCTGATCCCATACCCATCCCATTTAGGGATATACTGTCCTGTAGCCACTCCCCTGGTGGGATCCCTCTTTTCCACTGCAGTTAGTTTTGAGGACAACATTGTCTCTTCTGCTGTGCCTACCATCATCCAGGGAGAATCCATTGCCTTAAAGAGTACCTTTGCAGAGCTGACAACCAGTCAGCAATTCGGTAAAAACTTGAAATTAAAAAGAAAAAAAAAAGGAATGAGCCTTTGGGGAATTTCATCCTAACAGTAATAATAATATTGGAAATTCCACTGTCATCTCTACTTGAGAGATCTTGTTTGTTCCTTCAGCCTGGAGGAGCAGGGGCTAAGGAGAAACACAGATATTGCCTTCCATGGGTGGAAGGCTGTTGAGAAAGTTGACCTCTTCTCAGAGGTGCACAGCAAACAGATGAGAGGCACTGGTCCCACATTGCAGCAAGGGAAATCTCAATCAGTTAGCAGGAAGGAATTCCTTAAAATGAAAGTGGTCAAGCAGTGGAACAGGCTTCCTAAAGATCTTGTGCAGACTCAAAACCAGCCTGGACAAGGTCTTACATGAAAGTACCAGTAGCATCCCAAATCCTTCAAAATGCCTTAGCTGAAGAGACAAAGATAACTCTGTGTTAGATCGTACTGCCTCTTGGGTCAGGAGGCGGTTTGTTGTGTGATTCATCTGAGCTAACTTGTGCTAAGTAGGAAACAGGCATTTAGTCACTTAGTCACCAAGGTTCCCTCCTCTAGGCAGCTCCAAAAAGTGATCCATTCCATCCCAAATTGGATGTCAAACAGCTCAGCACATGATGAGCTGAAATGGCTCACCTTGGGGTCACTCTTGCTGATGACATACTTAAAGCTAGGTGAAATGAATCCTCACTGGTGCCCCATGAAAATAAGGATAAGAGGAAGGCAAACTGCTGAATTTTAAGTAGCTAAGCATAAGAACTTAGGATGAAAGACATAACATTGGCAGAGTGTCTCCAGGGGTAACATGTGTTGTGAGCTGTCAGCTCTAGACTTGCAGCCAGGCTCCTGGGCAGCCTCAAAAATTTGAATAGCAACAGGACATCTGCAGTGATGGTATCTGCTTTAGGCCTCCTGGCACAACCCTGCAATGCTAAATGGAAAGCTATCCCCAAATTATTGTACTGCTGTTGTCTGGGAAGGTGAGTGGGTGAAACTGCTGTCATATATATGTGTGGCTTTTGGTATTTTTAATGCAGGGCAATCACCACGCTTTTCATTAGTTTGCTAAACTGATAATGGCCAAAAAGGCATATGGCTAATTGTCTCTCAGGCTGACATTCCCTGTATGGTAGAAATACATGGCAAAATGGGTTAATAACAGAAGATTTTGTAAGTAAAGCACTAAGTAAGGAGCTTTGGCACTCTGTACGCTAAAACATAGGCCAGAATCTACTGCAGCTCATTCTGCCACTTCCAGGCTGACTCTGGACAAATCACTCTCCTATCAGAGTAGTAGGAAAAATGACACTTTCTGCTTGCTGATAGTACAGTCAGGAGATAGCAGTCCAAGTTTCTATTTTGATTAGAAACTGTGAAACATTATACAGCTCTCCTTCTTGCAATGCCAACACCTGGCTATACAAAATTCTAGTTAAGATATTTTACTTACAACTGTGAAGAAAACAATTCAGTAAGACTGACAATAATGAGTGCGTTCCTGTTTTTCTTAAGCACCCCAAAGCAATTTTGCACTGTTGGTAGATAAATCATTTTGTCTATCACACTGACATGCAGCCAGCTGAAGAAGAACATGGACATCTCTTCAAGCATTCACCATAGCACTCTATTAGAAAATACAAAAGTGAATTTAATTTTCAGTTGCAACTACACAGGCAAAGTAGATAAGCACCTTGTGCTTTACACTCATACACTTTATGCTGGACTGGGGTGAGGTGAGTTAGTGTAACCGTTTTGTTAGAAAGCAAAAAGTCTGCTCAAGAAAAATATAGGCATTCATAATGCCCCTACAGTTTTTGTGAAAGTGGAAAGTACAATTTCTGCAGCCAAAGACAACAGTGAGGGGAAGAAAAGAATGTTCAGTATTCAGCAAAAAGGAAGAAACTGGCTGACTGGAAATGTATGCGCATTTCAGAAGGCTTTGTTAAAATAATATTAAGGTACTGGCTTTACCTCCACAAAAATAATGCCATTTGATGCTGAAGTCAAACTTTCAACGCATTTAAAATGAAACAGTATAGATTTAATGTGGCCTCACAACAATTCCTGTGGGGAGGGCTGGAAGCAGCAAGGCCTGATTCCCAACACACACAGCTCCCTGTGTCTCAGCCCATCTCCATCTCTGCTGCATGAATTTTGTCTCCTTCCCACACCATGGACAACATTTCCACAAAGCAAGAACTAATAGGTGCAGGTTGGCCGGTGAGTACAAGCTGCCAAGAGAAACAATAATGTTTGTTCAGTTGGGCCATGAATTTTATTCTTGTTCCTCTCTTGAACTGTCTGTATTAACAGATCTTGTAGGAGCACAGTTGTTTCTGAGACTTCTGCCTTTCTGCCTTTCCATCAAATTTGAGTGAAACTTGTCAAAAAGTTTTGGAGCGGGACTTGGAGCCAAACTGAAAAGCAGCATGGCCACATAAGCAATATTCATGTGAAAAAACAAGCTGAAAAACTCAAAAGTTGACTACAATGGAGCAGAGGGGAGAATCAAAATTGATTAAAACCTTTTTGCATGGGGGTGAAATTAAAAATTATTGAGATTTTGAAGTTGTGCTAACACCTGAAGAATAGAAAGTGAAAATAAAAAATTATACGAGCTATTTTCAATCTACTGACAGAATTTGGAAACATATGGGATGAAGAATTTAACATGTTGATAGCACCACAGGAAAAGAGAATTTTTTACTATAGCTGGGGTAAGCTTTACCAAATATTTTTTCATTATATGATTTGTAAGTTGGACCCCTACATTCATCTTTTGTTGGCATAGATCAACTGGATGATAAGTGGTATCATGAAGCTCATAACAAGCTGCTTAGAGGGGAGACAGAGAGGAGGGAAAGCATTTGAAACCCATGTGACTAACTACAGCAGTATGCCTGAGACATTTTGGGTTTTAATCACTGTTGCTTAGTTCTGTGTTTCACTTGTAGACTAAGTCCTCTTGGGGCCTATATCTGAGCTGGGGGAATGATAGACCCATGTGGCACTCAAAGGAAAGAAAAGATAAGCAATATGGAAAATATCTTTAAGCATTCAGTCATACCTCCCTAGAACTGCCAAAAAACAGCAGAAAGGTAATTCATGTTCTCCTGTTCCTTGGAAAAGCCTCAATCACTTGAATAAAGAGACTTTCTAGGAGCTCTTGTCGATAAATGGCCTGAGCTGCACTTACATCAAATGGTTTTCAAATTGTGACCCAAAAGCTACCTATAGATCTGCTGTTCACATGGTGATTTCCACCTCCTGTATCTCATCAGAATGTGTTAAATGCTTTCCTAATTGTCCTATGCCATGTAAACAATTGCAAAATTAGCCCCCGTGATGTTATTAAGTGGTAAATTCAAGGAGTGGAGGAAGAGGAAAGGATTGCATGACAGAAAGGGAAAGATGAGAAGGGATCATAAATGCAAGAGGTGGGAGGTAATGAGATGCATTCCCCAGAGAGCAGTGCAGATGTGATCATCAGAGTCTCTGCTGTGTTTACTCACAGAACACTTTAGGATGGCTCTCCCCTAACAATCCTTATATAGCTCATTTTCCAGTACTGCTGTACTCCACATCCACTTGGGTTTTTCCTCTCTCCTGGGTTTGCTAAGCAAATTTCACTGCCTGTGAGAAGAGCTAAGTTACTTGATGTCTGGATCACTCACCTTCTCGCCTCCATTTCACTACTGTTCTGGAGAGTTCAAGATAAGCCCACATAAGGATTTTCACCTCTCCATCTGCTTGCAAAGAAAATGAGATATCTGAGCCCACGTACCCTCTTAGGTGTGGAAATTTTCTAACTGTTCATAACATGCCTAAGCTGCACTTGTTAATTTTTTTCCAGAAACAGCAGAAGTAGAGAAGGGGCCTTGACTCAAGAGTATCAGCACAGCAGTGAATAGAGATTACCGTCACCAAATCAGGGGAGGCAGTGACAGCATGGAAAGCTTGCAGTGATTTAAGCTGGTATAATATTTCTGGTGCCTGTAAGGTAGGTGTGTATCTCTGGAGACAGACTAAGCTCGTTCTTATGCACAGCCCCATGAACAGCAAACAATAAAGGCCACTGTTTACTGCCCTACGAATATAGTAACTGGCACAGGTGATATAATGGATTTAGCTGATTTGGGAAACATTATGAGTTTAAATGTTTTTGCTATCAAATTCAAAAGACATCTGCAGGTATAAAACCATAAAAGGTGATTCAATAGATTACCGGGTTTTTCAAACTCTCCAAAGCTGAAGAGAAGATGGAGTTAATTCAGAAATGTTTATTTGATTTAGTTGCTGTTTGGTTCACAGGAGACTCCCCACAGGGGCAATAAAAACCAAGGCTGCCTTTTTTATAGTGCAAAAATTTTACACTGCAGTCCTCTCCGGTCTGTTTAAACATGTCCCTTTCTTGTTTCAAATACTAAGAAATTCCATTCATCACAACTCAGAAATTTCAGATATGGAAATGATCTATTAAGCCCCATGATCCATCTCCTGAGAAATGCAGAATTTCTTCCTATAGCATGTTTGTATGTTTAATATTTTGTCCATCAAGTTCATAAGGTCACATTAGTGAAGTGTACATTTTATTACATTTCATGTTTATGTCAACAAATACATGGCTGCTTAATATCAGTGTAATTGCTCTTACTGATGTACCAGAGAAAGGAGGCAACCAGTAGCCAGTGTAAATGGCAGATGCCAGTGTCAGGAGGGGTTGTTTTGTTGTTAAATGCGATCAGTGCTGTGCACAGTGGGCTTTCAACTATTCCTCTTTGGAGAACGGTCATTCTAATGTCAGTCATTAGCAGTTTGCCGCTGGTCGCTTGGGAACAGCATGTTTGCTAAAAATTGCTTCTATTAGTCACCAGTTCTTGTCTAAATAATTGACTATGAGAGGGAGACAGGAGTTAACAGGGTGGCAGAGTGTATGGGCACATTGTTATAGGACACACACTTTACATTTTTCGAATGCCAAAAATTGGTGGAATGGGCTCAGATCTCTTTTACACTGGGGTCAGGCTGGAGCTGCACCACAGAAGTCCAATGGAGGCCTTTGAAAAGCCAAGGCTAATGTACATGAGATCAGTCTCTGGCAGCCATACAGCAGTACATTTTCTTGTCCTGAAATGCAGTCACCTCTGGCATGAAACCTGGTATATGTTTCACATAAAATGGTCAGGATGTGGACCAATATCCTTCAGGAAAGGAGGAAGAGAAAGAGGAAGAAAAGCATGGAGGAGGCTCACTAGTTTGCACCCTTCGTATTCCTGCCATCAGCTCATTTAGTGAAAGCTTTCCTACACTATGTTGTTAGTTCAAGGCTGTTTTGACAGCCTTTTATCTCACTGAAAATAGGTGTTTTGGCATGACAAAAAATAAAAGGGACAAAAGAAAATTAACTTATCTACTAAAAAGAAAAATGCCGTGGAAGGCAAAGTAGGTCACAGCAGCACATCAGGAAGTCATCTGTGTCATTCTCATCAAGAGCTTCAGTTTTCACACCATACCATCTGAATTTGTTCTGCTTTGGGTTACTACTGGACTGCTTCTATGGTCCTGCTATACTTGGTTTGTGGAAGCTGAGCCTGAGAGAGTGTGGGGCTAAGAGATTACAAATGTCCTCTCGACAAATCTCATGTCACTGTTAGAAGGAAGTATCAAAGATTGTTGTTGATGGGGTATTTTCAAGATGCCAGAAGGAGAGGCTTTGAGGTCATATAAGTAATTCTGGAACCTCTGAAAATATGTATTGGGACTCTAATGCAGGTAACAGAGGTGCGGAGAGGGAAGCGGCAGAACCTTTGAATCCAAAGCTGACAATCTCTGGACTGATGCAGAGGGTTATTCCCCAAGGTCTGTGTAGGAACCTGAGACAGGTACTGGGAAACCAGACCTTAATTATTGCTGTCATGGGAGGAGGCAGCAGCAGTGGCACAATGGATGGGGGTCAGAGAGGGGATAGAGGAGCCGGCCTTACATAAGCCATTTCTCAAAGTTACACAACAGAATAAGGTAATAACGCTAATGCACTTTTATAATGCATTCCTACAGAGATTTAAAATGCTTTGAAAAGATAAGTAAATATTATATCATAAGATGGCAGATGGAGAAACCAGGGCAATGAGGAAGTTAGTGGCTTCTTTGTAACTGTAGGGAGAGTCAGAATTGTGTTGGGGAACAAAGGTAAGGTCTCTGGAGCCCTCTGAGCACTTGGTCACAAGCCTCCCAAATGCCCAGGTATGCTGGACGGGAGGAAAATTGGAAGGTTAGGAAGAAATTTTCCCTAAAACAGGAAACAAATTGGAAACGAGAAGTGCATTTTTCAAGATGGGAAAAGATGTTTGGTGAAAACAACAGAGAAACATTTTTAGTTCCCAGGATTTTATTACCTTTTCTAGTGTGAGCCAAAGGATTCTATCCAAGTTTCCAAAGATTATTCCTCACAGGAAAAGCAAAGCCGTAATAAAGGGCATAGCAATAGTACAGTGAAAACAACAACAATAATAAAAAGATATCTTTTGTTTAGTCACCTGGACAGACCCAGCATGATGCAAATAAAATGCAGGATAACAAGCTCCAAGAGACAGGTCACATCTACAGTCAGGCCAAGACAGCAAAGTGAGACAGAGTGAGGTACTGGTGGGGAGTGAGGAAGGGCAGAAATCCCAGTAACATACACCTGCCTGTGGTCTTTGTGGTCAAGCTCCTCTTTGTCATCAGTGCCAGTGACCCTTAGGAGTTATCTGCCCTCCCAAAAAGACTGTTCAAATCACTTGTTGAATTCCTGGTTATAACAGACTTGCCACCTCTCCTTACTACTTCCCTGGGCTGGACTGGTCCCTTTCAGGTTGCCATGGAGGGAATAACTCAACCTTGGGAGCAATCACTGTATGCAGAGGGACCTCCATCCTGTCCTGTGCCTTTGAGTATGTCTGCCTGTGTAATAAGGAGTGCTGCCATCACCCTGCTTGTTCCTGGCCATTAATTTCTGTGTGCTGAGAGACATTCCCTGACTGCTGGTTTGCTGGTGTTACAGCTCTTGGAACATTCCAGATGCTCTGCCTCCACTCATCGTGTGCAGCTGCCCACTTCCACCCTTGGGCAGGCAGATCATGTGCAGGAGCCCCAGACAGCTCCTGTGCCATGTGCAATTGTTTATATGGCATAGGACAATTAGGAAAGCATTTAATACTCCTGCTGCAGTACTGCTGTGAGCAGGACGAATCATCCAGGAGACATTTTAGCTGGGGAGATCAGGTTATGTGGCTGAGAACTTTTCCTGCAAGATGGAAATTGAGCCTTCATCAAAAACTCAGCTCTTGTGCCTTCTGGACTGAAATGAGGGCTCAGCCAGCCAGGCAGGGGTAACACTGTACATCTGTAGGACCAGCCCTGTGTTTTCAGGGACTTATGGAAAAATATATGCCCTGTCATATGAAACGCAGTAACTAATAAATAATGATCCGCATTTCTCTGACTGCAACACTTAGCAACTGTTCATGACTGCAGTGTTGTAATAAGTCAGAGAGCAGCCAGATTTCTGCACGGGGAGACCTAGAGCACAGGACCATTGCTGGAGATCTCTTCCTTTGCAAGAAGGAGTGGTACATGACCTCCTTCCCCGTTAAAATCTCTCCGTAGGCAATAGTGCTGCCAGGAAGAGCTGTAATCTCCCCTGGGTGGGGGAAATGGCATAACGGGCACATCTCCAGATCACACTCCCTGGCTCACCCATCGAACAGGCTTATCTGTGGGTTTGGAAGGGAGGAAGGTAGAAAAGTGCCAGCCATCTCTGCTGGAAAGTCCGCACATGTGGCTAGCAGGAAGATTTTGGCCATGATTACATGAAATCCAGCACGGTTTGGTCAGTCTGAAGCTGCTGCTTTCCTCTGCTCTGGCACATCTGAACAAGATCCAGCATTCTGGGTGAAAGCTAATGCAGCAGCTGAGGCTGGCACAGTGGGGACTGAGCCGGCTTCAGAAAAATCATGTGGCTTTCCAAACATCTTGCAGTCCAAAGCAAAACCAGCAGTTCTGACATGCTGTGAGCAATAAACAATGAGCTTTGTCAGCATGTCTAGAGGAAATGATAATTCCTGGAGTGTGAATGATGAAATGTTAACCAAGATGGAGGCTTTGGATAGCATTGTGGTTAGGAAAGCATATGTGCATCAGCGTGGAAGAGCTGACACTAATGCAAAGAGCCCTAACTAAGACATGAAGATCTTCCAGGTCTTTCAGCTTACTCCCCAGTGGTGTTTTCTCTTGTTCCCTGTGTGAAGTGTAAAGCATTGCTTACCCCTGAAAGGGAGATTTGCACTGCTGTAAACCAGCACCTGAATTCATCCCTCTTGCTGCATGGCTCTTCATCACCTACAACTCAGCACTGCTGTTCAGCCCTCTGAGACACACAGGGCTTGGTGCAGGTTAATTTACTGTTGTGCCTGCATTACAAGATTGGCTATCCCTCTTTTCTGTTCTTTGTACTAATAGGTAGCTCTGATTGCTCTGGTTACTTCAGTGTAATAGAAAACCTAATGAAATCGGCGGGAGTGTTTTTACAGGTTATGGTGACCTTGACAGAGACCTGGTAGCCCTGTGCTTAAATATTTTGCAAATCTGTTGCTCAGTTTTGAGGCTAAAAAGGGTCAAAGTGCTTAGAGAATCTTAAAATTGCAAACTGTGTGAAATGTTTCCAGTCACTCCAGCAATGAATAGCAATGGACATGCATATATTAGCAGAAAACAAGAATAACTAGAGTCAGAGAAAATGATGCAATTATTCATAGTAATAATATTAATTTCACAATGTCATCACTGAAGGGGCCTGTTGCAATAAATAACCTTGAGAGTTATCTTGGTGTGTGTGACAGAAGACGTATGGGCATTTGAGATCAGATTGCACAATAACTTTTTCCTGATGTGCCCTATGAAACATGGAACCTTGATCTCACTCTCCAGTCACCCATGATGGGTTGTTTTAAGAAAAATGACATGCAGTACCATTATTCAATGCTGGAGGAAAAAAAAAAAAGACTCAGCATTCTGCTATGACTAGTGTTACCCTCAGGCATTTCTGGCATGTTTCCGTTGTAAATTCACTTTACATGTGGCCAGGAAGTACAACATCTTGTTGCATCTTGGAAAAAAACTTACCATAGTTCTTCTCTGTTGCTCATTTCCAATCTACAGAAGCATCTGGTGGTACCATGTCAGATGATCTGTCATTAAATGTAAAAGGTTTAGCCCACAATGCACTTTAATGCCTGAGTCTCATCTTGCAAGAACAAGGTCAAATAATATTTTACTTTTCTACCTTTTTAACTGTGACTTTCTTCCTTTTTTTTTTTTTTTTATTTTTATTTTTTGTACTTCTCTCTTCTGAGCAGGACAATGGTTTTCTTCCAAATACTGTTTTCATCATTGTCACTTCTGAGCAATTTGGTTTTGGATGGAGATAAAAAATTAACACTGCTGCTTTCCAGGAAAATCCTAGCATCACAGGTTTCCACCAAAGCCTGGCCCACACATCCAAGTTTTGAGACACACTTAGGAAAAAAATACAAAATACTACACAGGGAAAAGTAATAAAAGGACAAATACAAATACTCCAGTTTGCATGAGTGATACTGCAGGGCTTGAGATGATGGATAGCCATGCTGTGGTATTTGCTAGAGGGGCATAGATTTGCTGGAAAATATTAAGGCTCATCTTTAGTGTCATAAACATGGCCTCTCTCCCACCTCTCATTCCTTTCTTGTTTTCCCTGTCTGGACCAAGCCAACATCTGCTTCACTATTCCCATCATTCTCACAGTGGCAACCCCAAAAAATATCTGTTGAGCATTAGGAGGAAGGTAAAGGGCCATTTGCACAACATAAAACTTGCTTTCATAGTTCCACCTAAGCCAAGGTCCAAGCACCATAGTCTTGTGCACTGTCTACTGGCACAGTGCCTGTCAACTCCCTGCCCCATATGTACAGACTTGGAGCTCTGCGGTAACAGAATTGGATCATTTCTGCCATGCTCATCTTCCATGACCTGCCCCTTTCTCTCTCCACACCTTGCCTCCCATGAGGATCACTCTGTCACCTGCTTAATCTGGGAACTGAGATGTGGATAAAACCGGTTGCATTTCCCAGAGGTTAGGCTGGTTCCTCTGTCATAAGCCTCATGCTTATAATAGAAGCAGGAAAATTTGAGAAAATACAACTGATGTAATTAGTGTAACCTTTCTGCCAGGTGGTTAACAGCAGAGAAAAATGTTTGGATTTAATATACCCATGGCCCCCCTTGAAAAGGGACTAAATTCCAATCTCCACTTAGAAACCTGAGAAAACTAAACATACCCTCCCCGGGAGCTCTTAAAGAGATGGATTTCCACCACTCACTTGCATTCCCAGATCTTTATTAGGCAAGAGGGAGCACAGTCATAAAGTCAGGCAAAGCCAGCAATGGCAATATATATCCAGATAATGAGCAAAAGAAACCACTTTTTCAGATCTGTTGGCGGACGTCCACCTCCCTTCCCCCTGTCTCATGAAAAGGTCCCCCAAAGAGAGCCCCACAACTCTAGCACCTCACCCAGGGTCAGGATCAGTGAACAGTCCTACTCAAGGCAGTGATGGGGGACCCCAACTGCCAATGCTGTGGGTAGGATAGCTCTCAGTTGCCTGCACAACCACCCAAAGACCTAGTGATAACACACACTGATGATCCATACGCCTCGGAGAAAATCAGAACACAGAGGGGCGCAGAGTTGCAAGGCAGGAGTTCAGGCAGCAGAGTGCCATCAACTCACGACCTGGCAATGCAGTGTGGTGCACCTACACTTTTAGCTCCTGGTAGAGCCTGCAGGCAGAAGTGGAGCAAGCACTATTCCAGCCCGCTTTATGGCATGTCATCAAAGAAATTGAGGTATGCAAAGGACAGACCACTTTTCCATGCAACTGTGCTGCTGTTTCCTCCAAGACACATATCGTAACAGTCAGGTTTTCACACCAGTGTGTTCTGAGCACAGGGGTCCTTCTGGATCTCAGATGGCTGGAAAGGAATAACTGTGGTCTCCAGAACTGTTTTATCCTCCCAGCTATGCTTGACTGGGAGGTTGCGTCATGCCAATTTGGACATGGGAACCTCACCTCTCCTGTCTGTTGAGTTGCTGTAACTTGCTTTGCCTGGTACTATAATTTCAAACTGTTTGGAAGCTGCTGCTTCACTCTAACTATGTTGTTCTATCATTTACCATGAGAGTCTTTCTACTTGGATACCATCATTTGCAACTGCTTATGAATGATTTGGGGCTGAAGATGTAAATGTTCATCTTCAATTTGAAAGTCTTAGAGGATTTAACTCAGTCTACTTTAGGAGCTTTTTAATTACATTCTATCTTTCCATTCTGTCTTACTGGGTCTATTTGGAGTTTACTGAAATACCCAAGGGCTGGCTACTAATTCAGTGAGCTCTAGGACGGATTCTTTACCACATTCAGCGAAGCTCAAAACTACTCATTACTCTTAGAGATGAAGCTGTGGAGTTAGAAATTATTGGGAAGGTGTATGTTTTGCATATTACAACCTTTTGCCTGACTAAATTATACTTTACGCTCATCTTAAACCTAGAAACATAATTGGAAAACCTAAAAGAATCCTTCTGAGATCCTTTAAACCTGCCTTTCCTGGAAGAAAGTAAAGGTGCTTTCTCCTTCCATGAGATCCCCTGTTGAAACAATACATAGCTATGAATGTGGAGCAAGAAAGAGCAGGGCAGGGTCTAGGACTGAAGGAGGAGACTTATATGAAAAAAATGGAGATAGTCCAAGCAGCAGCAAAGAGACAACACAAAGTGTCCATGGGCATTTATCCAGGAAGATTAATTCATCTCTGCCTCCATCATATGTCGATGGTGCCCAGAGAACATGTGTTGACTGGTCAGTGTCACAGTGGAGTGGTAAAGAGCATTATTCAGTGTTTGGATAGCACATCCAGCTGTCCTTCTGGCTGCCCAAACACATCGTATGACATGGACAGAGGTAAGAGACTCTGCCTGGACAGCTTTGGTGAGGAACAGGACTCATCTTTCCCATGCATTTCATTTTAGTTCTGTTCCTTTTTCTCTTTTCTTTCTCCCCCACTCCCTCTTTTTTTTTCAGAAGGCACCCATCCAAATGGCCCTACGACCTGCCTGTGCTGTGTAGCTGTTTTCCTGCTGAGCAGCCATCAGCTGGCAGCAGGTGGTGGGGGAGTTGGCAGTGGTAGCTGTGGTGACCTCTCTGCTACAGCGTTTGCACAATGCCCTGGGAACTCCTGGAACAGATGGGAATGATGTATATGAGAGATATTCCTGGGGCCATTACACAGTGTGGGAAGAGTCTGGATTTCAGCGGTCCTTTTAATTTCTTTCATTCATCTCCACTGAAGTCACCAGTTGAAAGCAATTTTAAGCACTTGGATCATACAGAATACATAAATACCTGTATTCTGGCTAGCTGTAACAATTCAATGATAAGTATGACTCCCTGGTGAATGAACAGGATATCACAGACTTATTTTGAATTCCAAATGGGTCAGAGGTGAATCTTTTTCTGGATTTCCACATTTATTTTCTCTTAGCAGGTTAGGTTTTCACTTGGAAAAGGCATTGTTACAGTTCTCAGACTCATGATTGCAATGGAAACACCTCCAGATCTTCTGGAGATATTTAAAACAAATTTGTTATAACCTGCAATTTGGTTCTACTTTCTAGGGAACACCTTTATTTTTATATATCGATATAGTTCAGGCTTATGTATTTCACATATATAGATCCAGTAACCTTGAATCAATATGTATCCTTTGATGACTACTTTAAGAGGTATTAAATTCATTAACCTTTAGAGGCAATAATGGCCTTTTCTGTGGTATCCTTGTTTTGCACCATTATCTGAAATAATGAAGTTAGAGGCTTTGAAAGAGATGATAAAAAATGTTTATAGTATCTTAAAAGAAGACCTATTCTGCATTTTTAAAATAGTGCAATTTGAGCATTTTAAAAGATTTCAACAGCCATTTACAATTGCTGAAAGTTTCACTCGACAGCTGGTTGAAAATTGTGGAAAATACTGACATGAGCTCAAGAGTCAGATTATTTTGGCTAGTGTGAGTATTTCTCTAGGCTTTAAAAGTAAGGCAATGGGATAAAACAAATTCTGATCCTAGCATTAGACTTTCAGGCAGACTGTAATACGCATGTTGTGCTGTCCAGGTATTTTGGTGCTGGCACTCAATATGCAATGTATACACACACACACACACACACTCACTCCACTTTTCTTCACTTGTATGTTTAGTTGAGCAGTGTTTGGGCTTCAAAGGACATGCATGTAAGCACACATGCATGTGTATGTACACAGACATAAGTCCAGCTCTGAATATGCACATGCAATAGATGCCAAATTTGTGCTTATATCACACCTGCCACCTTGCAGTCAAATATCTTGAAGTATTTTAAAGCCATTTAAGAACCAAATATCCCATGGGTGTAGTCACGAGCTGCTGGAATAATTTCACTGTTCCTAGCCATGCCCAGGTGGCCATAGAGCTGCACAATAATGTGCTCAGTTCTATGCTTTTCTGTATTCACACTACATAGATAATAATTAAACCTCTCTTCACTGTTGCAAAGTGGATATGTTTATAAGTTTCCTAGTGAAGAGAAATCATTCTCACAGGTCCTTGCAGGTTAGCAGTGCTAGGAACAACACCCATAAGTGTTATTGCCCTGAACCATGTGCTCATCATCAGAGCTGGTGATGTCTCCAACATCTTTTTTGCCACACACTGCTTCTTTAGATTTCTGTATCTTACTCATCATCCTGAAACAGAACGAAAGATAACTGAAGTGCCCTCAGCTCTGAAAATAGTTTGATCAGAACCTCCCAGGATTCAGCCTGGTTTTGTCAGAGGAAAGACAAGTGTGGTGATTGTCAGCTGTGTGAATCCCAAGGGAGGCCCACAGAATCTCTGTTACACACTTGGTGAGCCAGGCACAAAGCTATCAGCATTCCAGGTCTGCTCTGAACATCACAGGAAAAAAAAAAAAGTAAAGTTTTAAATTAAAAAAAGAAATTCCATCAAGGTTAATCTTTCAAAAGCCACAGTGCATCTGGATGCCTTCTTCCTTGGTATTAATTACAAAGACTTGCCCTGTAATCCATAAGCAAAAAATGAGCGAGATGTAAGCTCGCTGCCGTTGTCTTTAATATTTTGCTTGCTAACAGGGCATCTAATCCACCATGAGCAGGAATTCATCAAGCCTCAGGAGCTACCTAAAGCACACAATCCCTCTAAATGAGCAGTAATCTCCTCCTTCAAATCTTCAGTCTCATGAACTAATAAGTGATGCTAAAGGCTCATTTGCTTTGGGAGCTCCCAGCGGCAGAGGGGGTGACCCAGCTGCAGGCACAGCAGAGAGCAGAGCCCTGAGATGAGTGTGGGCAATGAGGCAGATTCCTGACACTTTTACTTTTGTGGTAAAGAGCCCTTCTTCCTTGGCACACCAGTGCTTTACTGAAATTTGTGAGCCACATGAACACAGGACTAAGATCCCAGTAACGGTTTTGAGCAGTGAGATCAATAATAATTTCCACAAACTCTGCTCTTTTACATAATGCTTCCCTCCCCGCTCCCTGTGGGATAAACAGTGGGACTCAAGGCTGACATTTTGCAGATGCTGGGAGCGCGGGCAGTTCTGTCAGTGGCGGCAGGAGGAGAAGGAGGCAGCATGGGGGAGAGGCACAGGCAACTGAAATTCATTACTTGGAGAGGTCGTGAGGGTCAGTGACAGTGGCGCTGAATGGATTTTTCCAGCCGTTTCAAGATGAGATTTGCACTCTGTAATCTGAATGCTTTTATCTATTTCTGAAAATAGACAGGAATTTTTTCCACAGGCTGCTCCAATCTGGCCATGGAGATGCAGGGAAGGATTACAGGGATAAATTCAGGTTTTGTTAAGCAAGCATAGCTTTTCCAAACCAAACATAGACAGCATTCTCACAGCATAAACATGTGTACAAGAGTTCTCTTGTCAGAAGGACACGTCCCCTTGTGCAAGAGATGAAAGTGCTGGGTGCTGTGCACAGCCCTGGAGTCTTTAACTCCTGTTTTGTGTGTTGTTTGCCTCTCCAGGCCAGCTGTGCAAGCGCCAGTGAAGTCTCTCCAAAGCTGCAGAGAATGATCTAGATTTGTTTCTCCTGCTGAACCGACAAGTACTAGTTTACTCAGTGATTATTTTCTGTTTCACTCACATTTTGCTACAGTCGAGCTTCCTCTCTTGCTTAGTCATGTCCTCTTCTGGCAGTGGTTTCTCTGAAAAGAGAGCTGATTCTAGAAATTAGGTATGACAGAAACTGCTGGGTGGCGTATTACAGCACTTTCAGGGATGAGGAACTGATAAGAAGCAAGCTTTATTTACTAACTTTTTCTATTCAGGGCAGAAAATATGATTCCGGGGTCTGGTTTTGGTGTTATTAAATATTTTCAGCTAGAAACTAAAGGACATGCTTGGGTGTGTATATACCAATGTACTGGGGTAAAATATGTAGCAGGACCTGCAATTGCACAGCATCAACTGTGTTCTCAAGGTTTTACCATTTTCCTGGTCTCTCTAAGTACCACTAGCCCAGTTTCCAAGCAGTTCACCTGCCCACCCTTGAGTCATATGGTCACTCTCCTGCCTATCTCCTTCCAAGTACCAATAATTTTCCCTTACCTGCATTTTAGCATCACCACTTTATATACAAAACAACTGTTATGAAGCACAGATATACCCTTTAAGAGTGGAAAGAGCTGGGTGCTGAGCTGTAACCCTGCTCTCTCAGTCTGGGGACATGCCATTGTTAGTGGGCAAATGTTGGTGCAGAGACAAGTGCTGGGCCAGCAGGTCGAGAGCTTTCCTTACTGTCCTGCCAGGAGGTGGCTCTGCCTAGCCATGCCCAGGTGGCCATAGAGCTGCAAAGTAAACACTCAAGAGCAATAATTCTCAGGGAGAGTGAGGGAAAGGAGAAGGTAGTTCGCTTAAGCATTGCAGTCATTGATGGTAGTAAAGCCTTTGTGGTGGGAAGGTGTGGATCTGCATGGAAAACAGTGTACATGACTGGGGCCACATCAGAGCACACAAGACCTGGAAAACCATGCCAAGAGCTGAGCTGCTGAAGGATCTTGACAACTCTGAAAGATGATGATGGGGAGTGACCATTCCCTGGAAGCCTCCTCAGCTTCAGAGATGGGGGGAAGGTCTCTTAGGAGACAACCAGATCCACTGAGCTTCAGCTGTTTGACAGAGTTTAGATCAGCCCTTCTCAATGCAATGCGGCACATCCATCAAAACAAAAACCAAACAAACAAGTAAGCAAGTGTAAAAACCCATTGGCATTCACCCATGCCCATAATATTTAGCAACAGCCTCTCACCAGTCTCCTGTCTGTGCATCCTAAGCTCATCCATTTGCCTGAGCTCAGAGCACAGTTTTATTTCAAGCCAACAGCAAGCACTGTCTAGGGGGGGCCAAACGCCTTCAGATGCAGCCGTTCCTTGGCACAGAAGAAGAGACATCAACCATTTCCCCTTGGCAAGCTACTACTGACAGCAAAATTAGTTGAATCCATAATTTAGAAATTAAGTTTCTATTATTTACCAAGCCAGTCAGACTGAAGTGCTAAACATCACCTCCTGAACAAATGGAGATACTAAAACCATACCCTGAGGAAGTGTTCAGAGGACTTTCCTTGTGGGGCAGGATGTCTGTGCAGATGGCAACCTAATTCCAAAGATTTAAGATAGTGTTTGGGCTCATCAAACTCTCCACACTAGCTTCTAATGGTCCCACCAGGTACAGTTCCCTGTGTACTGACCTTCCCACACTGATAGATGGGGTCTGTGCTACCAGACCTTCAGCTGGCTCTTCTGCCTTTTTCCCTGCCTTCCCCAGTAAACAAATAATGGCAGACTCCTATTCAGCCTTGTCTATTTTGGGATCTCTAGCAGTCCTACTGATAATCACTGTTATAAATGTTTACACTGATAGGAGACTGGCCCATATTGTACAGAGATAATAACAGTACAATTTGATATTCATGAGGTGCTGATGATCTCTAAATATAGAAACAGAGTAATTATTGCTGGCATTACAGGCTGGATTTCAAAAGGCAGATAAATGGAGAAATGGATATGCTATTTATTGCAGCTTCAACAGTAACAACAGGAAAGCTGTCTCCCTTGATTAGGCAAGGACCAGACTGCAGAAGGCAGAGCTCATAGCAGAGGGTGAAGGGATGTGATAACCTACCAACAGAAGGGAAAAGCACAGCTGTAGAAAAGAAATCTGAAAATGCACCTAATGTCAAGCTCAAACCCATGTGTGCAACTATGCAAGACAACAGTGAAACAAGTTGGCTATACCAGGAAAATCTGTTGTGACTAGAAAAAACATTGGAGATTTTTCTACCAAAATCCCAACCACTTGTATCTGTAGGCAGTGAGCTTTGACCTCACTCCAACTGCAAGAGCTGCAGAGTCACTCAAGGTTGGTATAGTGGCCTCTAGGATGAGCTGGATGTGTGGCATCCCTGCATGTTGGCCACTGAAGCAAGTGCAAGGTCCTGCACCTGGGTCAGGGCAGTCTCCACCATCATTACAGGCTGGGGGATGAAGGGTTTGAAAGCAGCCCCATCAAGAAGGACTTGTGGGTTCTGGTGGATGAAAAATTGGACATGAACCAGCAATGTGTGCTCCCAGCCCTGAAAACCACCTGTATCTTGGGATGCATCAAAATCAGCATGGCCAGCAGGTCCAGGGGGATGCTTATCCCTTTCTACTCCACTCTGGTGAGACCCCACCGGGAGTGCTACACCCATATCTGGGGCCCACAACATAAGAAGGACATGGACATGTTGGAGTGAGTCCAGAGGAGGTTACAAATATGATCAGAGAGATGGAGCACCTCTGCTATGAAGACAGGCTAGGAGAATTGGGGTTTTTCAGGCTGTAGAAGAGAAGGCTCCATGGAGACCTTACAGCAACTTCCAGTACCTAAAGGAGGCTTACAAGAAAGATGGAGACAGACTTTTTAGCGGGGCCTGTTTCAACAGAATGAAGGGCAATGGTTTTAAACTAAAAGACAGTCAATTTAGATTAGGCATAAGGAAGACTTTTATAATGAGAGTGGTGAACCACTGGAACAGGTTGCCTAGAGAGGTGGGAGATGCCATCTCCCTGGGAACATTCAAGGGCAGGTTGGATAGAGCTCTGAGGAACCCGGTCTAGTTGAAGGTGTCCCTGCTCTTTGCAGGGGGATTGTAATTGGTAACTTTTAAAGATCTTCCAGGCCAGAATTTTCTACAATGCTATGGATGTGCATGTTACATAGTTCCCCTTTTCTGACTTTCTTCGCTTCATTTTAGGAACATTTAGATCTTACTGAAGACAACAAAAATTATGGGCGCTCATGGCTTCTGATGAACAGGTTGCTGATTGACTACAGATTCCTTCAATACAGGTGCAGGTACTTAGCTTCAAGCATGCAAGTTGGTACCACTGAGGAATTTCCTGGCAGAATCTCTGCTCTGTTGAATGCTCTGTGTGTTGGGATATGTGTTTGGGGCCATGTCCTTCTCCCAGTCTCTAAAGAATGATAGCAAGGTTAGTTACCTAATGACTGGGAAGACACTCATCTGTGTGGAAGCATGGCCTTTGTAGTTTCCACAAAGCAGTGGTACCCACGGAGCTGAACACTGCCCCGGCTGCACTGCCAGAGTCATCCAGGATCTAACACTGTTTTGTGCAGCCATTCCCTCCCACCCCTGTGAGGAACCTCACCTTGACTGATGCTTCCACGATGCACAAAGCCAGATTTGCTTTGAATTGGACCTTTACCATCACTGTGTTGAACAAAGTGCTCACTAGTTTCAGTTGCTGTAGAGAAAAAACGTGGACTGTAGCCAGGCTGTTGCCCCAGACAGATCAAAAGAAAGGAATGCTTCAAACAGAACAGGGCAGGAGCTGTAGGTTCATCTGGGGTTTGGTTGTTGGTATGACTCTTGACAATGATTTTCTGAAGTGAGATGAGGAAGAGATAAAAGTTACCCACCACATGCAGTCTTTGGTCTGAAAGGTAATTGCAAAGAAGGTGTTTCTAAGAGTAGTAGTTCCTGAATCAGTCTCCTCATTAGGTGACTCTGCAGTCTTAAGAGTGAAGCAGAAACTTGAACTCTCAGTTTCTCCGAGGTTTAGAGAACTGGTACTTGCATGTGAACTTCATGTGGATTAGTAGATGAAGAGCTAAAATTATTCACCTGCCCTGCTGCTACTCTTCTTCCCTTCCTATATCTTCTCTATGCATATGCAAAATGGGAGAGAAGAAAATAAAAAAGAGAAGGGAAGAAAAAAATTCTAAAGAATTGCAAGTAAGAAAAAAATGGAGGTAAAGCTTCATAGCATGTACACAGTGTTTAATATGTTCCTGTAAGTATGCAAATATTGACTAAACCTTAACATTCAGTATAGTCAACTGGAGTGGGTTATTCTGTGTTGGAGCAGAGGGAGTCAAAGTTCCCCAGGCTTTTATAGCTCTTTGTCAGACAACACCTCGAAGTTTTTACTTAAGCTTTACAGCTGGGGAAACCAAATTGCTGAGAAGTTACATCACTTGGCCAAGAACCACAGCAAGTCACTGGCATGATTTCCATGGAAGCTCAGCCTAGTTCTGTCACCAGCAGTCTCAGACAAGAAGGGTCTTGGTTAAACTGGCCATGTGTGGGGTTTCAAACTAATTGTCACCAGCAGCATGAGCTACATGGCTTTGAGGAAACTCTCCTGTGCTGTGCTTGGCTCTGTGTCAGTATGGTGCAGAGAAATGAGTGGCTGTGACCAAGCCAGTGTCACTGCCTTGAGGTCACAGTGACTTGGCAAATGGACCCCACTGTCTCAGACAAGCTCCAGGCTTGTCTGCACCACATCAGCTCCCACACGGAGCGTTTTGCTTAAATAACTGATGAGGGATGTTCTTGTTGTTGAACATGTGTTTCATTTGGATAGAAACTGCTCAGCCTGTAGGGAATCTGTGCTGTGGCAAAGGCAGATCAGAACAGTATTTTTTAATTAAAAAAAAAAAAAATGTTTCAAGCATAGTTTGTACTCTACCTGGGGAGGAGCTGTCTGCCCCTTGGGAGTTTCAGGATGCTGAACCGTGACAGCAGCTGTTGCTTCCCTACTTGCTGATCTTAAGCATTACATTACTCTCCTAGGCAGGTGATGATGGAGGCAGAGCACCACCTTCTCCAATATAATCCAAAATTCCCTGTGGTCTATGCAGCTTACAAAAGAAATCTCAAACTGGGATGCTGCTTCAGGGCTGGAGGCTAGAGCTGTTCACCCTGTTGCTTGCAGATCCCCAAGGGTCTTGGAGGAGCTCCAGGGGTCCAGCACAAGACAGAAGTGGGTATGCTGGCAGAAGGCTTGGATCCGCTATGGGAGCAGCACTTCTGGGAGATTTGTAGGCTCTGCAAATCAAAATGTTCAAGAATGCAGTGCTGAGGTCTGCTGCTGTAAGCTTTGTGAAGTAAAGACAAATCACCAATCTTTAGGGACAACACTAAATTTTGTATAAGGGAAAAATGTGACATTCATTTGTAACTTCCAGGTCTTTCCAATTCCCATTTGGTCACAGTTCAAGGTTGTGCTTCCCAATCACAGTTCTTTGCTACTGGGCTTTTTTCCCCCCACAAAATATGAATTTTGTCCTCATGAGGTCAATGATTGGAATTTTCTATTCAAGAAGCTTTTCTTCTCAGTTTCAGATGGCCATAAGGCGAGCAACTATGCAAGTTTGAAGGTCGCCAGCATCATGTGATGACAGCCAGGGTTTCTCACCAACATCATTTCTCTGTGTCTGAGGCCTGCCCATCTGCATTAGTCTAGTTGTGTGAAACCAAGGGATAAAATAGAAACTAAATAGAAATTACACTATTAAAACAGGTCCCAGGAGCTACTCTGGCAGCACTTTATTTGGTGCATGTTCTCTGCCACGGTTGGTCTCACTTTTATATTTGTGGCTAAGAGGTGCTAACTTCTGGGGCTTGGAATAACTCATCATTTTTTAAAGCAGCTCCTTTGAAGCACAGAGCAGAGGAGAAGGGAGCTAAGAGAAGAGGAGATGGTTAGAGCGGAGAAAAGGTGGGAACCCCAGACCTTCCCTTCCTACGTGACTTGTCTTATGCACATTACAGAGAAGTATCAAAAGCATGTCTTCACACGCAACCACAGGTCAGTCTGCTGAGGGTGGGAACAAAGAGAGCGGGACAATGAGGGTGGGAAGTGGAAATAATCATTGTTTTTAGCTCAGATCAACATGTCCAAATCAAACCTTCACAGCTAACTTTCCTCATAACTTTTTCCACTTCCACTACTGCAACTCTCCCTTTGGAATGAGCGGTGGAAACAGTCCTTGTGGGTCATGAGAAAGGATCAGACCTCTAAACATGTTGTTATTCCTGTTTTCCAGCCCTTGGCACTCACAAAAACAGATGATTAAATAGAGTAGGTAACAGTCAACTGATCCAGCCGTCCCAGCAGGTACAGGGAGTTCTCTGTGAGGAGCAAAACTGCTGGAGTAGGCATTTTCCCTATTGCAAAGTCACTTGTTATTCTTTACAACCAAAGCAATGCAGATGCTGCAAAAAGGCATAACCTTACTAGAACATATTTTTCTGCATTTCCAGACTTATTACTAGATACCTTGTCTGCAATGCCCTGTAACAAACTTATAAGCAAATTAACATCTCGTATACTTTAACAAGACAGTTTTGGGTTTGTTTTAGCCATGTAATTATACAGGAGATAAGCGAAAGGGTTTTAACTTTAATCCAGGTTGCTTGTCCTGAATAATAAAAACTGAACACCAGTAACCACATAACACACATATGCCCCATATCTAGTATGGACAATTATGAATTTATTATAGCCTTATCCTTTAAAGGAAAGGAAAAAAAAAAGTTTTCTATCTTTCTGCAGCCCATGGAGCTATGGGATCTAGACACCAAAGTTCATTTGCTGCTAATGCAGCATCACCCCTCTCAGTTACCTGACCTGCATTTTACTTCTTAAGTGCAAAGGTATTTTCTGGAAAAGCATATGAAGCACAGGACACACTCATTGGAAGCTATGGGAAGTTTAAGTTGCTGCAATGCTTCTGTTCCCTGTGTGTGCTCCAGGGAGAGCTCTGTGCAGGTGCCTGGTCAGAACAGGGGAATGGGAGAAGGCAAATGGCAGAAAGGAGCCCATATGGCCTGCCCTGGAGCCCTCTTAGGTGGGTTTAGGAGACAGGACGTGAGAGGAAATGGGGTGAGAAGGGAAAATACAGCAGGGATTTATTACAGAAGGGGCCTGTCAGGGCTTTTGGCTTGTGGGAGGATGGGGGCCCTTTGTTAGCTTCTCCCACTGCTCCTCATGACTTTATCTGTTGGGCAAGCTTCTCGGTTTCTGCTGGGAGAAGAGCTCCCCATGGGGGAGTCTATCAGACATAGAGATGAGAGAGTTTCAAAGTAAATCAACATGCAAAAGACCTCCTAAATTTAGACTCCACGACAGCCTCAGTCAGTAAGTCTGGAGCAGGGTGGGGGTCAGCAGAGGTTCCACTGCTGCTAAATGGTAGCAGAAATCCAGGGCAAGCACATAGAACACCAATCTCACACTCTGGCAATAGCCCACATCCAACAACAACACAGGGAAACAAGTTACACCAGACCACAAGAGATAGAGGAAGGACTACAGGCTTCCAAGCACAGGTAGTACAGTCTGTCACGACTTCAATTCCACATCCCTGTGGGAACACTTCTGTGCCCCAACTCCACTACCCACTGGGGCACAAAACACCTCCTGGCTCAGCATCTGTGAGTGTTGTTGAGCGGGACTGGTGGTGAAAATCAGCTTTTAGGAAATGCACAGCCATCCCAAGAGGTGTGCCATTTTGCTTTGGAATGCTATCACTATTCTCAGAGAGGCCAAGGCCATCACAGTCTTCGCTGTACACATGGGGTCACTGGCTTATGGTGGTCCCTACTGCATCAGCATCGGGGCTACTAGACCAACTGGTCCAGGCAAGGTCACCCTGCTCAGACCCCCACATACAGGTGCTTTAATAAAGTCATTGCTTTGCACTACTTGAATAGAAAACCAAGGTCTGGCAGCCTTGAGAGATGAATAGCCAGGGTCACTCCGTAGTCCTTAGATAACACTACAGATACAACAGCTGGGTTAGGTGCCTCTGGCACCCATGGGGACAGAGAGGAGAATATAAAGCTTCCTGCAAAACTAGCAGCAGTGCTGCTCACATGCATGTGCAATTGGGAATGGTCGTGCCATAAAGGGAGAGTCTAAAAACAGCCAGACATTTTTCCTTTGTTGTTTATTTTCTTCTGCCACATGACACAGTGCAAAGAGCAATGTTATACAGATGGTCAGCAGTGAAGCTGTGTAACAAAAGAGAAAAGTGGTTGTCCCAAAACATCTGACAGGGCTCCATCGTGATTAATCACGGGCCAGAAATAAAAGTGACCCCCATAGCACTGGTGGGGGGAGCTGGGAGCCTACTCCTGAGCATGTCTAATATACCATATCAAAAGGCTACCTGAAAATCCCTCAGTGGAGTCAGCCAAATTATTCAGGGACCTCAGCCAACTTGAGTATCTTCTGCTTTATGAGCCTTGAGGACCCTAAGGCATGTGCACTGTTGCTATTCACTGCAGTGGATTCAGACTAGTTCTTTGCTATCTATATTTATCACTATCCCCTCAGGAAGTGTTTTGGCAGGATTTTGTAATGAAAACCCTGCCCAGAGCACACTTTGGCATGCAGCGAGCAGCCTTAAAATAGTGCAGTGACATACTGCAATAATTACTCATATTAACACTCTTCATTGTGCTGTGTGACGCTTTGCCCCTGTCGCCTGGCTCATGCCACCACTTGGCGCGTGGTGG
Source organism: Acropternis orthonyx (assembly GCA_035583155.1). Taxonomy (NCBI): domain Eukaryota; kingdom Metazoa; phylum Chordata; class Aves; order Passeriformes; family Rhinocryptidae; genus Acropternis; species Acropternis orthonyx. The sequence continues at coordinate 13,727,399 of JAWWEU010000111.1, read as the reverse complement.
GATGGCAGGAAAGAGCTGACCTTTCCTAAAAGGCAAAGTTCAGCGCCACGCTTGGCCCCGAGCCCCTGAAAACGAGGCAGACCTGGCTGTGGTCTCATCCGTCACACCAACAGAGAGCTGGCACCAAGACCCCTACTTGCTCCAGATCCAAAGTTTGCAGGTGTTCTTCAGGCAGGATCTTTTGGCTCCTCTCTAGCCCATCGGTGTTGTTTGAGGAGAATGTTTTAAAAAAATAAGCACGAAAGCCCAACCACACAGGATAACTTTGAGCCCGCGCTATAGGAGCAGGCTGCTTGCTTTCCAGTTACATCCTGGCTTCCAGTCTAGCCTGTATTTTCAGGTTTTTATCCCCTTTGGAGTAAATCTTCCTTCACTGTGCTAACAGAATATCTTATTTTACCTTAAATAGTAACAAAATTGTAGTTTTCAGTCAGAAGAGAGATGGGGAAGTGGGGACAGCTTCTCTTGAAGTTGATGGAACCCTCAAAGTTTCAGTATTCTTGAGAAAAATGTTTTCTCTGTTCAAAAGAAAAAACCCAACTGCTTTAATTGCATGAATTGTGCATCTTGAGCATCTGCAGTGCGTTTTTCCTGTTGATGACAAAACGAATTTTTGAGAAACTTCTTGTTACTCATGTCTATTTACCTAAATTTGCTGGATTTCATGAGCTCGATTTAAAACCATCCAAGTCAGTACAAAGAGTCCCAAATACTTCAATGGGCTTTGATTAAAACCTCAACTCCTCTAGGACTGCTCAGTGTTCCCCACAGTCATGGTCCACATGTTTCAAGATGACATAGTCCTGTAATTGCAGAGGCCAGGATCTCTGAACAAATATTGATGTAACTGCTTAATTATGGCTGCACAAGGAGAGAGAATACTGCAGTCCTTTCAATGTACTCTCATTCAGAGAAAGAGCACAAAGACTCCTTTCGATCTTTACTTTCAGTGAGTGTACTGTCACTTTGGGGGAAATCAGTGCCTGATAACACACATCACTTCATTTGCTGGGACATGATGCAATCGCTGCATAAAGACACCACAAGTACACTATTTGTGTATGCCAGTCCTTTGTACTTCCATAGTGTTATCTAAGGAGCTTCAAGCCCTTCCTGAAGTTTAGCCATGCCTGCTTAAGAAGTTACATCCATGCTAACATTTGTCCTCTCCTTGCTTATGTAGACTCAATGAAATAAAAGACGTGGAGAATTTCAGAGCATTCACAAACAACAAACTATGACTGAAGGGACAATAGCAAATGGAATCAGCACATAAGGCTATTTTCTTCATTAAGAAAACTCATTTAAGTCACATGAGCTAGTGAATGTGCTCAGAACCACTTCTGTAACTATGATGCCATGGAAAAATGCTATTCCAAGACAGCATCTGGCTAAATACAACAGACTTCCATTAAGTGATCCTACACTTTGTCAAACTGCTAAACATCTTTCAGAATGTAACAAAGAATATTTTACAAAGCTGTCTTTCTCTAGCATGTCGTCAAATCTACCCTGAAAGCACAGTGAGGCAATGAGCTCAGTATCTGAATTTGTAACAGGATAGGTATCTGCCAAATGTATCGTCACCAGCCAACAATGCACTAGTCATATAGATTATTTTTTTTCCATGTACCAGTCTTTATTAAAACTTTCTCAATTAATGCCATGGTCTCCAGGACCTTCTGCCAAGGTCACCATTCATGGCTGAAAGGACTGCTCACTGGGTAGTGAACACTAACTTCTCTGGAGACTTTCTTGTAAGCCGTACTCAAACACAATCTTCTGTTAATTGCCTACACATACTTCGTGCATTAACAAGAGGAGTTTTAAATACATATATATATATTTAACCAAACACAACTGCAGAAGAAAACGTGAGATATTATCACCATATGAAGATTCTGTTGATGATTTTTCTACCAAAACCAGATCTGATTACTGACATGGTGGAAATGTTTTATTTGGAATAAAGCCTTTGCTTTAGAAAACTGTGTCTCAAATGCAGTGCTGGATGGCTGCTCCTGGACTAGCATAAATTCTTGCCTGTGAGAAAAGGTCAGTAATAGGCCCTTGCCCTAATTACTGCTCTAGATTTGGCTTTCTGCTGAAAGTTCACTCCTAGACATCTGATTTTTGAACCAGACTGGGTCCGTTACTCACAAAAGCTTCTCCTTTGATGTGCAACTCTCTGGGGCACAGCCTGTCTTACCACACTCAAAAGAGTAAGAGGTCTAAGGAAGTGCTGTCAGGAGCAAGCAGGGCCTCACCAGATCAAAGCAACCCGCTCACATAACATCCCACTCACCCATAACCTGCAAATGGTGATACTTAAAACTGATCAGTCTGCTTGGCAGTTTTCAGAATGGCTCTCAGCCCTATCTCACCATGGCTGAACAGAAGTTTTTTGGTACTGCTGGCCAGCCTGTCACTGAGCTTAGCCACAAGTGAGCTTCCCTCCCCAAAAACTTCCTCAGCTATCCTGAGGAACTGATACCCTCTGCAGAAACACAGCTTAGAGAAGTAGCTATCGCTGAAAGCCCCAGGCATTAGCAAAGCTCAGCAGGAACCCAGGGAGGGTAAGGGGAACATCTGTCCTGATCTCTTAAATGCCAGAGTTAAAGCCTGCACAACTCTGAGCCTTCCTCTGCTGCTATCTGTCCTCTGCTCTTAAGGCCACTCACAAAAGAAGAACATTTGGAGACAGCATGGTATTCAAATGCCCCAGGTGAGGCTACAGGCCACTCTTCTTACAGCAAGCAGGCAAGACCAGGCATCTTTACACGTCTTAGAACATTGCTTCTTATCAAGTGTGCAGCGGGACAACCTCTGCTCTCCAGGAGGAAAACCAGAGGGTGCAGTGATGGAGAACAAGCAGAGCCTGCCAAAGACTTGCACGTTTCCTTCTTTTTCACTTTTTCCTTTTTGAGACCTTTCCCCTTCAGTCCTGTAGACTCTTGGACCGCACAGAAAGTAATTTCAGTGGATAGTAGAGTTTTGAAAGAAGATTGGATCGAGGTCCTGGAAAAGAATAAAAGAGGTCCCTAGATCTCTTCTCCTTGATTATGCTTTATGGTCCTTGTATAGGGTAAGTTAACAGGTTTTTCTAGGTATGCCACAATCCATATTACATTATTTTTCCATTGCTGGTTTCAAATTATACTGCTTCTCCCTCTAAGCTCATAAAGTTCTTTTTAAAAGCTCATAAAATTTCACCTGTGTACATTTGTGGCTCTCAGGATATGAACTAAACTCAACTGATTTAGCTATATTTACCACTGCTGAACTTCACACTGTATTTCACCACACAACCTTTTCAGAAGGAATAAGTCACTTCCTCCTCCTCCTTTCCTCTTGCTAAATTCTTCTTGTGTAGCCACTGAATCCAGAAGACTAATCCAATGTTTTTACCCTTTTGTTTGTAACCCACCAATATAATTCTGGCTTAAAATGTAAATAAGTGTGTCTACACTGACAGATAGATAGCTTAATTCCGTATCTCTCTCCAAGGCCCTAAGTCTGTGGTCATTCACACCACATATTCATAGAATCATAAAATAGCTTGGTTGGAAGAGACCTTTTCAAGGTCCTCTATTCCAATCCTCCTGCAATAAGCAGGGACATCTTCAACTAGATCAGGTTGCTCAGAGCCTGTCCAACCTGGCCTTGAATGTTTCCAGGAATGGGGCATCTACCACCTCTCTGTGCAACCTGGTTTGCTCAAAGTAGTTCCTTCCAGAGGGAAAAACAGGCACAGCTGATGGGACTGTTTCCTACACATTTCCCATGAGGCAGGCAATGCCGGTGTGGAAGGCCCCAGTTTTGGTACCTCCTCCAAGACCCTCTTCCAAATATTCACACATGACAACCCAGAGCATGCAACACATACCATCAGCATCACATAATGGAAGCACCAGCCTGTCTGGTTACAACACCCCCACAGACATTTTTTCCATGTTTTTTTTTTTTGAGGGAGGTGGGGTGGGGTGGGGTGGGGTGGGGAAAGACAGAAAAAAGAGGAAAAAATGAAACACACAGAAAATTATTAGTGATGTGTCAAGGTCATAACTTGTGGCCCAGGAGAGACCTAAGCCAAAAGCTATGCAGTGTGGGTGCAGCCAGGCTGTTCCACAGGGACTCAGCGTCCAGCAGTACTGACACCAGCCACTGCACACCCCTGTGGTCTGGGGGCATCCCAAGGGGTGGCTGCTTCCCAGAGTGGGAACACCCAATGAGAGAGTTCAGGTCTCAAACTCTGCTCCAAGAAGCACCCAAATCCATGACAGCACCTTGCAGACCCCACCTCTGAAAAGCCTGAGAGGCTTCCTTGGTCCAGCAAACCTAGGGAAGGTCTCTCTTGGTCTTGTCAAGGTTGGACAAAGAGTCCAGCAGAAGACCTACAGCAACCATGCATCTAATACTGACAGAAATTAACACCTGTAAAGTAATGTGGTGGCCAGGCATAAACCCACAACTAGGGGGAAAGTTTATCTAAAAACATTTGGGTTGCCATGATTCCTTTTCCCATTTTAGACAAGACTGTGAAAACAGTTTTGATCTCTAGCCCTTTATTTCCTTTATGGCTGGAACATGAAGTGAATCAACATTTCAGAACCTCCAAAGTATCTTTATTTGCTTTTGGTATTTGCTTATAAAAATTATTGGAGTTTGTCAGAGGGAGTGGAGAGCTGCATTATTTTTCGCTGCTTGCGGAAGGAATGAATTTGCAAGGGGTACAACAGGAATTGGCTCCAGCCTTTACAACTCTGTGGTTTGTTCTCTTTCTTGGTTTCATGGTAAATTGCTGCACTGGACTGGAAGGATGCTTGATTCCTCACAGACTTCTGATTCTGAAGCAAGGATTCGTTCCCAGTAGCCTCAGTGCCTTGGCAGTGGTCACCTCTGCAGTCCTGACCCCCACAGGTCAGGAACACAACCCCTCTCCCACATGTACTTTGTAGGGTGTACAGCTGCCACGGGAGGCAGAGGCCATGCAGAGGCACCCACATGTTGGACAGGGACCCAGGCACCTGCTCCTCAGTGGGAGGCAGCAGGTCCTGATTGCCACTGAAAGCAGAAAGCTGATTTACTTTGTCATAAAAAGTAAAGTCTGTAATAAAATCTGATGGAAGAGGGAAGAAAAAAATCATGCCAATGTAGGAAGTCCTGCTTTTTCTTCTCCTAAGAGACAAAAAATTTACACATTTGTCCTGTCCAGAGAGATCGTAAACAAGGACTGGCCTGAAATCAAGACCCCAGCTATGAACATCCCTGAAGTTTAGAAGAGGACCTCCTCTCTTAAGATGAGCTATCTTTAAAACCTCCTTATAATCTCCAAACTAAAGTCTTGGATACCAGGCAGAAATTAATTTAAGAACATTACATCCAGATGTAGATTTTAATTTAGCAGTTTTTGGCTCTGGGAAATTACTGACATGACACACCAGACCTCAGAACTCACTGGTTTTCTTCAGTGTCATATGTGCTGAGACACTGAGATATAGAGACTCTCACCCAGGATATTTTAAAGTGAGAAGAACTAAAATAAAACATGGACATGTCATTTGGTTTGGTTTTATACAGCAGACATGGTGTGCTTGAAAAGCAGCACACCTCTCTTCTCTCACGCTTCTGGTCATGCTCCCTTGAGGTAGGGGGTTCACTCCTGTCTCCTCTGTCATTTTGCATTGTTGTTTTAAAGATCCTGTAATTTTTCTTAGGGAAGAGATTGATTGGCCACGATGAATGAATCACTAGCCCTTTCATAAGAGATCACACTGGCAATTGTACCTGGGAGCACAAGGCCAACCATACTCGTCAGGTCCTGGTGAGGTGCAGCCACCAACAGTGTGGGCACAGGAAAGAAACATCCCCTACTGCTCTCCAAAGTTTCCCTGAGGCCCCGGGCATGAGGGTGCCATCTGTAGTACAGCACTGAGATGGTGGTGGACAGTCTGGTCCAAGCTGGGGGTTGTGTACACACAGTGAAAGAGCAGCTGCTGCAAGCCTGCCCGCTCTTCACAACCTTCCCACTGGAGCTTCTCACCATCCCAGATCTGCTCACCGAGCTACTCAGGGAGCACTGCCTGAGCCACTTGTCTTACAACACTTCCTGCTCACAAAAATACAGTAATTTGTCTATTTACACTAATGTGGTCCAAATGGCTTGGGATCCTTTGCAGACAGCAACATGTAGGCAGCACAAGTAGATCCAAAGGAATCAAACTATTTAGGATGATGGGCAACATAATTTCTTCAGCAAGCAGAAGTGCAGCTTGAAGAATGCAGGTGTGCACAAACCTAATACCATCCCCTCAGCCACCACTCTCCAACATGACCTCCTTACACAGGCAACCTCCTCCTACTTTGGACAAACATCAGTGTACTGGGTCACTGCTGCTATGACATCACATGCACAGACCATGCTCAGCCTTGTCTGCTGCAGATGCAGACAACTTCAGCAGGGTGGGCAGCAATGTCTTACCTTACCAAGGCCACAAAATTAACTAGTGTTTGTCTGTCAGAGTTACTTCCAGAGCTGGATGCATTTTCCCAGAACTATAGGTCCCATATTATACCTATGTGCCATGGCAACAAGGTTTTATCTGCAGTCCTTGCCAACAGACACGTGGTGTTTTGGTACACCAAACAGCTGGAGGGGAACCAAGCTGACTGTGCCTAAGTGGCTTTCTGTCTGAGCTGGCTCATGTCCTCGCAGTCTGAGGTACAGACAGTGCAAATGCATCTGCCTGCAAGCGACTGTGTAGGCAGAGAAGGCAAGAGGCAGATGTGGAGTGATACAGAGGTGTTAGTCTGATAGAAGGCACCTCGTGATCCCTGGAAAGAGAATTTCTGTGAAAAGTTAGACTCTCTTCACCCTGTTCTCCCTGTGGTCACAATCTGTCCTTCTTTATTGCTAGCTGTTTTCAGGCTGGAGGCAGGTGAACAAATAAGCATGTGCTCTCTGAAGCTTTGATAAGCTATATTGCTTACATTAAAAAACAAAAACCAAAAAACCACGAAACAACAAATTTATCTCTTTCTTCATTTTTAAAATAGCCCAAATTAAAAATAAATAATTTTTCTCCTTTCAGTGGAAACTTCCTTGACACATTTAGGTTAATAAGTCCATTTGATAGATGACTTATCACTCACGCTCCCATTTCCTAATCACTTCCTTGTCTCATAGCCACCCTGACTGAAGACTGATGAGATCTTCTAATAGCACAGCAGCAGCCTTGCTCCTGCCCACACCAGGTACTGCAGTCACTGGGGAGGGGGCTCTGTGTGCTGAAAGAAGCCCAGCTGAAAGCAGCACCTGCTCCCAGGAACTGGGCGGTGGACATTTTCACCCCAGTAGTAGCCTCATGCTTTTAGAGTGGTGGGGAAAGTCTACAGAAATGCTTTGCAAAGAACAGTGGCAGTCGAGCAGCATCTCCTGCAGAGCATGTCTCCATGGAATGGGTGAAGAGCATCCCAGACCCATTGGTGGCATTGGACCTGGAAATCAGCCCCATGGCTGTCTGACTGTGTAGGGTGAAAGGGCAGCTTGGAGTGAGGAAAAAAGTGTGCAGGCTGTCCTCAGTTGCTCTGCCATGGGTAGGGAGCACCCGTGGGTGAAGCGTGTGTGGTCGCAGAGCCTTTGTGGAGGGAATGCCAGAAAGCCGTGACCCAACTTGCAGCCACTGGCTCGACAAGCAGCTCAAAGAGCAGACAAAGCTGTGCCTGGTAAATACTCATATATCATGGCTGCTGTGATGGATTATCTCTGTGAAGGCAGGGTGGGCTGTTGGTGCCTGGAAACTTCTGCAGGTTCTCTGCTTGCTCCATCACCCTTCCTGTGGGTGCCTGTTAGGGCAACACTGCTCCTTGCCTGCCTTGCTGGAGCCCTGGGAACAATTTCACACATGGTTCCCATCTGATCAGGCCCCTGTTATTCAAGGGAAGGTGCTGGTATCACAAGGAAAAATCTCTATTTTCTGGGAACTGAGCTCTGCTTTGTTAGAGGCCATCCAGCAGCGCAAAACATGAGTGAGAAAGTGCAGGGAGCTGCTGCTGCTCCAGGGTGATACCAGCTCTGAGCCATGCCTTTGTCACTCAAATATGCAGGCAAAGATGCAAAACTGGACCAAGCTGCTGGCTCTGGTTATAGGCTGAAATACCAGCATTTCCAAGGACAAAACGAGTGTGATCTACTCTAGCCAAGGGGAACTGCACCTCCCTGAGCTTTTTTCTCCAGGTCTGTACACAGAAACACTCTTGTGCAGCAGCTTAAGAGTCAAAGCCGCTGGAGACCCATCTAAGTCCGGCACATGTCTGATCCTTACAGAATGTTTTTTCTTGCAGTGCTCATTACATTAGAGGCACAGGCAAAGGCCTTTCATTTTAAGCCACTCATTTTTTAACCCATCTTATTAAATCTCCTCTAGTGTGGGAATGGGAGTTGGGGGGTGCCCATTCCCAGAAGCAATGCCGGTGACTACACTTTATGACTATATTCGATTTGATTGGTTTTATTACACTTCCCCTTTCATGCTTCCTGCTCAGTTCCAAACAGGGAATTGGAACACATGCCCAAGAATACTCTTAGAGAAAGGGGAGATCCCTCCCTCAGAGGCAGGGCTGTCCTTCTGCAGACATTTGATAAGCAGTGTTGTGAAAAGTAAATATTTGTTTAACTTTCCCATAAAAGAGGTTAACAGAATAAAGTAGGGACTTTTCTTCAGCCTTACTGCCAAAAGGCAGACCTAAAAGAAAAATCAGTGTACCTACACTCTAGTATGCACATAAAATTTAAACCCAAATCTGGATTATATTTTTTCTGAACGGTTTCTATCTTTTCACTCAACTGAACCAAGCCTACCAGCCTCACAACTCAGTTTCCAAGCAATGCCTTAGACCCAGCTCCATGGAGGAGAACAGCTCTCTGCTTAGGAGAAGGCACAGTGCTGAGCACAGGGAAGGGTGGAGATGGACTTCTGCAGTACGTGGCTATGCTTCAGTTCCTCTCCTGTACCAAAACATTTGGGCCTCTACCCCTTTCCATTTCAATTTTCCAACACCACTTCCCTTTCTCAAATGAGGACATCAAATACTCATGGGTGTCTCACTAAAAGCTGATACACATAAGCCTGGTGCTTTGAGTGGTCGTGTTTTTGGTAGCCACGGTGAGGTTTCAAAGGGGCCTCAGTTGCCCTAATGCTGGGCCCACTGATTCAAACCAGGACACCTAATGTATTTGGAGCTGAGGTTATGAAAAACCTCAATCCCCAAAGCAAAAAGAAAAAAATCATAAGCACTGTCTGAATATTGAGACAGGCTATGTTACACATGAAAATAAGGTTCAGGACATTCACATGTTCCCTCAGGTGAGAACAGAGTGGAAAACAAAGATGCACCCAAGAAGTTTCTGCAAGCAAACATTGATTTCCTTTTATGGGGTCGCTCAGAGTGAAGAACAATATTAAACTCTTACACCTCAACCATTTGCAGAAAAAGTATTTGCAAAAGTACCTGAATTAGTTCAGTTCCCATGTCCTTTTTGCTCCCATTAAACAGTGAAGTTTTACCTGCCAGACTCAGACACTGTGTGACAGTGTGACAAACAGCAGAGCTGCAATGTGCTAAGACAGCTATCACCAAGGAGTTGCAGATGGACCTTTGCTGTCTTTGGTTTGGACAGCATTTACAACATTTTTGGTGAGTTCCATCTCCTAGTGAAACTTCAGTCTACTTAAACTGTCCTCCAGCAAGAACCCAGAGCACCACACCTAACAGGCAGCACAGTGCTAAGCTAGAAATAAGCAGAGCAGAAAAAGCTCACAAAAAAAGGTACAGGCACTTTCAATGATTCAGCTACAAAACAGAAATACGGCTCACTCTGTACCATATTTTTTTCTGTATCACATTTACTGTTAATTCCTAGATTATCATAACTTTGCCACCTAAATGCAAATGCAACATTTTCCTTATTTTAGTTCATCCTTCACAAGTCTCTTCTGCTGGCCAGGATCTGAGGGCTGCAGGATGGGGAAGGGGGCTGTGAGAGGGATTCCTGCAAGCAGCTGGTGACAACGGTGGTCTGCCTTGCTGCTGCCTGCTTCTCCAAGGTCATCTCATGCACTGGTGGAGCATCACCATGCTGCTGCTCTCCTGCTGCTTTCGAGATCTGTTGCTATGGCACCAGGGGACAAATCACTTCTTGACTCTGCCCTGCAAATGTCTCCCCGAAGAGCTGGGCCTGGACCTGCAGCCTTGACTATTTTTAGCCACATGCTGTATAATGCAGAAGTTGATGACCATCTGCACATCTTCATTAGTCAGCCATTTCCAGGTGCTCAGTGAAAGGAACAGAGAGTCAGAAACAGGAGGAAGGCTGGGATCAAATGCTGAGCAAGGGCAGCTGCCTGCCATGCCTTTTGGTGGAGAACTCTGTCTCAGTTTCACCTGAAATCCATCATAATGGAACTTGATGCTTTGTTCCCTGCAAGCTGGAGGGACACAAACCCATCACCCTCCTTCCCTGAGATGCCCGCACCACCCAAGATACTCAGGCACCATGTCAGGATGATGGCTTCTCTGCTACCTTCCCCCATCCTGTAACATGCTCCCCAAGTCCACCTTGTGCTTGCAGACCTGTCAGGGTTGAATGAGGGCAGGAAGTCTTAAGGTCTGATTGAGGTCCTCAGACAGGGAACATGAGGGATGTTCCCAGGTTCCCCAGTTTTCCCTCCCTACCATTGTCTCAAGCTAGCAGCTGACCCAGGGCACATCACATTGATCCAGCCAGCGGTCAGGTGATAGCATAAACCCCTACAACAGGTGTCCAAAGCTGCAGGGAAGGTGACAACACTCGAGATATCATTAGAAACATATGTTAGTCTTTAGGAAGAATCAAAATTCATTGGACATTACCAGAGCATGAGTACAGCCTGATCAAGGCTAGGCTGCACTGAAGGGGTCAGACATCTCCTGCCCAGCAGCCCAGCCCCACCTGACATGTGGACTGCCAGCCTATTGAAGCAGCAAACCAGGTTATTAAAAGTATTTCAGAATAGCAGGCCCTATTTTCACATAGCAAAATGAAAACAACTTTACAGACTCACAACTATACTCTGCAAGGATACACTTGGTTTCCCAAATCCTGGGTGCTCCTGTCCAAACACAATGGGGTATGTAAGGCAGTCCACCAGGCAGCCTGCATGTTAAATTCACTGGTTTAAACCAAGCTCAAGAACAGATTCTTTAGTGGCAGAGCCAGGCTCCATGCTGGCAAACCCACGAGGCTTGGAATTGGTCTGATTGAGAGGTGGCAGTGCAATATGTCAGGAAACCACTGACCAAATGCCAGCTCTAGGCTCACATGTGCCTGGAGCAGAGGGCCTGAAGTCTCAGCTCTGAGGTTATTGCACAGATTTTTCTCCCTATCACCCTGAAAAAGTGATCACATTGACTTTATATCCCCATCTGGCAAACAACTATCAGAGAGAAAAAACTGAGACTGGAGCTGCTGAGGCAGCCTAATTTCCTTCAGTGCCTCCCAGCCATGGCCCAGCTGAAATACAGCAAAGTGGCATTTGGTCAGCTTGGAGACAGATGTGCTGTTCCTGCTCATCCTGTTCCTGCCCTGCTGAGGATGGCCAGCTTGCACAAAAAGCAAAGCAGCAGCTGGGCATAGTGCTTGTAAAATTAAATATTGCTGTCTGGGTCCTTTTGCATGGTCTGACACTGAGACAGGTTTGAGAGGAACCCCTCACACAGAGGGGTCGCACCACTTCTGGTGTGTAAGGATGTAACTCCACAGAAACCCAACTAGCTGGGTTGATTCACACCAGCTGCAGAGCTGATTACTGAGAAGCACTGCTGCCTCACTCCACATTTTTCTTATTTTGTATAATGTCAGGGGGCAAATCAAGGCCATGTGAGGCTTTCCACTAAATCACTCACTGTGATTTAGGAAACGTGTACAAATGCAGGCCTATGCAACTACAAAAGGGACCAGCATCCCCTCTGAATGGAACTGACAGTGGTACCAAATAAAAAGCACCACCAAGCTCGAAATGAGCTGTTACAGATCAACCTGCTACTAAAAAGAGCTACTAAAAAGATTTCTATCATGGTGCCCAGACATTCATGCCACCTGCAATATGCTCTGATTTGGGTTGGGTTTTTTGCAGCTTAGCGAGTGCTGTGCCCCCTCCCTGTGTTCAGGAAGGCCAAACTAAAGGTGACAGGGTTAAACTGCTGAGCAGGGTGACAGTCACGCTGAGAGGTGGGAAGAAAGAGGTGGCTCAGTTTGAGCCAGGCAGGAATATCCCAGTTAGCACAGAAAGCAGGAGTTGTGTTCACATGAATAACCCATCAGACCTTACTAAGGGCACTGCTGGATCCTTCCTGCTGCAGAAGGATCACATCCAGAACAGTGACACCCACCAGTGGACTTCCCATCCAGAGCAGCTTCCTGACATAGGACACATGCTAGGGTTGCAGTGCATGATTTCCCCAGCCCTGATGACCCACAGCTGAATCAGTGACATGAGAAGAAGCATCATGGCCGAGAACCCCAGTGTCTCTCTCTGTGCAGTATCCCGGCACAGCATTCAACAGGAACATCCTCAGCCATCTTTCCTGTTCCTCCTGCTCAGAAAGGGATCTGGAGAGGGGAAGCCTGATAGCAAAGGAAGATCTAGGAGTCAGATTCAGGCAGTTGAAAAAAATTGGACCATAGCCTTCACCCTCACATGCTGGAATTGTTTGTTTATCTTCTTGCTTCCTCTGTAAAAACAACTCATCCCAGCTGGGTCATAAGGAAAGGAACAATAGCCATATATTTTTAGGATCTATCTGTGAATCACTGATGAGCAGTTTTTCCATTTTGTCACACAGACCATCTTGTTTCAGAAAAAGACCATGCAAAGCAGTACAAACCATGAGTGTGCATGGAAGGGGTAGTCCTGGCAGACAAGGATCCCCCCCGAGCACCCAGCAGCCCCAGCCCTGCCTGATGGCATCACATTTGTGCCATGTCCAAGAAGTGAGGCAGCAAAGGGACCTCCAAGTGAGTTATAGCCACGGAAGTTACCTATAACCTGTCAAAGGGTTTGGGTACAGAGATGTCTAAGACTTGCCTGTGACAAAAGAGGTAGTTTTTTGTCTTTTTTTTGTCTTTTTTTTTTTTTCAAAATAAAGGATGACTCTCTAATATTTACAGGTCAAGAATGTTTTAGCCAAAATGTTTATTTTCTCTCCCTGATTGGAACATCCTTAAGCACACAACACAGAGACAGTCCCATACGAGAGTGCCATAGCCCATGAGAGGTGAGTGTTTGGTGCCACAAGCAAGCGCCTGCTCATTAAGACACACAAGTTAATAATGCAAATCCACAGCCTAAATATAATGTGTGACAGAAAGTCCCAGTCCAAATACAGCAATGCAGCACCTCAGGGGACTGTCAGAGGCAGGAACAGCCCAGCCATAATATGCAGGCACATGTTCAAAGGTATGGTGAGAGGAAACATAGCAGCTCTTAGCCATGTTGATCCCCTGGGGCCCAGGGCTTATATGCACCACCAGGTAACCTCAGCTCTACCGTGAAGTCTCTGGCAAGGCAGAAAGAAAGCAAAGATGTCACAATAGCCAAACCTCTTGCTTTTCCTCCATCACCTCAACCCATGGCAACATCAGGGAAGAAATTAGGGGTGGGTTTCAAAAGTCCTGGTAAGTCAGGAACACAAGTTCTGCTGCCTGTGAAACACTAAATGGTGTATGGGAATAATTTTTCCTTAAGAAAGACAGGAAAAAGGTTATTAAGTCACAGGTTCTTCTCTCCCCAGTCTGTTCCACTAAGCCTCCTTTGAAGCAGTAACTCTCAGTAAACTGCAGAGATAGCCCACAAAGCTCCTTTTCGGCAGCAGTTTCTTAGCTTGTGTTCCTGGATGAGGTAGTGTAGGTGCAGAGAGGTGAAGAGATTTGTTTTTACTTGCATGGAGTATCACAGGAAATTCTGCCTGCTGGCCCTTAATCATAACTCTATCAGCAATCATGTAGGCTTCTAATATGGCTTTCTTGTTAGCTCTAGGGACTCTCCATCCTGTGGTTTTCCCAAGTTTATCTCACCCTCCCTACTATTTCCTGATGAGGTCTTTAATAAGGTGTTTTATCTTTTCCATGCTTCAGGGCAGGTCTTGGGTGCTCATCTTGTCCCAGCCCTCTCCCACTTCTCATAGCACTGATTCATATGAAACACAGGCACATCCCATATTTCACATGAATCATTCTCTTTTCAGCTTATGTTCCCAGTGATAATATTTTTGTGGAGCAGTTTTATTCTATTAGCCCACAAAAAGCTCCATTACTCAAGCCTTTCCCATATTATCTAGCATGTTTCTCTAAGGAAGTTTTTTCCACAGTGCTGCCTTATAATAAATCCCTTTCCTCTCTAAAATGCAGGGGTGGGAGGATGCAGGGGAAATGAGTCTACCAGCAAAAGGATGGACTTATGCAACCGTTTACCAGAAGTTTACACTCAGTAATTAATATTTCTGAAGATATGCAAGTATAAGGGAAAAGATAAAGCCTACAAAAGCATGTTTCTTTCTTCCTAGACACATATCAGTGCAGTGCAGGGAAGAGCACTCATCTTCCTCGTTCTGTATACATACAGATGGTATCTGCCATAGCCCTGCCCAGCCTCCCCACTGATCCCAAGCTCCCCTATTCCAGTGTGTGCACAGCCAGAATTACACAGTCATCCCTTACAGATTTCTGTTACAGCTGACAAGTCGGGACTGGGGCAAACCAAGGGGATTCACATCACTTTGTACCTCCCCAATTAGGGGCATGCCACTGCAGCAGCGCAAGGAGACAGAGGTGAAGGGCAGTCACCCTCCACAATTTAGGGAAAAAAACAAAATGACAACACACACAATCCACCCCCTCAAGAGAACCCCCAAAATCAACACAAGAAACCAACAACAACCACCAAAAAAAACCCCCTCAAACAAACAAAAACCCCCAAGTAAATAAAAAAACCCCACAAAATCAAAACCACCCCCACCCCCCATTCAGAAATATTTACTACTCTTACATTTTCCATTCTGGGCCTTGGACAGGAGGTAAATCTCTTGTTTTGGAAAAACTGAACAAATTTCTGCAAGTGTAAGGGAAGTATTACACTTTTCCCATTTCCAAAGTGCAAACTGTGAAAGAGCCACTCTTACAGGTCTTTAAACTCATGAAGACTTTAAAAGAAAATAAAGAAAGAAATAGCAAAAGCAAGACACACTGTTATGTCAGGAGTGAGTCCTTAATGGCTGTTTAGGGACAACATCTTTTCATGGATGTAAAAGAGCAGCACTGGAGAGTAGTGGATGCTGCTGCCATGGCTTGCAGGTCACCTCTCCCTGCTGCTGCTCCAGGGGGACAGTTGTCTGTTCACCCAGAAGTCCCAGACACATATTAGACCTGTCCTTAGCTGGTAAGAGCAGGGAAGCAAATCCAAGCTCACAGTGTGATCCTACAGCAAAAAGGGTAAATGAGCCCCTAACATGTTGGTGATCGGGGGAAAGGAGGGACAGCAGGGCTCGCTTTTACCCAGCTCGTACCAATTGCACTGGGTGCTGAGGTTCAGGATTTGAAAAGGACACTGAAAAGGTGGGAATAGCCCAGAGGAAGAAAGGCAGAACCCTGAAGGGTGCAGGTGATCCTGGGAGGTGGTTTGATTACGGCTCATCTGCTTTCATGAAGACACCAACAGGACTCTAATTCAGCACAGAAATGTGGAAGACTAAACACAGGAAAAACAGCCACACTAGGCTAAAGGGCAGAGGATGGGACTGATGCTCCTTGCTGGCTCTAACAGGTCTGGAAGGACTCTTGAATTTATTTAGATCGTAGAATTCCACATCTTTGGTGTTCAAGTTCCCTGGATTGTTGGCAGTCCAGATATGTGGCCAAGGTGCACTCAGGAGATCAGATCCACCAAGAGTCTTTGCAGACTGAAGTCTGTTCCTCTCTGGCAGCACTGAAGGAGAACGTTCTTAGAGGCTGCAGAACCAGAACATGTGAAAACCTCTCCCTAAATACAGCACAGTCTTCAGGAAAGATGAAGGGGAAAGGGAAACAGAAAGAATAAAACCCCAAACCCTAAAAAATAACCTCACATGGAAATTGAGACTGCTAGCTACAACATTTAAAACATTTCCATGTTTTTTAGTATGTACTGCCTTGCCATTTGCAGGCTCCAGTGTGCCTAAGGAGAGACATCTTTGCCACGTGCAGAGAGCAGAGCCTGTGCCCACCTGGGAGAGGGCCTTCTGCTGGCCACCACTCTGCCTTTGACCTGCTGAAGCTGTAAAGAGTTGACAAACTAAACCCATTTTGTGAATCCCTGCAGGAATGTGGTTCTCTGTGCTCTTTGCATGTGCCTCCCCTCGCCACTGCAGCGTTCTCCAGACTGACACCTCCTCTGAGCGAGTTGCTCCCTCTCCTAGCTGGGCAATCCCCCTGCATACCCCTGGGATAAGAATTTTGGGAGAGGATGAAACAAAGCCCACTGCCTCCCTGCTGCCTCCCATTTGCTGGATGTCCCTGAGCTGAGAGCACCTCACCACCACTGCCACACCTCCCGACACACCAGCACTGAGAAGAACCCAAGTAAAAGGTATCCCATAAAATCACCCTTTCTCTCTTAGATGGCCCAGATCCTTCTATGGGAACTCTCACCTTAGGAAACCTCCCTCCATGTTTTCAGTTGAGACTTGCCTGTGCCTCTTTCATACCTTTTTTTTCCCCTTTTCCTTCCCCTCTCCAAACATTTGTTTTTATGAGCTTCTTGTTGAGATCATAAAATACCAGGTTGGAGGACTATAAATTCACAAGAAGGTATTCTTTGAAGGGAGCTTTTTTTCTTGCTATTAAAATAATAATTAAAAATAAGAGAGAGAGAGAAAAAAATCCCTATTTCTCCCTGTCTTGCAAATACCCGTCTATTTTGCAGCACAACATCCAAGTAAGGATTTGGAGCCTTACATATTATCTTTCCTCTTAGATTTAATGTGGAGCAAGGTTTTTCAACCTGGGAACCACAGGTAGATCTGAGATTCAGCCAGCCCTGATGTCAGGTCTTGGGCCCAAGGTAAGCAATTTGTTTTGGAGTTTTGCAGAGGTAATCGTTGTCTGCTCATGCTGGGTCAAACTTCTTCCCCAGTCATGTTAGGAAGCACAGGGCAGTCAGCCAGAGCTGAGAATGCCTTCCTTCATGTTTTCATCAGGAAGCCTAAAACAATTCATGGAGAGATCATCACCAGGCTGCTGGAGGATGCTCAGAAGTTCAGCTCTTTGCCCTGCCACTCAAGGTGATAACATGCCACATGTCTCCCCCAGAGACACACATGTGATTTAACCCAGTGCTATGCCTACCCCACATTCATTGCAGGACACCCTGCACCTTTTGGGAGCATCATTGTTTTTGCAGGTGGGGAAGCTGAGGCATGGGAGCTGTATCAGGACTCACCTGGATGCCAAGAGCCCTGCACTGCTCCCCTTACTGCCATGCTCCACACTCAGTGGCTCTCAGGCAACTCGAGGCTGACACTTCCTCCCTGGTGGGTTTGTGTCAATTTAATGGTGTCCTGCCCATGGCAAAGGAAGAGCTGAGAGGGCACAACTGACTCTCTAAGTAAAAAGCACTCTGCTGGGATTTGGGGCACTGTTAGCTAAATCTTGCAGCCTTTATTCAATCAAGCCTCCAGCTGAGAGGCATTCCCATCGTGCAGCCTTAATTGGCTTATTTAAGATTAACTAGGCCAGCTGCCCAGGCCAGCTGAGTCAGCGAGAGTGCAGGGGGCTTTCCCCCATCCCTGTTAAAGGAGTGAGTCCCAGCCACTCACAGGGCCCTGTAAACCTTGACTTGGCTCCAGATTGACCCCAAACTCTACTGATGGCACGGGAGCTGTGGCTGCTTCCATAAGATGCCTGGTGACTGCTGTAGGCTTTGGCTCCCACAGGAGAGCAGGGCAAAGGGTGCCTGACTGCCAGCCCCCTGCCCTTGGATGTTTCCCCCAGCTTCTCCCTGTCAACAGATTAAAGAAGGGATTTGCAAGCAGTGGGGCTGAGGGCAAGATTTCTGCAAGGCAGATCCCCTGGTCCCCCATTATCGCTGCTTCTTTTAAAAGCAACAATTGTGCACAAGGAGGAGGAGGAGGAGGAGGAGGAGGAGGAGGAGGTCACATGAAGGATGCCTGAAATTCTTTCCAAACCACAACCATTTCTAACCCATCAGAAATTTCCCCACTTACTCTGGCCTGTGAACTCTTGAAAATGCAATTAAAAGAGAAAAAGCAGAGGCCT
>JAWWEU010000111.1:13670356-13708953 GCA_035583155.1 Acropternis orthonyx | reverse complement strand
GCAAGGCAGATCCCCTGGTCCCCCATTATCGCTGCTTCTTTTAAAAGCAACAATTGTGCACAAGGAGGAGGAGGAGGTCACATGAAGGATGCCTGAAATTCTTTCCAAACCACAACCATTTCTGACCCATCAGAAATTTCCCCACTTACTCTGGCCTGTGAACTCTTGAAAATGCAATTAAAAGAGAAAAAGCAGAGGCCTGAAACCTCTGATTCGTGCGGGCTCTCTGACATTCATTAATGAGACCAGCCTTACACGATACTGATTCAATAGGAGCGACTGTCTGCTTCCAGCACTGGTTCATCAAAAGTTCATCAGCTCTCCCTTCCAACTGAAACCTTCTTTCTGCTTTCCCAGAAGTTAAGGGAGCATCTTTTTTAATGGTTTAACGTGACTGAAATTGCCATTTGCTGGATTGAAAATGGAGATGAGCAGCCTTTTAAATATATGCATACATATATATGTACTTTTAAAAATACACTTTGACTTCCCCTTTGTATCATCTTCTTTCTATATCTGGGTGCAACACGCACCACCCAAAGCCTGGCTGCCCTGGCGAGGTGACAGCAGGCAACTGCTGCTCCCACCCCAGCGGGAGCCAGCCTTTCGGGAAGGGCACAGGACAAGCTGCCAGTGTCACCAGAGCTGAGCCAGCAACTTCTGGGCACGTTGTCTGTCTCCCCTCCACCCACGTGTCAGCAAACAGATCCTGACACCACCTCACTGATTTGTTATTTGATATTTGGTTCCCCCTGCCCCTGCCCTGGATGCACACAGCTGCAGACACATGGCCACCTCTGAACTGGTTGTTTTTAACTGTGGAGTTCATTTCCAGCAGTAGCCATGGTGGAAAGCAGTGGCAAGAGGAGATGGAGGGGGATGAATGGCCCCTGCTTGTTCAGAGGTGGCCCAGGGCTGATGATGGGTTCTGGACAAAAGGAGATAGTGGATGATAAATAGGGTTTGCATCTTTGGAGGTAGTCCCAAAATGATAGTTAAAATATTTAAAAATTAAATGAAGCTTTCGAACTCAGAGAGCCCACACAGCTGGGAATAGGTGTGTTTTATTGTGAGCAGTCCACCCATTCCAGGTGGACTCAACCAGCCCCTTTCCCCAGTAAATCTGCCCCCTACTTGCTGGGTCCCTGTGGCATCCCAGGCCTCTCCACGGCATTAGAGGCTCCCACTGCTGCCACAGGTCATGCTGTGCAAAGCTCACCACTTGATCCCTGAGGTAACATTATCACTCTCTGTTTAATACCATTAAGCAAAACTACCTGTGCGGGGCCACCTGTGTAACCAGAGAACTTCCCGTGGCCACGTGCCAGGGTGTCTCCTTCCAGCCTGGACGCACCACCAGGGCAAGAGGGGAAGAGTCTTGGGAATCAACACCCTGCTGCTCTGGGCTGTGGGTTGCTCCAGCTGCTGGCAAAGTGAGATGGAGTCCCATCTGCTCAGGGTGCAAAGTGCACTGTGGTGTAAGGAGTAACGCACCTCTCCCTGACTCCATGGAATGACATCCTAACCTGCCTGCTACGGTGAAGATGGGCAGGATGACTTTTCCAAAGCAGTCAGCTGGGCTTGACTTTTGAGAACAGAGTCCACACGAAGAGCCAGGTGATTCCTCTCCACGTGTCAACATGCAGGAGCATATTCTGGCTGGCTGCACCAGCATGCTCCTCTGCAGAGGGAGCTGCCTCTCACCGTGGGGTTGGCATTGCTTCCCTGAGCAGCCTAAAATGTATCCTTTCAGATTAGAGGCATTTTGTTGCTTTCAGTTGGGAATAATCAAGATGAGAAAGGACAGTATGGCTGTGACGAGACCCTGTGTCTAAACTCTGATACTTGGTTTCCACAATGGAGAAATGCTGAGGCCTGACAATTATAATCAATGGCAATATTACTGCCTTCAAGATTTGGTCCAGTGCAAGGCTGAAATCTTGTGGGAAGAATTTATTTTTAACTCTTCCACCATACCAAAATTACAGAGATTTTAAAAACCAACACCACCACCCCACCACCTCCCTCCCAAAAAAAAAGAAAAAGTGTAAAAAAAAAGTTGAACATTTCCATACTTCCCTATATTTCAAAGCGCAGAATTAAAACTGTTATGGAGTTGAAGAATGGAAACTCACTCAACTTGGATCCTGATGGCTGATTTCTAGACCAAGTTCTCTGAGCAGATTTTAAAGGGGATTAAGCAATGACCTCCGTTTTACGGATGGGGAACCAAATCATATTTTGGATAAGCATCTAAAACCTAGTCAAGCAAAGTCAGTAGCAACGTTCGAAAAGCCATCCATGTCTCCTGACTTCTCCACAAGTTTGCCACCCAGGGACTAAGCAAGCAAAATAGATCTCTAACCAGTCATGAGGGAATGCAGAAAACTCAGGTGAGATGCCAATTAAAAAATATACTGAATTGTACCTTCCACAACATGCAGTTAAAGTAATTAATTCCTTCCATGGAGAGAAAAAAATGGTTTTGAAGTCTGTGGCTTTGCTGGCAGATTCCTCCCCATGAGAAAAGGTGGCTGAAGGGCTGGCTTTTCCCCTGCATGGTAAGGTGGTCTGGGGAGCAGGAGGTGCTGGCTCTGTAGAGGAGACTGAGTGGGCTAAAACACTGCATCAGCGGTAGGGCTGAAGTTAGGGAAAGCTTTGTTCTTCATTTGCCTGGGTTGTTTTTGAAAAGCGTTGTGTGCAGATTCCAGTTGCAGCTTTTTAGCTGCATGAAATTATTTCCACTCTGAGCCCAACAGAGAGCACATCACCTTTGAGGATGGGGAATTTTAAAAACACAAGGAGAAAGCTCATGGTGGCTATTCAGGACAGACATCCACCTGTAACTAGGGTTTTCAAGCTCAGCTTGTGGCTTCCCCACCTCAAGGCATTGCTCTGCATAGCTCAGGTGTCTTTAAAAAGGGTCCCCTGAATTGCAGTGAATCCTAACGGGTATTTAAAAGTGATTTCTCCCAAGTCACTGGAGGGCTGTTGTGGTAGGCGTGGCTGGAAGGAAGGATAAAGGCTCCTGGCTGTCATCTCTGGGCTCTCAGCTTTTGGTTATTCAGGTCCATTACATGAAAAGTGACTTTCTAAAAATATATCACTCTTCAAGTGTTCAGCATTGGCTGACTGTCCAGCCCCATAACTCGGGGCAGGGGTAGTGTACCATGGCTTCACAGGCAGCAACGCCACAGGAAAAATCATTCAACACACACATCTCACAAGGGGTACAGCCTGTAGTTGGTAAGTAGTTGGGACCATAAAAAAATAAAGAAACACCCCCAACAATTCTACAGTACACAGTTATATTTTCACTTACACCAGCTTGGCTTTTTTTCTTTTAAACACATCATTTTTTACAGACATAATTGGATTTACTGGGCCTAACAGCTGAGTGCCAATCATGTTTCCATGGAGAAAACAGTAGGTCCAGTTCATTCTCCTGTGTACTCTTGTCTCCAGCTCCCTTGGAGGCACTGCCTTTATCACTGCACAAGAAGCACTCTTGCCCTGAGGACAGGAGTCCCAGGGAAATAATCAGGAACACAGTGAAATACTCAGGAACACAGACATGGTGTGCTCACAGCACCCCAACAGCCTTGTATGTGCGTTTGAAGTGTCTCCTTTGCCATGCCCTGCCAGGAGCAGACAGCACAGAGCATCCTACAGAGACCAACCTCCCCAGGTCCTCTTGAACCCCTCTTCAGCACCAAAAGGTACCTTATGCAATAGAAAATGCAAACCAGGGGTTCAAGGGCTCACAGGAGAAAATGTCAGGGAGTTTACACTCCTTTCTCCTTGGTCTGGGCACGTGGAAAATGCTCACTGCAGTCTCCACACAAGTAACCACTTCAGGCCCCTCTTGGTGTGCACTTCCGCATGTGGCATCGTACAAGTGTGAAGCTGCTCTTCCTCTTTGAGCTGGGGCTGCCAGAAAGCCATGGCCAGGCCCACTCCCATATTTCACACCTCACTGCTGCTGAAACCAGGCTTTGAGGATCATGATGAGGCCAGTTGGCATCTGCAGCCTGGTTCTGTTCTCCACTGCCTTTACCTGACCTGTGCCACCCCATGCTCCTGAGAGCATCATGTGGTACCCACAGGGCTTGGATGCCTGTCTGCATGGAGTGGGGCTCGCAAAAGCAACACAGTCTGTTCAGGGATAAGGGTGGCTCCTGCTGTATCCAGTGACCTCCCTTCATGTTAGACATCCCTCACCACCCAGCTTCCTTAGGCTACCCTGGCAAAATTTCTTCAGGTGCACTGATCTATAATCCCTGACCAGCTTGCTTTTCTATTGAGAGCTGCTCATAGCCCCATCACTCCCCACGTTCAACAGACCCCAAAAGTCTCTTACAGGCAAGCTTTAGTGCCTGCAGCATGGTGGGAAGAAAAGGCACCTTCCTGCTCATGTGATAGAGAGAGGATGGCATAGCAATGGTCTCACAGTCTTGGGCATCCTGCACCCCCACAGCCTCTCCTCATGCTGGCAGTCGCTGCCTCCCGAGCCACCTTTGCAGCCTGGCTGTGCAGCCACTGCCACCAGCGCCAGGCAAAGGGTGTAATCAATGGTAAGCAGGCTGCATTTTAATTGCCCTTTATATAATGCAAACATGACTGCATTAATAATCCTTGCAAGCCATGCGACCCTCTTACACAACCTTTAATTACTCAGGGAGCTCAGCATTTTCCACTGTCGTACAATTGGCTTTATCTTTTATTATCTCACAAGGCTGCCAGGCCCTGCAATACAGAGAGAAACACTTTCTGCAACTTCATGCGAGCCAGGCATCTCAAAGCTTTGTACCTGCTCCAAGACAACCATGTTTCCCTCCCTTTATTTTCTCAGAGCAGAAAGCTAGAACATCACCCAAACACATGTCATTATTAGTAAGTGCATCTGCACAGGGTGGCTTGCCCTCCAAAAACTCCCCACCTCTGTGTTGAGAGGGTTATTTCCATGGAACTACCTGTATTAAAACAACAACTGATAAGACACATTGCTTGACACATTGAACAGGGCCAGACCCAGCAGAGTACTTAAGAACATGAATAAAGCTCTTAAGCACATTTTCCCATTGACTGGAGCTTACCTTTTATTAAGCACTAAACTCGAGCATATGGCTGTTTGCAGAAATGGGAATCAGGTTCTGACGTGACATCCTGGATCAACCAGATTTTTCCAGTGGCTTCAGCAGCATCAGGAAAAATAATTACTCATCAGCCTGCACCGGAAGTTGTCCTCATTCATGGCGATTGGCATGCTGAAAAGCCTCTGTGGGACAAAAACCAGAGCTCCTGTGTCCTCTTGCACTTGGTATCATCAATAGCATTGAGATGCTACACAAGTTTCTTTGTCCTCCAGGCCCTTGAGGGTAAGACTTGCTCCATTTCATTCCCCTGTCTCCAGTGCAAAGTCACAATGAGTGACTTCGTGTGATCCTTGTTAAGTCAACACACCAGAGTTCCCTGGAGTCTACTATAAGCTTACAGATCTGCTGAGGTATTGGATATAATAAAATAATAAAGAATATAAAGAATGCAATAATAAAATAAGGAATAACCCTTTTGCAAAACATTCAAGTGATCATCAAAACCCAATGGATCATATTTATTTTGCAAATTTTGTGTTGAGGAAAAAAAACAGGAAAAAGTAATAGATGTTTGTTCTTGCAGGGGGGTTCCCTCAGCACTGCCCAACCCATTGCTCAGCCTCCCACTGCGGTGCACGAGGACTGAGATCCACAGGGACACCTGAAGCAGAGCTGCTTGGAAGAGTATCCAAACTCCTGCACCCACTGATAAAGGGAATTGAATTTCTTCCCCCTTACAAGTCTCCTGCAACTGCTTTTTCATACATCGACCAGTGCAATTGAAAATATGTCCTAGCTGGCAAAATGGTTATAGAACAATTAAAATACCACTTCTCTGGGCCTGATTCTGATCAGCACTGGCACCTGATTTCATTAATACCACAGCTGATGTGTATCTGCAGAATTGCAATCAAAATCAAGGCTATGAACAAAGAAATGGATGAATTTATAAATAAATAAATAAATATTAAGCAAGTAAAATTCAGTACTTAAAGCATTTGTGGGTGGTTTCCATCACCCCATTCCCAAAGCTTTTATGTACAATTAGCTCTCCTAAAGTCCCTATTGGGGATCATTTCATTAAATAATAGCTCAGTGTTGAGTTATAGAATTGAGTCTATAAAATATTATAAGATGTTAAATTATGCATGAAGCTAAACTAGGTTGGATGGGGAATAGGGATTTCTATTCTCTGAAAGGTCAGACATCTCTCTGCAAGGGACATGACAACCAGATCTGTGGGAGCTACTGCGCTGGCTCAGGCTGTCAGTCCTTTTTCTGCTCTAGCTTGGTCTGGCAATTGGCACAAGCAGATGTTTTCCTGCACAACCTTCCCAAGGCAGGACTTCTCTAAAGCCCCTACAAGTTAAGACTGACAGAGGGTTTAAGGACTTAAAACTCTCTGAAAGGTCTTAAAAAAATAAGTGAAATATGCTTATTCCTGCAAATGTTGTTTGTTATTTGTGGACATTTTCCCCTGCTTGACATCACATTTGTTTTATGGCTGTGACTTCCACATGGATTGGGTAAAGAAAAAAATAATTTCCTTAAATGAGTTTTGAAATTGTGCCTTTTCTGCTCCTTTTAGTGTTCAAGAGTTCAGTGTGACACAGGCAAGAGAGAAAGACAGGGAAGGAAGTACAGGGAAATTGCAGATGAACAGCAAGTGATGCTGTAGCATAAAGTATTAACCAGATCCTTAAATATACATTCAGAAGAGTTTTTAACATGGAACTAAAACACAGTATTCATGTCCCGGTGCCCATGGTTGCAACAAGACATGGTAAAATTGAGAAGGGGGCAGACCCAGGCCACAAAAGCAGCTCCAGAGCTGGAGAAGATGCCAAGAGGAAGGCATCCGGAGAGCCATCTGTCTTACTGAGACAAAGCATGGGCACGTAACTCCAGGCACTAAAGGGCTCTGTCAGAAAAAGGGAGAACAAAAAGTAAAAGCTGTAGACTGAAGCTGGACAGGCTAAGTAAGAAATACATGAATGGTGCAAGTTTGAGAATCAGAAACAAGCACCAAAGGAATCAGCAGAGTCTCCGTTTTAGGGATAATGGTGTTGAAAGGGAAAAAAACCACCTCCAGAAGTGCATCATGGAATAAGGAGATCATGCCCACTGGTCTCAAGGAGACAAGGACAGCCCAATTAGATGGCTACATTTCATCCCTTCCTGCAGGAGAGGAAAGCAGAAGGTTTTCAAAAGGGAGTTGTTTGCTATAGAATTTCAGCAGAGGTGGTAGTTAGTAGCAGGGGTGAAGGGCTGGGCTGGAAGGACTGTCCTGGCCAGTCACACCCATCCTGTG
This sequence comes from Acropternis orthonyx, assembly GCA_035583155.1. Classification (NCBI taxonomy): domain Eukaryota; kingdom Metazoa; phylum Chordata; class Aves; order Passeriformes; family Rhinocryptidae; genus Acropternis; species Acropternis orthonyx. The sequence goes on along the minus strand of JAWWEU010000111.1, from coordinate 13,701,546 downwards.
CCTTGGCACACTCACCTGCAGCATAATAGCACCACTCACCTGCTCCCAGGGTACTGGGAGACTTCATTAACTTCAACACAATCCCCTGCCTTAGAAAGGGATTGAGTAATCTGGTGCTCTACAAACAGCAGCATTGATTAATACCATTAGTCACAAATTGTAGTTAATACCTCTCTATAGTCATAGCCTTGCTCAGAGCTACACTGCTGAAAAAAACACAGGAAGCCCTGTTCACCCCCGTGACACAGACTCACTCAGACTAAGTCTCCAGCACGGATGCCACAGGGGCTCCCTTTGGTCCCAAGCCACTGCAGTGGTCAGGGTTAGCTCTGTGCCACTGCCAGGATGGCATGAGCACAACCCTGAGCTGCTGGGCTCAAACTCTGGGGGAGCAGCACCATACGGCCCTCACCCACAGCCCTCAGAAATCATACAGGTGCAAAATACCATTTTCATTAAAGGATACAGAGGAGGAAACTCACCGCACAGCCCTCACCCCTTGCTTGAGCAAGGAAGTCCAGACCTAGTGAGCTTTGCCTTCTCCTTGAGTTAGTTTTAGGCATGAAAATGGTTTCCTGCTACCAGCAGCTTTTCCTGATACAGTAAATAATATGCCTTCCTGCAGAAGGAATACCGATTGAGAGGTAAAGCCATTGCCTGGAGAGAGCTGGGTTTCCAAGGAAGTGCTAATTAGTCCTTATTTGAGAAAGTTGGTTAAAGCAAGTGAGCAGGTGTTGCTAGAAATTGGAAATAATCTGTAAAAACATGTCCTTTCCTATCTGACAGCAGAGCTAATTACACCTCCTTGGGTCACCGCTCCATTTTACCTAATATCTCTTTGTTAAAAGTGCGTTACTGCCTGGCACTGGCTGCCAAAATAAACACTTCAGCACTTGGTGTCAGGGGTGAATTAACCTCTTCTCCCATCATGGCTTGAGAGGAAGGATGTTGCTACCAACCCCACCTGCTCCAAGGACAGTGGAAACCTCTTGGATCTCCTTTCGGGCATGTGAGGCACCACCACGCAGTGCACCCTGCCTTGTGCCCCGCTGTACCACTGCCAGCGAGTTTCAGTGTCATCGTGCCTGGTGTCAGCATAGGAAGGACTTAGGGAGGGTTATGTGCTACGTCCCACTGCCATGGCGTGCGATCAAAGCTTTCCAACCTCTTGGGAAAGCGAAATGTTCCCTGGGGGAAGGTGATGATTGACATGCTGAGAAGGGACGATGCCGTGGCAGCAAGAGAAGTAATCATGAATCCCATTATTGTTTATATAAGACGTTACATGTGCAGGCTGCCTCAGACACAATGGTCTCATTGCATCAGCTTAATCTCAGGCTGGGGGGAGGTATCCATACACATCTGCAAAGCTGGAATTGAGAAAAATGGGAAACGATCACTCGGCACAAGCCAGCACAGGAGGAAAGCAATCAGCTGTGGGTTGATTTCAACAAGAAGAATTTCCTAAGCACCCTCCCAAAACAGGGGTGTCTCTGCATTATTTAACAGGTATCATGCAATGTTAACTCCTTGTTTGCACCACATCCATAGGAAGAGACAGGGGCCCAACACAGACTGCACAGACACAGAGACTTCTGTGAGTAACCTGGGAGACCTTCGTGGTCCCCTGGGCCTGGGTTTGCTGTTGCAAAGGGATTCATGGATGTGTTGGTAATGCCTGGGAAGTGGGAGCTGTTGGAGAAAGGGAACACAAACACCGTGACTACATTTGTGAGTGAAAGCATGTTTCCAGGGTGCCTGCTGAGGCAGTGAGGTGTGCTCTTCCTGTGGGCAGGCGATGTCGGTACCCTCAGCAGAGGCTCAGCTATGGCCACGTGCCTCCAGGCTTTTGTACCAGGATGAGGATACACCTGCAGTCCAGGGTTTGCTTGTGCCATGGAGACACCCTGGCCTGTCCACCTGGTATATATAGGATAATAAATGAGGACAAATGCAATACTGAGCTTCTGATAAGTGAGATGAGTGCAGACAGAATATGCTCCTGACAGCTGGCCATGGGACATTAGAGCCCAAAAGTGAAACACAGGTCCAGGTAGCCCAGGTACCCAAAGGGCCAAGGAATGGGAACAAATTCTCAATATATTACAGGATAATGTGAGTTTTGCCTCTTTGGAGCTTCAGCTGCAGTGCAGCTTCAGTAAAACACCATACATGTTAGCCAGCCCAGGGAGCTTTCACAGAAAGTCCTTTCTCTATGGGCAGAACCTGTTCAGCAGCCACTGACTGCTGAGCCACCTTTTTAGCAGCAGCACTTTCCCAGCCATGGGCACTTACGGACAGGTCTGCAGCCTGTCTGAACGAACAGGGAGCTGAGCCCAGAGCCTTGGGGACGGCAGCACAGCTGTGGGACTGGCAGGAGGGCAGCCCCAGCCCAAGCCCAGAGAAGGGCTGTGCTCCTCGGCAGCACAGCAGCTGCCCCCGCAGTTGCTCCCAGCACTCCTGGTCTCAGCAGCTGAGCATGGCCTGGCTGGACACAGGGTGGAAGGCAGGCACAGACCCCCTTTGTAAAGCTGATTCCAGACATACTGCCCTACACATGCACCCTGCAAAGAGCGCCCATCAGGGCTCAGCTCATCAGAGCTGGAATCACACTGGGGTTGAAGTGGCAAAAACCTGATGGGAGCTGGTATTTAAGACACAGAAGTGAATTGCATTCCTACGGAAATCTTTGTTTGGATCCTATTTTCCTGCCCTGCCCTCTTTTAACTACTTCAGAGGTCCAGGGGGAATGTGCATTATTGCCTGCAGGAGTAAACAGCCACAACTGATCAGGGTGGTGTCCTTCTCCACCCGTGGGAGAGCACACATTCGTGCTCAGTTTTTCCTAAAGCCACTGCTGAGTCTTGACTCTGCAACCACTTGGAGCTATAAACTTGCTAATCAGAGGGACTGACATGGCCTTGAAATAATAACCTGTGATTACTTGGTCTGTTAACATGCATAAGGCAGAATGAAGGTTATATTTCTATTCCTGAGATGAGAAGACATACAGAAGAAGTAAAATATTTCCCCACTGAAGTCTTTGTCAGAGAAGGAGCTAATGCTCCGCTGCTGATCCAGCATCTCCCTTTTCAATCAGGGATGACCCTGTACTTGATTCCAGGGAGGTGGAATGCAAGTGTCTTAGTATAACAGCAGAAACATATTTCCCGCTCTCAGATGACTTCCTGTGCCCTGGAGATTTGTCATTCCACAAGCTTTCTTTTCATTCAGTCTCAGTAGGTCTGGCTAGTTTGATCTTTTCTTGTGGAACACATTTCCTAGTCCCATGTTTGCCTTTCTCATAACATCATTACAATGCTGACTCATGTCAAATTAAGTTCAAGTATTATGCAGGAGGCTTAGAAATGTCCTCCCCGAGACACGGGAACCGGCTGCAGTTCAGGTCTCTTCCAGCCATGATGCTGGCTTTAAAAATAAATCCTAATAAGAGTGTACCTTGGATATGCTTTCAGGTTTCTGAGCCACCTGGGTCAAAGCTGCTAAGGCTGAATATGGGATCATTTTGTTTAAGTGAAAGCTGAGATTCGTCTTTCAGATGACATCTGACAATAGGATCTTAAGCAAGTACACACATTTTGTAGGACTTCTAATAAGCTGTCTCCACTGGCAGGTACTTTAAAGTCCAGCACAAGAAGTGGTCAGCATAGATGACCACTCAGTCCAGCCCCAAAGCCTTACTTTATCCATAGGTGACGTACCAGCTCTTGCAGTGATGGAGAGACACTGCTGCCCAGTATGACTCTTTGGGCATCCTGCCTTTGTAACGTGGGACAGGGACAGTGAATATAAAACTGAATTAGCTCAGCTTAAGAGATGACAGGCACAGTACAGAATCAGCTAAGCTTATGTGAAGAGTGGTTTTGTGCAAACCCGTGGCTCTAACGGCTGCTGGTGTGTGTGTGACACTGTGTGAATCTTTCTGCTTACCAGCCCCTCCTGCCCCTTAATCCTGCAGCATCTCCCATTTGCTGCATGGTTGTGTGATTTGCTAGCCCTCAGAGAAGAGCTGGGGTCCAGTCGAGACTGGATTTGGGGTTGATGAGGGAGAAGATCAAGGAGCAAGTCCATTAGCTGTTAAGGCTTCAGAGGCAGACCAAATAAAAACACACCCTTCTTTGTTCCAACAGCCACCATCCAGCTAAGAAGTGTGTTCTTCTCCTGCAAACACAACCTCTTTCCTCTGCCATCTCCAATGCTGCTTCACTTTGCAAAGAAAGGCTGCTAATGTGTGTACCCGTTGACAGAGCAGACTAGAGGAATAGTTTATGGCATCTACTGTACTCTCAGCTCAGAGATGTAAAACAATATTCACTGTAGCTACTGTGCAGGGCTTGGCTAGTACAGCCATGTCCAGAAATATCCAGCAAGGAAAAAAAACGAAGCTATTAAAACACTCACACACAAGCCAGGAAACATCTTATTATAGATCTTGGTTTGAAGGAGGGAAATTAAAAACCCATACCCACACTCAGCATATGCCCGGCTATATTTGTCTGATCCATTTATTATCTAAGCCTGTGCAATTTCAGTGTTGCACTACTCCAGTCTTTCACGCTAAAAAAAACAACAACAGCCCAATGCACAAGATGCCATCACTGGTTTACAGCTGTGGCCTATCCTGTTTCTCTGAACATTTGCTGATTTGGCATCAGGACAATACAGAGGGAAGCAGAGGGTGGGGGTTGAGATCCGACTGGAAGATGTGGATCACAGCAGAAGAGGCTCTTCCTATATTTATAGAAGCGCTTTGTCAGAAGCGCACCAATTTGTTTGTGCACTGATCTTTAAAATTGTGGTGGAGAAAGCATCACTTTGAATGGGATCCTTCACTAAATGAGGTACCTCATGCATGCACTTCTCAGGCCACAGAACTGAAAATACAAGCTCTGGTAATGACACACTATGCATGCAAAGTCAAATATGCAATGGAAAACATTACAGCTTCGTTAGTTATTGCTCCCATAGTGCGAAGACTGGAAATTGATGCTGCAAGTACTTTATGAAGAAGTAGGAAGCTTGGCACTGGATTAAAGCAGTGTGCATGTTCATGGGTAAGCATGGAAGAAACCCAGCCATATTGTAGGCTGAAGTTGTCCAAAGCCACCTGTGGGTGTGCCATGCCAAAATCACTGTTGAGCCTGCTGCCTCCACTGGAGAGGTGCCATGGTGTGCTCACAATGCTTCAGTGGAAAGGTGCTGTAGCTGTGCCCCTACAGCAGGTTTGCACCAGCTCCTCTTACACAGAATGGACACCACAATGTCACAACTTCAGTGTGAGCTGGAAGTGCTCTGTTGGCTGAAAGAGCTAAAATAGTTTGGGTAGCTACTTCTGTGTCCTTGATGCAGCAAACTTATACAGGGCTCTGCAACACTCACTTTTATTAATAGCCTGGATGTCCTGAGCATTTTTCTTTTTCAGTCCTCATGAGTTATTTTCACTATACAGCTTCCCCTGATCACTCAATTTTGGGACTTGATTGGACCAACTCATGGGACAAATCCCCACAGATGAAAAAAACCTGAGCCAAACCACACCCAGAGAATCAAGAATGTTTCTATAAAAAGTTAGAAATGTGTGTGGCATTGTGGGTACCAACAAGACTCGGCACGTATCTGCCTTTCCTCTCAGGAAGAGCTCTTTCAGCTATGTGGAGCTTTACATAAAGAAGATTCTGGTTGCGCATCACGTGCCACTCATGACGGTACCAGTCCCTTGACTAGCCCACCTTGTGCAAGCACTCAAGGTATTACTCAACAAGGGTAAGGCAACTGTATTTCCATGCTAGTTCTCCTGTTTGTAATGAAGTGCTTGGGATCAGATCTGCCTGTGACTTCTTTTTCATAAAAACCTAATCTTTTAGTACTTTGAACATCCTAGGAAAGACGATTGTGCAGGTACAGAAAGTCCTCTCAGACACAATGAGTGCTGGATGGGTGGGGAAGGCCTTTGGGGCAAATGCTTCACTTAATTCCCACAGCCTGTCTAGGCAGAGATGTCAGGTTGCACAGCTTCAGCAGTCAGGTGAAACACCTCCAGCAATATCTTGGTCCTGTAAAAAACCAATAGCAAAACCTTCTTGAATCCTGAACTGTAGTCAGGCCATGAAAACAGCAAATTGTGCAGAAAAAGCCAATGTCAGGAAAAAGTAACAAGATTTCTGCTCCGTAGGAGCTTCCAAAGGCCTTTGGGATTTGTTTACTCCAGCTGTGACGTATCAAGGGAGATTGCAGAATGCATTTAAGCAACTACAGTGGGACCTGGACAAATCAGAACCTCCATGAAGATCCAACACAGACTACCAGGGCTACAGGGACATCTGCACTGAGCTCTTTGGAGGTATGAACTCCTTAGCTCACTGTGTAGGTAGTTCCACATAATCATGATTGCCTGACTGCAGACTATTTCCCCCTCCCACATTCAGTTCCTATTCTGGATCATGATCACTCATTGAATGAGAATTCTGGATTTCATATTACACCCCTCCATTTGCCTTTTTATTGAACCATACTCAGGCTCTGCTCTGAAGACAGGTCTATTAATATTCTCAGGGATTTGTGTTTCATCTTTTCTGTGTATTAACAAGGTGAGCACTAATAGCACAGGAAGAAATTCTTCTTGCCTTCAGCTCAGATATTTGGACACAGACCTGGCAGCTGCCAAAATTTTACTCAGTCCCTGGCTTGGATTTGGTTAAAGCATAGAAAATCTTCTGGGAATTTCTCTGCAAAATCCATACAAGCATATGTAAATTACTTCTCCCCGCTCCAAGGTTGGAGGTGTAGGCATAACCTAGAGGTACTAGGCTGGCAAACAGATCAGGTCCCAACATATTTCATAATTCCCAGCAGTATGAGTAGTAGAGCTACTCTAGAAGAAGCTTGCCAGAATTTTAACTGGGAAAAAACACTGCATTTTAACTCCATCTATTTTAGGAGATGCCTGAATACCTCCAAATAAAAAAAACCCAAAGAAATTAGTTGGAGGTAGAAACTGCCAAGGTGAGATATGTCAGGCTGGCTGAGGCCAAAGCAAATGGGAAGCACATGATGGTACCTGCACTTATCATAGCTCAGCATTGCTGTACTCCCTTGGGAAGGACCCCCTGAGAGCATCTCGAAAGCAACTATGGATTCCTGTCATCACAGCACACCTGGGACACAGGGAAGGGCTCCCCTTTTTCCAGCATCAGAGCATTAAGCCTAAGTTACCTTAACAGTACACAGTCTAACAGCACACCTGGTCTGATGTATTGAATAAAAGTAGTGTAGAAAGCAAATCTGCCTGGTGCCCAATCTGCTACACTGTGCTTTCTCCCCAACATGTGTGCCCCTAGACTATATATGCGTCCTTGCATGTGATGTGTGTATGTGCCTCTGTGACAAATACAGGAGGGACCTGACCTACAACAGCATCCAAAGCTGATGCTGTTGAAAAGACAGGGAACTGGAAGATGGTGTCTTCACAGCCACTAACAATATAGATGTTTTAGCAGCACCCTCCACATAGCTAAGATAAAAATAGCATTTCTATAAATGCACCGCTGTATTCTGACGTAGAATAAGACTCCCAGTAAAATCACTCCCAGGCATTCAGAAAACAATTTTCTATTTATCTCACTAAAGAAAGCTAGTCCCTAGTTTTTCCTTGTCTCTTCTTGCTAAGGCCCTAAGGCCCCTGGAGGATAACTATTTAGATAAATTGCATAACAAATTATATTTCAGGGTTGTACATCTCCATTGCAGAGCATGGAAGCAGTGTAAGGCTGCCTGTTTACATGAACTATTTAGAGACACAATGGAGAGCCCTGGCTTTCTCAGAATCCATCAGCAGTCAATGTTTGTTCTAAGCATGCACACCCACCACTGCACATCTCTCACTGACCCAGTGATTCCCACATATTCCCCCCCCGACAAACTTTGCCTTCACACCAGAGGATAACCAAGAAGATGTTCCACTTGAGAAGGTCTGATAGCAAAAGGAAAGAATTCAGCTCATCCCCATGGTGGGCTTCCAGCTTTGATCTTCTGGATCACTGCATCTGGTGACCATCTGTGGTTAAAAATGCCTTCCCAGGAAAAAACACTTAGGCTCAGCACAGGGAGTTCAGTTATTTTTAACTGAAACCCATTCCACCTTGGAGTCTCAGGAAAACAAGCACATTCAGCAGAACTGGTCCTTTAGAGTCAACGTGTGCTATCACAACGTAATGTTGCTTTTGGCAAACAAACCAGTATCACCTACTTGCCCAGGCTCATCCACTTACACCATGTCTGCCAAGGGAAAACAGGATGAAGAAAGGATGACACATTACTAATCTCTAACCACGCATGTTCAAAGTGCAAATGGAAAGAATGAGCACCCTTGACACTACACTCCTGTTTATCACCAGAATAACTGAAGCCCTGGCTGTGACTGGGCAACGTTCCCCATGACATGAGTATGCCTCTGTCCTAAATAGAGGGTCAAGGAGTGAACTGTGACTCCAAACCTCTTCAGCTCCAGAGCTTCTGAGCTGGAAAGTCACTTCTGAGAAGTTAATCACAGCTATGGCAGGGACACAAGGACACTAAAACTGGGCTGTGTCAGACCAAAAACTCACACTGCAAAGCAACACCAAGCAAGGGCTTGGTGTCCAGACTGCCTGCTGTTCAAGAAGACCTAACAAAGTAAAACCAGGAATCCTTAGAATGAAAACCCTTCCTCCTTCTTTCTTCATGATGCCCATTCTTGGGCAAATGAGAAAAAAGGGGGAAGCTGCCCTATCTGCATCTCCCTGCCCTGGTCAACACCCTGCCTCATCCTTGAGCGTGTGGAGCTAGGATGCTGCTTCGCATTTGCCATCACATGCCTTGTGCAGAGTATCCTGCGTAAACACTGCAAATCTTGACTTTGCATTGCTGGGATGTGCGTACGCGCTGAGTCACGGCTCCGGCGTGACTGACAGCCCTCTGCTCCAGAAGCCTCCCAAGAGCTTAAGCAGGGGGAGTTTTGTAAGCAAGGTTGTTATGTAAGTGGGTAGCTATTTTTGTTCAAAGTTTGGTTCTGTACTCTACGAGACTAAAAATACATGTACACAAAGCTAAAGAACATGTTTCTAATATTCATTGAAGAGCTATGCCCCTTCTCCCATGATTCTCTTCCGAGTTGTGGCATCTGCCGAAGGTTTTATGTGCACTGTGAGTAGCAAGGCTTCTCCCTTGTAACTTGCCTCCTCCTCTGCCTGCTTCATCCTCTGAGACCACAGTCCAGCACTAAGGACTCCACAAGCAATTCCACCATAAAGATACGTGGCAGCAATGCTGGAGCAGAAAATAAGATTGCCTTAAGGTTGCCACAGGTGATTGCTGCAGCTCTGAAACCAGATGTGTTTGTCATTTGGTGGAGCCCTTACCTGCCAAGCTGCAAAGTCCTTTTAGCAAAGCAATTGCATTGTGAGCCCAGATTGTTGGGAAGAAGGGTGTCCTGCCAGGCAGGTGAGGGCAGCATAAGAGGTGGTGAGCTACTGGGAGGGGAAAGGCAGCTACATGTCTCACAACTCCTTTATTTTAGCAGAAGTCAGCGTTGGAAAGAAGCAAGTCCCCCACAGGTCCATACTCCAGTCTCAGAGCAGCACATGGAGATGACCTGGTAATGCAGCATCCCCGCTTCTCTGCTCTGCCCAAAACTTTCCGAGAGATCTTGTGTTGGTGTCTTAGGCACAGATCCAAAGAGGTCTACAGAAAGGCCTTTGGGAGATGGCCAAAGAGCAAAAGTCAGCTTGCCTTGGTTCCTCCTTCTGTAAGATTCAGATGGCAGCATAGCCCTACTTCCCCCAGTATCAGAATTATACTTTTCTTTTTGGCTGGGACGTGATCAAGGAGCTGAGAGCAGAAGCCAAAATGAATATGGTGTAGCTCAGACACAAGCTAAGCCTTTTATTCTGTCCCATGAAACTTTTTAAACTGAATAAATCAGACCCATCATTTAGATGCTTTGAAAAAAAGTCCCACTGAACTCTAGGAGATTGTCTACTGTTAGTTGAAGACTTCAGACGGTTAAATGATACTTGCTAATTCTGGTGCTATCCCTGGGCCCAGACATCTATCCCTGCTGGCAGGTCTAATGAGGACTTTGGTCTGCTCAAGAAACAGTTATCCATCATCAAATCTCCTTGCCCCTTATGTAAATGCTCTGCTTCATCTCAGAAGAAGGTGGTGGGGGGGGAAAGGGCTATAAATATAAAGTCAGCAGCTATTTTTGGAAAAGAATTTTCTTCCTGGTGTATGTATCTGTGTGTGTGTATAAACAATTATCTTCTGCATTTCTGTCAGCTTATCTTATCTCTTAAACAAATACCAAAGGGCTTTTTTTATTTTTGTTTGTTTGGAGCTTTTTATTTTTATCTTCCTTTTTTATGACCTGGCTGTCTTCATCGGCCTCCCCAAAGGACTCCTTCAGGGGTCAGGCTCTCTAAGCACCACCACACGTCCAGTGGTGTCCATTGTGGTAATTGAGTTGCAACTGATACACAAGGCAAGGTCTGGCCCTCGGAGTGCCCTTGGCAAGGCTTGGTCCTCTGCCTGTAAAAACATAGTTGCCTACAGCTATCTACCTATATATTTATATCTGCTTATTTCAGGTATAATTTTAACTCTCCGTCATGCTAAAGGGGCACACATGGGATTGTTTTTGGCTGCAGGGAACTGCTCCCCACAACAGCCCCCCTGCCGATCAGCATCCACTGAAGCACAGACCTGCCACTGCCTCAGAGAAGGCTCTTTCCGAAATGATAGCTGGGGAAGGACATGGCTTAAGTTCCTCCAGAGCAAGATGGAATAACCTGCCCTGGGCTTGCAGGAGCAGACAGTGCTAAAGGGATTTCAAAGAAAATTAAGTGTCTGCAGTTGCAGATGGATAGGTACTTTGGGGAGGGGAACAGGCAGGTTTTATATAAAATGAAAAGCAACTTCAGGAGCAGAAATAAACCGCTAGTGGCAATGGAAAAGCTCTCCATAAGACACAGCATCCTTGTGTGTGCTCATAAGAGATAGGGTTAAATGAGTGGAACATCACATGCCTGAACCATTCATAGCTCTCCTTCCCACTAAAGCAACAAGCTCTGGAGGTTGATAACACAAGAATGTCAATGCAGAGCTAAAAAAAACCCCTCCTGTGTGCTGCTTAAATATTCCCAAGTACTTGGGGCTTGTTCTGAAAGCATCTGATTCAAAGCCTAGGGAGGGCTCTTCACTGGAGCTTGTGATAACGCCGCTCACCACACTGGAAGGAAGGCGGGCAGAGGCAAGGAGGCTTGAAACAGTGTGCTGGCCTTTCTGCATATCAAATTATTTCACCAGGACCAAAGAGATAACCAAGACAGGACAAAGTGAATAGAATGACTCAAATGCTGGATTTGTCAAGACAATTGCAAGCGTGTTGGGGGCGGGGGGGAAGAAAAAGAGAAAAGTTATTGTCCTTGTCCACAATTTCTCACTGCTGCCTGGCATCACAGACACAAGCTTGTACAGACCTCAGGTCCAACAAACGATGTCACTTCCTAAGAGAAATCATCAAATAAGTCATAATTTTTAAAGTGTTTAGCTGAATTCCCATCCTGTTGAAGTCAGAGTTCTGTTTCTGTATTAAGAAGGGCCAGAAATTAAGTGATTTGTCTGTGGTAATACCTAGCAGAGGGGACACTTCAGTGCAACCCAACCTCCCAACCAAACCTAGTACTCTATCAAAACCTGTCAGCTCATCTTTCTTGCAGTGCAAGAACTCTCTATTTCCTCAATCTAATTATTCAAAGATCAATGGCTGTTGAAGGTCTTATGCCAGCGTGAAGAATATGTTGAACACTGGTCACCCAGAGGTCCAGACTCCCTTGTTCTCAGAATTTCACAGAATCCTTCAAAGGCCTAGCAAACAACAGAGAACAGGATTGAAAATGGTTGTATTTCATCCCTCCTTTAGTTTTATGCTTTGAACTGTCACAGGAAGGTTTTCAGGGTGGGTTCCTGGATCTAGGAGCTGCGTGTCCAGGCTCCCAGCCAAACACCTTCATGCCCTGATCCTGAGAGCGGCAAAAGCCCGTGCTACAAGTGCAGTCAGACAGGGCCCACACGTGCTCTGCATCTCTGAAAAAAATCAGGCTGACAAAATCTCAGTTTTATCAGTTACAAACTGAGAGACCCAAAACCTCTTTCCCAGATGCCTGAATACAGTTCTTTGTCCGAATTCAGCTTTCCTTGCTCAACACCACCCACTACACTGGGAAGTGGAAAAAGGACCACAGCTTTTTGAACTATATGGTGGCAGAAAGTGTTCCAGAGAGGCCACAGCCATTTGGCTCCTCTGGTTAATTCTCTAATATCTGGGGCACAGGAGGAAGAGGATGTTCTTGGGCAAGCAGGCAGGACAAGGGCTGGTGTCAAAGCACTGCACGGCTCCTCTCACTCAGCCACCCTCTGGATGCTGGGGCTAGCACTTTCTTTGCCCTGCAGCTTCCAGCACACTGCTTTTGGCTGGGCTCCTTCAGCACTTGGTGCAGGAAATTCACGGTTGCTTCCAGCCAGAGCTGGCTCTGGAAATGAGCGTCTGTGCTCGCTCTGCACTAGTGCACGCTGCAGGCACCAAGCTCTCTGCACACCAGCTCGGTGGGAAAGCAGGTATCAGAAATCAAACAAAAAACTTCTCCTTCCCCAATTTCCAAGGCTGCATTGAGTTTACATTCATATGGTCTGGCCAAACCCAGAACTGAGGGGTCTCAGTTTCTCTAGGGTTTAGGGCCAAAGGCTAGATTCAGCTCGCACACTGCAGTCAGTGTGGTTTTGTGGGTACAAGCTAGACTGGAACTTTAGTCTGGTGGTTTTGAGGAGGAAGGAATAACTTTGCTTTGATTTAAAATCGAAAGAGAAAAAAAAAAAAATTGTTCCATTCCCTTGCAAATCTCAAACTCTCTAGTAATCCTGCTGCAGTGGGTTGCTTTTCCCAGTTGTCAGTGCACTAGAGATTGTTTCTACCAGTTAGCTGGCCTCAGTGGGACACAAGCACTTTCCATCCTGTTGGGTGTTTTGGTTCATCCCCCTTTCCTAGGGTTCCCTCTCTCTACAAACCCTAGAAAGGGTATTCCAGAATGACAAAGCCAAAGCTTTAAACTTTGTGCAATATTACAATGGCTTTTCTGTACTGTCTCATCTTACAACCATAGCTTTGATCACTGCTCTTAGTTTTGTTTGGGTAGGGATTTCCTATCCTTGTCTACTTTCCTGAAGCATCTCCAGGCAGTCCCCAAGCATCTCACAGCCACCCACTCACCCTTACAGAATAAGTATATTGCATCCCAGTTTCAATGGTGTTTGGTGGATTGCCTCTGCTGTTAAAAGCAAAACAAGTTCCATTTCATCCAAGCAGAATTACTACAACACAGAGAGGAAAACCAGGGGAAGCAGAAGAGAACCTCCAAGTAGGAGGAAGGTTTCCACTAAGGAACCATAGCAATGATCATGTAGTGCAGCATCCAGCTAAACACTGCCTGCTCCCCTACGCTACCCCAGGACCCCCTCTCTGGCTTCAGCCAGAGCCACCCCACATTATCATGATGGTTTTACCCCACCATAATTTATCCACACTCTGCCATCAGCTAAGATGAAAGGTATACCTCACCACCTTGATTTTCTCTTGGTCATTAAATGCATCATTACTTCTCAGTCACTGCCTGCAGTCCTACCTGGTTCTTGGGGAGTCCTGGGGAGGTAGGAGGGTCTGGCAGGTTGGGTAGACTCTACCTAATGCCTCACTACTCATATCACTGCCTTGGTGTCACTAGTGGCAGAAAATGTGAAACCTACATTTGCCCTGATGCTTCCTCAGGCAGTGCAATTCCTTCTAATGTTGGGTTTGTTATTCTTGGTTCATACTCCTGTAGGGATCTCCCAGCAGTGCCAGCACGTCCATATGAGAGTGTCACATTTTAGCCTGACAATGAATCCACTTGGTACGTGGGAGTCGTCTGTAACAAAAAGCATTCTTATCACCCATGGCCAGCAGTCAGTGTCACTCGGGAGCTGTCCCATCACCAGCTGGGAGCATGAGGTGAGGGATCCATCAACATCACCAATGAGACTGGGAAGGCCATGTCCCACATGCAGTGTGGGAATGATGCCACTAATAGTCCTGGAAGGGAACAACCCCAACTAGTTCTTTACCTGCCTCACTCTGCAGAGAGGGAGGAGGCTTGAATTCTGCCCAACACCTTTTCAGGCAGCAACGTCCTTACTAAAGCTGAATTCAAGGAGGTCAGTTAGACCATGGAGTGGGATGAGACAGATGAGACCAAGTCTCCACCACACAATTTCATACAGCAAAGTAGCCTTCAAATACTGTCATCAAATGTTTTGTAGCCAGTCCAGAAGGAAAGCAGATGCCAATATCATTGGATTCCATGATAAATTCCTTTCCCATCTGGCCTCCTCTTCTGAGGGCTTCAGAGAAGGACTGAAATAACTTGATGGTTTTCTGAGGTTTCTTGGTTACAGTTCTCCTGATAATGGTAAGAGCTCAGTGGCCTCATTCAACACTGCCCAGGTGTATAAATATACCTTGAACAATTCTTCAGAGTAATTTCTTCAAATAATGAAAGTTGGTCATTGTGTTTTCTTCTATTTCAGCTTCAGATGATATCTGAATTAGTAAATAAAAATTAGGAAGATTTAAAGAGGATTTCTAGTAACTGGGGTGTCACACTAGGGACACAACTGAGCTGTCTGACTGGCAGATGAATTATTGCAGAATTAATCTCAGTGTTCCACCTCTGTTCTGTACTGTGATAGCAACCTTTCCGAAGGTGGAGTTAAGCTTCAACACACAAAGTACATCTCGACTCAGACAACCCTTCAAGGACAAAGAAAGGCTTGATCAAAAAATATTCTTAATAAACTGTAAGAACCAGAGGAAAATCAGTTTTCCAGTGTTTTGGGTTTTGTTTGGGTTTTTTTGTTTGTTTGTTTGTTTGGGGGGTTTTTGGTAGCAAGGTGCAATACAGAAAAGCAAGGGCATATCCCTGTGGCTCATTGGAGCCTCATTTCCTGGTACTCATATATTGTAAACTGTCTTCAGCACAAAGGGATGAATATCCCCAAAAGCTAAATGAAGAAAATAATTCTTCTGAGATTCCATATTTACTCTATGCGTTTTACACCTAGATCTACTCTCTTGTCAGACAGATCTGCACACAACAGCTTAGCTAGTTACCATTTAGACCAACATGTTTTACATCCACCACAGCAGAAAACCAGGCTGCAGAGAGTCATGGTGTTCTCCGGATGTGCTGACCTGACCAGGGTAGGGTTTGCAGAAAAATGTTACAGTCGAAATTACTGTGGGCACCACTGCAGTGCCAAACCTGAGCACAGCCCCAGCCTACCATCAGGGATTCCTAATCAGCCTGGTTCACAGCAGTTCTCTTTGCAGATATTTCTGGGAGAGGCTTCTAATTAATTCCTTTAAGGCCACACCCTTTCCTTACTTCCTCCCTGGTTTTCCTTCTTTCTTATTTCAAATCCATCCCTGCTGCTGGGCTGAAGTAAAAACCCTCGGGGGGCACAAAAGCATTAGGACATTTCCCCTTTCCAGTCATTCATGAACACTCAGAGGCAGAAAATACATGCCAGGCAGCCTGCAACTCAGTAGAACCTGACCCCTCTTCACTCAGCATCCCCAACCCCACAGCCATCCCGTGCCTGGAGAAGGCAGCAGGGTGAGCTGCCACTTTCCTCTCTCACAGCCCAAGTGACCTTAGCATGAAGAAATGCTTTCCTGGTATTCAACCTACATTTCCCCTCACCCAGTTTATCCCATTGTTTCTACTTAACCCTTCCTCAACAGCCCCCTGAGAAGCTCTAACTGTATTCAGCTGCCATACAAAATCCTGATATGCTTTAGGTGCAAGCAATTCAGGTTAGCAACATACGTGTCACCCCAACAGCCAGGTGTGCCTTTCAGATGTCCCTGGTTTCAGGTCCTGAATTATCCAGTGACTTTTTGTTGAAAATAATCAACAAGAAATGTATCATCAGTGGATCAAACCTATGGAGCAAGCCACTTGCTCACAAGGAACGAACTCCACTTCCACTCTGAGACTTCTGCAGGAGCTGCTTTGGTTTTTTGCCCCATGCCTGGTCCTTCTCACAAACAAGATTCCCCAATGGAGCATTGCTGGTGTACTTGTGAGGAATCAAAAAACCAGCACAGCTTCTGATTCAGATACAGCAAAGCCACAGGAATTGGGAAGGGGTCAGTGAGGAAGAAGAGTTGTGTTTGGAGCTTGCAGTTCCAACCGGGATCTCTGCAGGAGATTCTTTTCCCAGGAACAGAGGTGTTATTGCTGCTGGTGTGGGGCAGTCCCTCTGAAGCCAGTTAGGACACCTATGGCACAAAAAGCATGGTTGTAACCCTTTGATATCTGATGTTAAGACATAATTTATCTGAAGGGTATTAACAAAGAAGGTACTGCATGCTGTGACTGTGTATGACTGACTACTGCAACTTGCAAAAGCAAAACCTGTTATTAGGAAAATTCCTGGAAATCAGTTTGAGCTTTTTCATGTTTCCTGTGAATTTCCATTACTTCCCCCAAATGCAAAGCATTTCTTTAAAAATATCTGATATGTGGATTAACAGGAATACTGCAGAATATTGTCTTCTGTGGGAACCACTTAAGTACACTGAGCATCGTTTTGTAAAGGCCACAACTCTGTCTGCCTTGTGATCTTTTTTAACCCTTTAATGCTTGTCACATTCTCCAGAGAGCACTTCAGGTCCATACCCTTAACATGGACATGTGAGACTTACTAGCTTTATACTGTCAGATTTCCCCCAGACTTCCTTAACAGTGATTTACTGCCTTTCAGCCATTCAAAGTTATGTCCCAAGAACTGTCTCCTTAGTCCAGCACTTGTATTTATAAGAATCAACCACAAGTAGAGCATTTCTTTGGCAAAACATAGTCCAAATTGGGCCCTATGGAAAATTTTCACCCTTCTAGAAGCTTGGGGATTCATCAGCAGATTTTCAGGGCTTGAGGATGCTCAAAGCACTGTTAAAGGGTTAATGCCAAGACTGTTTTTAGAGAGTGAAAGAAGGTCTGGCTACAACTTCTCTTTGTTTCCCTCCTCCTCTCTTCCCCACCTTCCCTCCTGCTGCTTCTTTTATGAATATGTCTTCAATGTGTCTCAAAAAAAATTTGCCTCTGATGGCTTTGCTTTCCCCTGACTGCTTGGGGCCATCAGATATCCAGTCATAGGGTGGCTTTTGTAATAAGGAAAGCTTCTTCCAGGCAGAGGAAGACACTGCCTGGAGCTTCTATATTCACAGCCTTTCTATTTCTGGCTCTCCCTTTTCACAGGGCTTTGTTTGCAAAACCCTGCTCTCCCCCCACGAGACATTAGTGAGCATACTTACCTCAGAAACAGAAAAACTGGGAGAAAAGGACCAAACTCCAACGACTCTGGCACATCCCACCCCAGAGATGAGGGGCTTTGCATCGTAACTCTGCCTTTTCTACTTTCAGGAGACTAATTAATAGGAATGCCTTAATGGCTTAAATCCTGCTCTATGGATTTCAATTTGCCTCTTGAGGTAGAAAGTAAAAAGTAATCCTATTTTCAATATATACAGGGGTAGACTGTGCAGATACTAAGCCCAAAGCAATTCGGGAAAGGTCACTGCAATAATGTGATGCATGGGCTCAGAAAGCCCCAGGGAGCCCTGGGAAGCTGGCATCAGATGTGCAGGTAAATGAAAGGGCCCCAACCCTTCCCCTGATCCCTGACAGAAGGATTGCAGCCCATGACATCAGCTCAGAGCAGCCTTTCCCAACCCCAACATCAGAAATGGTTGTTTCTGGGTTGTGTCTGTGGGAACACACACTGGGTTGTGTGTTCCATCCCATCCCATTCCTTCCCTCCTGCCTTATGCTGTGCAGCACAGCTGGGTATTGGCACTGTCAGGAGCAAACACACTCATGGAAGCCACTGGTCAGCCGTCTCCTTCCCTCCTTCACTAACTCTGTGTGTTCCAGACCCTTCAGCCAGCATTGCCAGGGTGCCCTGCTCAGAAGCCACCCAGTGATCTCCCCCCAGTTGAATCCTTTCTTTATCCCTTAACCCACACACCCGGATATCCATCACCACTGATGGTGCTGTGAACCCTGACTGCAGCCATGCTTTGCATGGGTTTAATGCTTTGCCATCTTTTATCTTCCCAGTTCAGCAAGTTTCTGAATGCTGGGTTTTCTCCATGCCTGTCTCACACACAGTACAAGTATTCTGAAGGCACTTCCAGTTTAATTTTACAGTACATTGTAGCATGGTAATCTATTCTAAAAGCAGGGGAGTTTAGCTAGAGCAGGATCACATGCCCAGCTTGACACTAGATTTTGAGTCAATGCTTAAAGTTCCTTGTCACTGCATTGCCAAGATTCCTAAAACACATAGGAAGGGTAAAGCATTGCAGTCTCTCGAGATCTGCACAGAAAAATACAGATCTGGATCTGACTGAACCTCTTTCCTCAAAGTTTTCATCAGTCTTCCTGCAAAAACGTTTGTTTAGTCCAGTCTCATCAGTGAAGCACACAGTTAACTGCTTTCCCATCTTCTGAGGGCGACAAACCTCCCTCCTGTAGATTTTCCATCAGTGGCTGTTTTGAACACTTTTTTCTGAAGTCTCTTGAAACAAGCCAGTGTTCAAGCACGGCCTGTCTGACACCTATCCCGAGGTCAAGACAATTATTTCCCTCCTTGCCCAGAGCTGCTGAGGCAGTCACAGTTTGCACCAACCCTTTAGCATTTCTGCCACCTCCGGCCGACTGCAGCCTTACCCAGGAAGGTTTGCACCTTGTTGCTGTTGATGCCTGCTAAGTCACCAAAAGCATATGCCACCTTCCCAGCCCTCCCCAGTGCTCTCCCGAATACCAAGTGCTTTGTATACTGCTCCCTTCCTGAACTTCAAGCCAACTGGTCCTTCAGCTAGAAAGTTCTTTATCTTGGGTACAAATTTCCCCAGAGTCTGGCACTGCAACATTTTTATAAGGTATTGATAACAAGCGTGTAGTGCTTTCCATCAACATGTGAAGCCAACCTTTTCCAAGGAAATGACTGTCAGGGAGTTGGTTGTAATCTTGGGTTATTCTCCAGGCTCCAAACTACCACCACCAAGGTTTGATCTTCCCATGTGAATATACTCTCGTTCACTTGCCAGCCCAGCCAGTTACTGCTTTTATATATCCAGCCCATTTCTTCAGTTCTTTTGATTTGAGCACACACATTTTTTCATCTGGCACCAAACAGAAGACATTTGTGTGCCAAAGTCACAAATGTGCACCAGTATCAGATGATCCAATTGGATCCACGTGTCCTGGTAATTTCCAATGGGGCAACAACAGCCTTGCCAAAACCAGCTCTTGGTTCCCTAAGCACTTGCTGCAGCAGGAATAGGGCTTGTCAGAGTGGAATCAAGTCCTTTTAATTTGACAGAAACCACTGAGCAGCTCTGGCAGAGCAACAATATTCCCTCACTCCTGGCCAGTGCCTGGATGAACACTGTGAACCCGGAGGTGAAGGACTTTCATAGCCCATTACCCAGACTCCTGAGCCATGCAGTTCCCAGCTGCCACACGGAACCTCAGTCCCTGCTCTTTTTCTCCTTCAATTTCAGCTTGCAAACAGAGTGTGAAAACACATTTCCCTGTCTTCAAGTGCTTTTTTAATTTCCTTCTCAGCATATCTGCTTCTAGCCCATCACCTTGAGGTGCAGGGAAGAAGACACTTAGCATTTCAGGAGATGTCATGTTTAACATTGTGCATGATAGAAGCTGAAAATACACATTTTCAGTAGCACTGGGGCATGAAGCTGAGAATAAGTAGCGTTGTAACTTGGAAACTTCAGATACAGCCATTGAAAGATGCAGTGGTGTGTTCTTTTATCTCAGCCTAACTCTCAGAGGGTTGCTGTCGTACAAACCACTTGCTGAAAGCCAGATACACCTTCAGTCTCACACACATAACAAGTTCAGCCCCTTCTCCCCCAGTTAAAATGATGATCAGAGATGGTTAGTGGAAACGTCAGGAAGCCTTGCTCCCGTCTTGAAACTTTTGCAAGCTTGGTGACCCTCCTGACTACCTACATATGCAAGGGAAGCCTGACAGATCCTGAGTGCTAAGGCAGAAAATCATAGAATTGTGTTAGAGAAAGGTTAGAAAAGAGGTTTAAGATTATCAAGTCCAACCTTAACCCATCACTGACAATCCACTACTAAACCATGTCCCCAAGTGCCACATCTACATGTCTTATAAATACCTCCACTAATGGTGACTCCACCACTTCCCTGAGTAGCCTGTTCCACTGCTTGATAACCCTTTTAGTGAAGAAGTTTTTCCTAATATCCAAACTAAACATCCTCTGGTGCAACTTAAGGCCATTTCTTCCTGTCCTATTGCTTGTTACTTGGGAGAAAGGACTGGCCCACATCTCACTACAGCCTCCTTTCAGGTAGTTGTGCAGAATGATAAGGTCTCCCTTGAGTCTCCTTTTCTCCAGGCTAAACACCAAGAGCTCCCTCAGCTGCTCCTCAAAAGACTTGTGCTTCAGACCCTTTCCCAGCTTTGCTGCCCATCTCTGGATATGCTCCAGCACCTCAATGTCTTTCTTGGGGTGAGGGGACCAAACCTGAGCACAGGATCTGAGGTGTGGCCTTACGCCCTTTCCCTACCAGCATTACAGTAGTATTTTATGGGTGTTTTCATCAAGAGGTGCCAGTGAGTTTTGCAGATGCAGGAGGCATGTTATCATCACAACTGCACTTTTTGGAGAGCAGCTGGGAGATGGCAAGGCTGAGGTTAAAGAATAACAATGAAAATGAGACAGAAGCACAGAGGATGGTCAGGGAAGTGAAGCAAAGTTATGTCCGCTGTAACCAGCTCAGGTCAGGATGTCCACATTGTCAGTGAAAGTCCCTAGAAATAGGTCTTTAAGGGACTGCCTGAAGCATCCAAGAAGCCACCAAACCTAATATTCTTCCTCCACATGGATTTCCCCATTTTTACTCACATTTAGCTGCTCAGGGCTAACTTTAGGAAATACCAGATAAAACTACACTAAAACACATCAATGGCACAAAGAGAGGAACATGTTTGCCTGTCCCCAGCTCTCTGAACTCTTCTCCTAATCTGGCAAAGCCTACAGCAATATAGATACCGATGGAAAGACTCTAGTAGGGTAGAGGCAAGACCTGCCGTGCTGTCAGGTAGCCAGGTTGGCAGGTAAGGACATGGCTACATCTTCATAGTCCACCCACACACCCAGAGCCCAGCTGTGCATCAGTCTCCATAGAAACTTTGTGATTTGATGGGTCCCTGAGCTAGGAAGTCAGCTTATGTCCTCCAGAAAAGCATCATGCCATCCCTCTTCACCCAGAAGGGAAGCTCATCCACATACACTGGAACACCTTTCTGGCAACTGTCTTTTGTGAGCATCTCTTTTGAGTCCCTTCTCAGCCCAGTTAGCTCTGGCTACAATGTAGTTCCTGCCTTTATGCCAGAGGCCAGTGCTGCAGGTAATATCTCACTTCCAGCATAAGGATACCTATTACAGCACAAAGACTGTGAGATGGTAGTGATGGTACCTGCTGCAAACAGCTCCATCTAATAGGTTATCCTCATTCATATACCTGTTATCCTCATTCATGCAGGAAGCCCCTCAAAGACTGGGGGGCTACAGGATTTTCCTGGAAAGGCTACAGCTGTCCTCAATACCGTATATGATACCATGCACTACCACACTTCTGCACTGGCTCAGCACCACTGACCAGCACGTGCTCAGCACCAATTAATCTTCTCACATCCAAAATCCAGCACTGTCACGTTACTCTCAGACCACAGCAGGTTACAATGACTGAAGCCTCATTTAAATGCTGCATGCCCACTTGCAGGAACTGAAAACATACCGAGTATAAAGGACAAGCAAAGGGAGCAAGGGGATTACTCAGAGCACTTTAAAGGGAGCAGGCGTGAAAGTTTTGCTTTAGTAGAGGTCCTGCAATCTGGATGACACATCTCCACCTGGTGTGCATCCTCACTTGGATCAACACCCTTACAGGGTGCTTCCTAATGGTCTATTGATTTCAACAGATGTCCCAGTAAATGTGTTACAGAGGGTACAACATCCCAGCAGCAATTGCAAGCTCATGTGCTAACACCTCACTGTTTGGTGCAAAAGGGAAAATGAGTTTTGAGAGGGTAAGTTATTGGCAGGTCAATGGGATGTTTGTAATTCTGGCAAAAAGCAGCCTACCTCAAAGCAGGGGTAACAGGAGCAGGGGCAGCACAGCCTCCCCTCTGTGATCTGTCCTCAAAACTGGGGTCACCTCCTGGTTCAGCTTTCCAAGGGTCCTGCCACTCTTGTAGAGAACATCACTTGCCAGCCTCAGCTCTGTCAGGGCAAGGCACATCCCAAAATTCACCTGCCTGCCAGTCCCAGGTAGGAGACAACCATGGTCCAGTCAAAGCACCAGGCCTGGGGACCACAATGAGGGGCAAAGCAGCTCAGCCATGTGAGGAGGGGTCTGGCAGGCAGCATTCCTTGGGAGCACCTCTGCTGAGGAGCAGGGCAAGGACTGAATTCCTGTTCTGGGGCTGTTTGTGCTTCCTGTTTGGTGTGGCAGCCTCAAAGGGGAGTTAGTATACAGGACTCCAGTCACGTCATCCCATTGTTCCCATGCAGTCAGGAGGCTACTGGGGAGAGAGGAAGAGAGAGCAAAGCATCCCAGCAGGCAGTCCCAGCCACAGCTCCAGCAGTGGAGCCAGCAGTGATGCTTTGAAGGGAGGCAAAGCAAACAGCATGGTGATATCATTGATTTCCCACCTCCTGCCATGGGAGCAGCACAGAGAGGGGCAGTCAGATGCTGGGAGCACAGCTTCTCCCTCGCTCGGGGTCTTCTAACAGTGGAAAAGGCAAAAAGCACAAGGGAAGATTTCTTTTCTCTGGTAATGCAGAAGATGCAAAACTGCTCCAAAGTCCTTCTAGACCCAATGAGAGGAGCTTTATAGGCTTTTGAGGGATGTTGGCTCCTCAGCTAGTCCAAAGCCATCCCTTCTGCAGAGCCATTATGTTTTCTAATACACACAGGTCAATGTTGTGCCACAAAGAAGCCCAGTTCCTTCTGCATGGACAAGGAGACAAGCCTCCTACAAAGGGAGGGGACACCAGCACATCCCTTCAGCCTACCTTACCCAGGCCACACACATCAGCAGGGACAGATAGCAAAGCAGAATCAGGAGAGTAGAAGAAGCTGAGAGTCTCACAGAGGGAATTTGTGGAGAAGATGGGAGTACAGGATGGGAGAGTAAAGCAGATGTGGCAAAGGAAAGCTAGGAACAACCCCTGTGCACACAAAAGCCCTCAGTAAGAAGCAGCACAGCATGAATAAAAGCCATTTTGGGGGTTACCTCAGGGTGTTCCTCTTCAGTGTTGTGAAGCAGCCTACCAAAATACACAGGAAGCCATTTGCACTTGATAGGAGGAAGGGGCAGAGACAAGAGAGGTACACCAGAAAAAGGTCTCGCATCAATACTAAGCCACAGCTGAAGACAAAGGCCTTTTATAGGCAAGACCAGCCAGATTAAGGGATATCAGTAAACCTCTCTGATTACATTCTTCACCTGCACTAGGGGAGACCTGCATCTCTTGGGGCTGCACAGGAATGAATGTGATAAAGATGATGAAGCCCCAAGATAATAAAGCAACAGAGGCTGTGCAAGTTCTCACACAGATAAAACTCTCAACTCAATCAGCAGTGAACACTGTCTTGATGCCAACTTTTTCCTAGATTTTGAATTGTCTCTGAATTTGTACTTGTGGGACTGGATTGACTTGACACTGGTTACATCTCAGTCACTATTTTTTCTTGGACTGGAACTCAGAATTTCCCACAAACAGCATGAAACAAACTCTAAGTACTTTAGGCAAAATAAGGTACGCATGCACAGCCTGGTCTCTGAGAAAAATCCAGCCTCCGAATTTTGACAGTCAGCTTCAGAGGACCCAGAATTTTACCTGCAGTATTTGCTGAGCTATTGAACAATCATGTAATGCTTCACTGAATGAGAGCTCCTGCTGCTCTATACCTTTGGCATGCCTTTATACATGATGTTTTAATAATTTTTTTTGTTGTTGTTTCGTTTCCCCATTTCATTTCCTCTTTAAATTCCAAGACAACTGCTTGTGTGCAAGGATAGCAGCTGTTTTATTCCTGGAATTAGCTCTCAGTTACCGGACAGACAAACACTGGGCTTTCTGCAGGAAACTTGGCTTTCCTGATTTGTTGCTGTTTTCCTTAAGCTGAAGTTAATATCCATTAGAGCCAAAACAGACGTTTGGGGTTTTGTCTATGGAAAGAAAGAGTTCGCTCCTTGTCGGCAGCAATGTGGGACCTTTCAGAAACAGAAATATTTTCACTCTTGGGTTTCAGCAAGACATTTTGGCAGCATTATGAATCCAAACCTTTGGCAGAATTGTGCAGGCAGTGAGATAGAGGGAGAAAGACTTCATGGAAATATGAAGAGCAAAGGGGTTCACAGCTCAGTGCTGCACTAAGGGTGCAGGAGTCCTTCCTGCACAGCCCTCGCTGCTGGCAGAGCCACTGACACAAAGGCACTGCAGGAAAGGGCTCAGACTGCAGTACCTGGTTTTTATGTCAAACAGTTTCTCACATCACGATGGGTACAGCTCCGTAAGTGTCCTGCAGAACTGCAACACTTCATACTTCCACACACAAAAACCCGCAAAATCCACTCCGAAAGTTTGGGGGTTGTATTTTGGACCAACAGCAAAGCTGTAGAGAGAGCAGTGTACATGTGCCTCCTCTGTGACAGCCCACAGCTTGCCAGGAAGAGATTAAAGTCACCAGGTTCCATGCATGGGGAAGTGTCTCAGTTAGCTAGAGGGCTATCCCAGAGGGCTGGAGGAAATTGGCACTGTGCTTGCATTGCCATGGGCCTGTTGAAACCAGAACAAGTGATGTGACAGACCTCATTTTTTACCTCCAGGAGCCCAATTAAGTCCAAACACACTCAAAAAAAGTGCTGAGATCTTTGGGTGCCAATCCAGTACTGAGTGAAGCTTCTAAAAACATTGTTTTCCCATCTCTGACTATATTTATCTCCAGCCTTGCTCGAGCGACCGCTCTGAGGAATGAGGGGACACACTGAAAGGTGCTGTAAAGGCTCACAGCCTCCAGCAAAAGAACCCAGTGCCATTTTTCTGAGGGAAAGGTGCATTGCTCAAAAAAGAAAAGATAAGTGGTCTTCTTGATTTCAGTTTGGGCATCCATCCCTTTCCTGGAAAGGCAGGTGATGTCCTCTGGGCAGACAAACTCCTCTCCTGCCCTGCTGATCAGCTGCCTTTCTCCTTCGCTTGTCTGTCCACCATGTCCACATACAGACTTTGGCTGGCCCTGGAGCCTACACTCCTCATGACTCATGCCTGCCTTGCAAACACTTCGAGGCCTGACAAGAGCCCCAAGAGCTGGGGAACTGCAACCTGTGGGTAAAAATGAGGAGAGGAGAAAGAAAAAGATCAGGGGTAGAGCCTCAGCATCTCCTCCTGCCCCATCCTGGAGCCACCTAAGGCTTTTCCAAGCTAAGGCTGAAGGCTGGGACAAGCGCAACTGTCCACAAATCAGGTGTCCAGATAAAAATGGGGATAGGTTTGGTTTTGGCATTGAGTTTTTCCAAAACAAATAAACCCCACTGCATAAGCGTGGCTTTGATCACACATTCTTGTGTTAGTTTTCTGCTTGTTTTTGGTATGACCTGTGTTCTCTTTTCCTTCCATTTCTGAACCTTCAGCATACTTTACTTTCTGAAGATTTTCTCTGGTGGGAAAAAGAAGGACTGGAAATGCTCTTTTTCATTGAAAAGGAAGCTGAGACTCCCTGACAATGAGATGACTCCAGCAGCTGGGCTTTTAAGGACAGTCTGGAAATTACTAGACTCCTGATAAAATCATAGGAGTTGGCGACGCTGTATTTCCCCTGCACAATTACAATTTCTTTGCCTGTGGGTATTGCTGTGTTGAAACGCCTCTAAAGTTCCTGCTATGTCATTGAATTTGCATGCATTTCTTTTCAGTTCTTTCCTTCTCCAGCCCCTGATAGAGAGCAGACATTCCTGAAAATCAACTAACCACACTCCCATAACTTTACAGCCTGAAGACCTTGAAGCAAATGAGCCTTGAAGAGTAATTGTAGCATTACAAGCACCAAATGATGCTGAATTATGCAGTGCTTAGCGGATGCTGCTTAGTGGTTTGATTTGGGGAAAAACGCTGGATAATGTGAGAAAAAAAATCACTTCTCCAAATGATACAACAATGCTAGTAAAACTTTCAGTGTTTTGAACTCTATTAGGAAAATAACATGGGATTAAGAGTTAAACAGTTTAAACAATTAAACTTCCACTGTGAAAGGTTCTTCCCTTTACTCTGTCATCAAATTTAGACACCTCTCCCCCCAGCACCTCTGTGTTGCTGCAAGAGGTGGTGAGGGTGACTACACACCAAATTCAAGTACTTCAGGTAACAACCATCTGCCAGCATGTACCAGGTCTTGGAGATGTGAGCCAGTGTTCCATTCTGGTGGCTCAGGTGCTGTGATGCATGGACCTTAAATAAGATGCATCTTCCTAACAGGATAAATTAAATCCTATTGACCACGAGAGGTATTTTTTTGGTCTAGTTAGAAAACAGCTCAATAGCATTATCATTAACTAAGCCAAGAGAAATGAAGCAACAGAAATAATGAAGCAAACATGCTGGATATGTGTACAGTGATGTCTGATAATGTATGTTCACAGCAGGAGGTTGGATTACTTGATCTTTAAAGGCCCCTTCCTACCCTAACCATTCTATGAGTCTGTATTCACTAGTCATTGATCACTTCTGTTCACATGCATGATATTTCTGTATGTTCTATGAATGGGCTTTATTACTGTATTATTATTGTTATTGTGATTATTATTTCAGCTCTTCACAGGTAGGAAGCAAATTAAAATTAAGAATTAATTAAGAAATTAATGTAGTAAATAAGCAACTTGTTCAAGATCACACTGGAAACGGGTGAGAACTTGAGAACTGAGGGATGGGAAGCAAGTGTTCCCCTGAGCATATTGTTGGGTGTTCATGGCTTACTACAAGCAGTTTAGCATTGCATAGAACCTGGAAAACACGAGGCTTCTGCAATGTTTGGAGGTTTTCTTCACCAAAGCTTTGGCATTTTTCATGAACAAGGGCTTGGTAAGGAAGGTGGGAATAGAACAGGGAAAAATCTGCTTAGGCCCTCCCCTCTGCTTCATGGGTGCTTGTTAGCCCAGGGCAGTGGGAAGAGCAGGAGCTTTAATGGGTTTACCAAGAAATCCTCAACAGCAGCAGTACGTGAAGGGTCTGGCATTCCCGGCAGGTGAAGATGGGCAGCAGGTGGCTCAGGTGTGCCAGCATGAGGAGCCATGCTGTGGCACCATGAGAACAAATAACCCTGTCAGTTACAGAGCAGCAGTTCACCCCAGGGTATGGACTCCATGCTTCCTCAAACTGGGAAGTGTGTGCTAGGTTTTCCAGTGCTCACCTAGCACATTGTTCCATGTCCACCATCCCCCTTCCTGAGCTTCCCAGGCAGGATGTCTGGACAGAAAACTGAGTGCCACAGCTTACCACTGCATGTGATGAAGCAAGAGCCTGAGGGAGGATGGGAAGGAGGGAGGGATAAGTAGGTGACAGTCTAATTAAGGAAGGAATGATAACACCTCACTCCAGTGGCCAGGCTGCAGGCATTTCCTGACTGTGGGATGCTGCCAGCTTTGCCAACTCTGAGCTTGCCTTCCCATGGCTTTTAGTCACTGGCCACAGCCCCACCGGGCTCATGGAGAGGTGTCCTAGTCCATTGTCCTTCTTGGGTACACGTGGGGAGGTCAAAGCAGAGGCTTTAGGTTACCTTTTGGCTTGCCACTCGTTGCTGAGTGTTTAAGCACAGGTGTCTGCTGCTGTTGACACTGAGTGATAAGTGGAGACATTTTTTCCATCGGAAAGAATCTCAAGAATTTCCTTGTTCTCTTTTTATTCTGGTTTTTTCCCTTCTGCATCGTGGTAAGGAGAATGTAACTGGGGGCAGGGGAGGCCAGAGGTCGGTTGGCACAAGGCAGAGGTGGGTTGGCACTTATTTAAAAATTAGATCCCCACTCCACTCCGTTCTCCAAGTGCAGCCACTCTGGCCCAAGTTTAAAATTCTTGTTTGAATTAACTATTCCTCCCTTTCTGCACCCTCAGCTGCCTCTAATATCTGGTCCTTAATGGTCTAGTCTCTGATTTGTAAAATGGTTCCCCAAAACAGCAGCCAGCAGCCACCTCTGGGGACTAATTATCCCTCCAGAAGCAGGAAAACTGTGGCTCCTTCAGTGTGCTCTGTGATGCTGAGGTTGAATTTACACCTTTTGATCCAGGCCCACAGTTTATCCCCCTTCCTGACCCCTTCAAAAAGAAGAGTAAACACTCAGAGCTTGGGCTAGCAGCTGGGAGAAAAGTGTTTGGATGTAAAATATAAAAATAATGGCTTTCCAAAAGAGAAAAAGTAGACATGAGCTGCAAGAAGGCCCCCCTTCCCCACTGCCCTTGTCCATTTCTTGACACTGACCTGCCACCATGAAACACCCCAGGCTGCCATTACCAGAAAGCTCCTATTATATTTTTCATGCTTAACTGTGTCTCAGCTCTGTGTTTCTGGTCATTACTTATGTCATTCAGGTTGGTTAGGGTTTTTCCCTGAAAGAAACTGGGCCTGGTGCACCCTGGGCAGCAGGAGGAAGACTCAATGACCCCACACACCTGTGCTCACACACACTCCCAGCAGTGTAATACAGGGAAAACCTGGTCCCACAGGGGACTGGCTGAACATACACACACACACACACACACACACACACGTGCAGACACGTGTGTGCAAACACAAGAGGCTGAGATGCTCCAACATGCACAGGCATGTCCTGGCACATGCAATTGCTGCCCGACAGTGCTGCCCTGCCCCTACCTTTTGCTCTCCTAGGACTTTGTTGGAAAGCGGACAAGTCATCTCCAGCCTTCCTGCTGGTACACATGCCAGAGGGCATGTCTCCCTCTTGGGATAATGGTGACACTAATAAGCAGGCACCATCCCCAGCATAGGATGGAAAATAAAATAAATGTGGTTAAAAAAAAGTTCTGGTGCAGTGGAAAGCCAGGCCCAGGGGTACTAAACCAACAACCTGGGACACCAGCTTATCCAATGTGTTCAGTGGGGCTTGGCACAAGTAACTAATTGCCTATATCTTCAGCTTCCTGCAGCAATTAGCTGGCTCTGGTCATCAGCTGCCCCTTGTCCCAGGAGTGGGGAGGCACAGGGTCCCCACTGCTGTGTTTCCTGGGAACTTGGGCCAGCAGAAAGCCAATCCATCCAACAGTTGTTATTTTCATGGGAGGTTACCTTATAAAAAAGACAAACCCTCACTGCACTGCAACGGTGGTCTCTCTTGACAAGTCTGCCCATGGGCTGGGGAAATGTTGGTGGCAGTGAAGCGGGACAGGCTGAGGTCCTTGCTGCAGATGCTGCCACCTCTTCTGGAGAGGATACAAACCTGTGGTTCAAAACTCATAAACTGCCCTTTTCCTCCACATGAATACATCCCCTGACCCCCAGTCCACACTGTGGAGCTGCACATCTACACTCTCAGGGAGCCCATGAGCTGCCCCATACATCTCTCCCATCTCAAGGTAGGGGAGCAATGGAAGATGAGAAGGAAAAGGCAAACAGGCTTGTTTTGAACAAAAGGATAAAGAGGCCAAACCACAGATGAAACATTACCACTTCAAAGAGGAAAAAAATAGATAACAATGTTAGTCACCACCAGTTAACGACCTACAGCCTCCTCAGCCTGTGGGGGCTATGAGGAGCCTTCCATCCTCCTCATCGTCCTTCTCCTCCTTCCTTTTCTCCCGCCCCTGCTCTTGACTGTTTATGATAGGCTTATGACAAAACAACTTATTAAAAGAATTACGCAAGTGAGCTCCGAACCCTTTCCGTGCTGGATTTTTCCAAAGCCTTTACTTATTGAGTAAGTGTGCTGGAGACACCAGCTACCTGTCACAAGCCCTGTTGTGTGGTTGGCTTTTTAATGAGGCCTTAGCTCCTTAATTGCTTGCATGCTTTGTTGGGAAAGCATAGTCACATGAGTGCAAAGGTAATCCAGGAAAAGTACTATCATTGTGCCAAGTTATGGGGGCTGGCACTGCCTTTGGCATTGAACTCTGCCCACAGCCTTGGGACCAGCATCCCAGGAGGTCACTCGGTGAAAGAGTATTTTTACACCTCACAGTGCAGACTGGTGTTGCCTCTCCAGCTCATGGTCCATGTGCCCCGCAAGAAACTTGTCTCATAACATGGCCTGCATGCTAGTTGGCCTGGGATTACCCAGGAAGCCCATGTGATGGCTAAGGACATAAGCATGAGCCTGTGCATAGGTACCTTCTGCCTTCTGCAATGCCTTTGGGCACCTGAGGCACCTACCCAAGGCTGGCAGATATGGTCCAGGACTACCAGAGCAGCCTCCTACTGCCAATGTGGATGTACTCCTAGCCTGCTTCACTCAGGTACACCAGGACACCAGACTGGACTTCCTCAGGTACACTGCCCCTCACTGAGGGCTCACAACCAGCAGGGACCAGCCATGCCCTGACCTGTGCAATCACCTCAATTCAGACTGCAAAATTTGGAAGTTGGTTGGTTTCCATGTGCCACTTACTTAGGCTGCCAGCAAGGGGCAGGCACACACACACAGACCCAACCTGTGTTAGAACAACTCCCAAGGAACCAGGTACCATGGCAGATTTTGAGCCAGTCACTGTGCAGACACAGGGTGAAAGGCACACTGCGTGTGAGTGTGTGCTTGCACGAAGCAGCTGGGCGGGAAAGCCATGCTCCTGCATGTGCAAGAAAATCCTTGCCTACTATTTCAGTATGCTGATTTCAGACTTTGCTCCAGATTTCTGTAAAAAAAATAAAATAATTTACAAAACCCCCCAAAACAACAACAACACCCAAATCTCCCCCCCC